>CM063712.1:4426604-5026604 GCA_032441835.1 Slavum lentiscoides | reverse complement strand
GATTTTTTCACCTAAAGATCGATTTTTTGAATCGATCTCTAATGACCGATCTTTTTATGAATCGATCTAATTTTGTAAAGATCGAATCGAATCGAATCGAGACATTTTTACTGGGTAATTTGTGACCTTTTTTTTTTTTTTTGGTAAACGGTAATTACCGGTAATCATTTGGTTAACGGTCATGGTCACAATATAATGGCAGAAAAGAGAAATAGGAGCATAAGTTGCAACAGCTTTTATTTCTTAGCTCTCTAAATTTAAACGATTGGCATTTAGAAAAATAATTGTTTTAAAATTCTGAAGCATAAACTGTAATAAATTTGTATTTTATTATAATAAAATTTAAATTATTTTTGTCATTTTCAAAAATATCCATATGTAAGAAATATGTATATAAACTTGTAAGGAAAATATAATAATAAAATTGTAATTTTTTGTTTAGTTAATGTACTATGTAAATAAACATTTCATACATAATTGCAATAATTATATTTGTTGGTGGTGTATATACTATATAGTATAGGCGTTTTTAAAATTGGTTAATTTTTGTAAACTATGAGGTGATGCGAAGAGTGACTATTAAACTATATTATTGGTAGATAAAAAAAAAGAAACTAAATTGATCAAGAATCGACTATTAGAGACATTTGTAAGTAACATAAAAACTTGTTTTAATAAAGGAACAATCTAATACAATGAATTTAGAACCGAGTAATTTGTGGACCTTTTTTTTTATTTAGTAAACGGTATTTCGATCTCGATTTTTCAAAAGATCGATCTTTTGGTTAACGATTTTTTTATGGATCGATCTTTCCGTTTCGATTCGGATCGATTCAAAAGATCGATCCACTATCGAGAATCGCTCATCTCTAGCTCGGTCTCGTTTTTGATAAGAGAAAAATTTGATAACCGATTTTTGCGGCAGTAGGAACACCAACGCAGATAACTAAAATCCCACGTCCAAATATTCATTAGTGGTACCAATTACAAGTATTATTTATTTTACCCCGGCCTTTTGGGCAACCGTATCATCTTCAAACCGAGCCGTCTGCTAAAATCGGTTGACCGACCGACTGACTCTCTAAAGATATATTTGTCTATGGACTCTGGCTCCTTTTGCAGTTTTGCGGTTTTATTCGTGTTCATGGACAGTGGAGCGTCTTCGTGTGTCCGTGTTCTTCATCGACTGCAGCGTTGTTTCAAACCCACGTTTTCGCGTGAATTGACTGTCTGGTAATATCGTTCAGGGCAATTTATCATTTCGATCATAATTTGTTTTTAAACTGTTTTAGGATGATTGTACCGGCAGTTATTGTGGATAAACGTGGTGTTCGTATTTGGTCTTGTGAGTGCTGCAGTTATACGAGTATTCGTGTTGCGATTTGTTCGTCAGTGACTGCTGGCTAGGCGAGTGTGTTCGACCTTGCGTGTAAAAGTCAGTCAGGCCGACGGACCATAATTATATTTGGTTTGTAATACCGCCATAGGCGATAAATCAGAGTTTTTTTGATTTCATTTAGTTTATTATTGATATTTTTCTTGAAATTTTGATGTGTCAATATTGATTATATTATTACCAATAGAGACGCACCACAATGCGACTGGGCACATGCTATTCAAACAGCCAAGCACATTGTGGAAGAATGCCCAATACGTAACATACAAGGCGGGATGAAACACCACCACAAGGCTGCAGCAGAGGCAACAGAATGGTTAACCAATTAGGACTTCAGGATTTAACTCGATGTAAGTATAATTCGACCAATCGAACAGAATTATCGTAACTCACTGAAAATTATATTTTTATTTATTATTATTTATTTACCTTTTCTTTTCTTTTTTATTGTACTTGACTATATTTTTATACTTACACAATGTTGTAAGTGTTGTAAACAACCCATACGATAATAATAATAATAATAATATTACCAGTAGAAACTTTTCAGACCAGCTGACTTCCCCTCAGACACGTACCTTTGAATAATTTTATCCTAAACTAAAAATAACTTTCTGAAAACAAAACAGTTCTTAAGGGGCCTGCGCCTGATCTGTACTGCTGTATGTTTAGCTGAAATACATACGTTACTGTCAACACTCCAACGCTTTGTAGAATGATCCGAATTCGATATTTTTTTTTTTTTATTGGAAAGAGGAAAATATTTTGCAGGGCGCATTGGACTTCGATTCTCAAGATTTTATTTCTAAAAGCTATAATGAAGGTTTGAATTTGAACAATTTGTACAATATTTTTATCAAATTTATTTTTATAGTTTTTTAATAAAATCGAAGTCCAATGCGCCCCGTAGAAAGTCTTCCTTTTGCCAACAATAACAAAATTAGTGAAATCGGACAACTCTAAGAAGCGTGAGTTTTTCCTATAAAGCATATAATATCGAGCTTTTCATTTTCTCTTTGTCGGTGCTGTTAACATGTGCAAAATAAAATGTTGAGAATCAAAGTCCAATGCACCCTGCAAAATGTTTTCCGCTTTCCAACCAAAACAAAAATATCGAAATCGGTTCACTCTACATGATGTGAGAGTTTTTCCAGTAACGTATGTATTTATTTCAGCTAAACGTACAGCCATACAGATCGGGCGCAGGCCCCTTAAATATTATATAATTTAATTTATTAATTGTAAGTTGTTACCATATTCACTAACTAAAAGTGCATAAATATTAAATTCAAATTTACTTTTGTTGAAAATAATTTAGTCCATAGCTCAACTATAAATAAAAAAAACTATAAAATCTAAAAATATTTATT
The DNA here is from genome assembly GCA_032441835.1 of Slavum lentiscoides. Classification (NCBI taxonomy): domain Eukaryota; kingdom Metazoa; phylum Arthropoda; class Insecta; order Hemiptera; family Aphididae; genus Slavum; species Slavum lentiscoides. The sequence goes on along the minus strand of CM063712.1, from coordinate 5,023,838 downwards.
AATTTAACAAAAGTAACTGAGTAAATCGTCATAATTTATATTTCAATATTATTTATTATTTTAAGATTTCTAACTTTTAAGCAAATTACCAAACAATTAATCCGGTCCCAATCACGTTCGTTTAAAAACAAGTCAGAGTTGATTAATTCATGGTCTTTACAAAACGACTTGTGTTCGTATAACCTAATTAACATTAAATATGTTGAACTCCATCGTGTAACAGTATCAAGTACGGATTGATTTAGATTTTCTTTTTTTAATAATGTAGCATAGGATGTTGTTCGAAGTATCTTTACAATCTATATTTTTTCAATAATTGTTATACAAATATAAGATATTACGTTACGTTTTTTGGTATGGTTTGTTTATGATTATAACCCGGGTTCGAGACTTATAGCATTTACATATTTTGTTATTTATTGTAAAAAATAGTAGTGTGCGAAGTAAATTCATTTCTCGATAACGTGATATCAAATTTGAAATTTGAATGTGCATATTTTTGCATACTTAACAGATTTTTCAGTAAAGTACTTATTTTTTCATTTTTGTGCTTTTTTTTGCATATTTTGACAAATTCTTCAAGTTTTAAATAACAATTATACAAATTTCCACCGATTAATGAAATTAAGCAAGAACCACTCGAATAAAAAATAATATTAACATATTCATACAAAATCATACTTTTTGCTTTCTTTCTACAACTCATCGTCATAATTTTGGTGTTCTAATAAATTTATTTTTAGAAAATACGATGTCCTGTATCGCCATTTAAACTATGTAAATTAAAATGCTTACGTTTATTAACTCGACGTATATAATATATTGACAAAATTATAAATCTGTTTTTTTATATTGTTATTTCCAGTAAACACAGTCCGGAAAGACAACGGCTGGTAGCCGATAATAGTTTAAAACTTATTAATATGCAGTCAACTACGAAAAATTTGAAAAATATGTGTATAAATAAAAGAAAACCTCGAAATATGCAATTATATGCAAAATAAAATTTTTTATTTGGATTTGTATAGATAGGTATAATTCAAATTTGTAGCTGATAGAGCAATTTTTTAGACCATTCAGTAAAAACATGCAAATACATGAATTTCCGGGCCTTATTCATTATTGTCTATTAATATTACCTTAAAAAAAAAAGACAATTAATAATAACAATTTAAAAACTAAAAATAATAAATAATCGATTATTTTGCCTGTGAAACCAATAAATAATGCATAAAACGCTTGAATATGACAAATGCAACAACAACAACAACAACAACAAAAAGAAGAAAAGCGTATAATTTTTTTTTTATTAATAGTTATTAGCCGGTAGCTATTACAACACAACAATTAAATTTTTTAAATATAATGGAAATAGTTACTTAATAATAATAGGTACTTAATATTAGTTTTATATACAAGTATATGATATTATTACAAAAAGTAACAAAATAAACAAGAAAATAATCAAATACATCAGTTATGTAACCAAAGTTTTTCAAATGCGCAAGCCTGCAAAGGTGATAAAATTGATGACAGCTTTAATGATGACTGGGTGTTTAGAAGATAGAAGACCTAAATCAGAGAAGGGAACGTTAAGGGATAAACATAAACTGGACAGTTGTAGTCTGCTTGCAGTCAAAATAAAAGCGTATACTATTTACATTTATATTTTATATTTAAAACTTTTGTACAAGCATAAAGCTTTAAAAAAAATCAATTATATTATAAATAAGTGGAAACCGACAATTTTTAATTAAGTTCAGTCAAATACATCTACAGCTTTTTCTATATTGATATTGTTAACTTCTTCTTTATCAAAATAAAGTACCGTTACCAAAGCAGCCCAATCGGGACTATATTAAAAGTAAGGGGTGCAATCGCACACCCCTTGAATAACGCCCCTGTATCAGTAGCAGTTGCTACTGGTACTCATGATCAATAAGATCTTATTCGTCATGCTTGCACTGATGAAAAAATCACCGTCTGACGTTTACCATCACTACGGCGCGCGGGCTCGGTCTAGAGATGGGCGATCTGAATCGATCTTTTAAAAGATCGATTTTTTTCACACAAAAGATCGATTTTTTGAATCGATCTCTAATGACCGATCTTTTTATGAATCGATCTAATTTTGTAAAGATCGAATCGAATCGAATCGAGACATTTTTACTGGGTAATTTGTGACCTTTTTTTTTTTTTTTGGTAAACGGTAATTACCGGTAATCATTTGGTTAACGGTCATGGTCACAATATAATGGCAGAAAAGAGAAATAGGAGCATAAGTTGCAACAGCTTTTATTTCTTAGCTCTCTAAATTTAACCGACTGGCATTTAGAAAAATAATTGTCTTAAAATTCTGAAGCATAAACTGTAATAAATTTAAATTATTTTTGTCATTTTCAGAAATATCCATATGGTCATGTAAGAAATATGTATATAAACTTGTAAGGAAAATATAATAATAAAATTGTAATTTTTTGTTTAGTTAATGTACTATGTAAATAAACATTTCATACATAATTGCAATAATTATATTTGTTGGTGGTGTATATACTATATAGTATAGGCGTTTTTAAAATTGGTTAATTTTGTAAACTATGAGGTGATGCGAAGAGTGACTATTAAACTATATTATTGGTAGATAAAAAAAGAAACTAAATTGATCAAGAATCGACTATTAGAGACATTTGTAAGTAACATAAAACTTGTTTTAATAAAGGAACAATCTAATACAATGAATTTAGAACTGAGTAATTTGCGGACCTTTTTTTTTATTTAGTAAACGGTATTTCGATCTCGATTTTTCAAAAGATCGATCTTTTGGTTAACGATTTTTTTATGGATCGATCTTTCCGTTTCGATTCGGATCGATTCAAAAGATCGATCCACTATCGAGAATCGCTCATCTCTAGCTCGGTCTCGTTTTTGATAAGAGAAAAATTTGATAACCGATTTTTGCGGCAGTAGGAACACCAACGCAGATAACTAAAATCCCACGTCCAAATATTCATTAGTGGTACCAATTACAAGTATTATTTATTTTACCCCGGCCTTTTGGGCAACCGTATCATCTTCAAACCGAGCCGTCTGCTAAAATCGGTTGACCGACCGACTGACTCTCTAAAGATATATTTGTCTATGGACTCTGGCTCCTTTTGCAGTTTTGCGGTTTTATTCGTGTTCATGGACAGTGGAGCGTCTTCGTGTGTCCGTGTTCTTCATCGACTGCAGCGTTGTTTCAAACCCACGTTTTCGCGTGAATTGACTGTCTGGTAATATCGTTCAGGGCAATTTATCATTTCGATCATAATTTGTTTTTAAACTGTTTTAGGATGATTGTACCGGCAGTTATTGTGGATAAACGTGGTGTTCGTATTTGGTCTTGTGAGTGCTGCAGTTATACGAGTATTCGTGTTGCGATTTGTTCGTCAGTGACTGCTGGCTAGGCGAGTGTGTTCGACCTTGCGTGTAAAAGTCAGTCAGGCCGACGGACCATAATTATATTTGGTTTGTAATACCGCCATAGGCGATAAATCAGAGTTTTTTTGATTTCATTTAGTTTATTATTGATATTTTTCTTGAAATTTTGATGTGTCAATATTGATTATATTATTACCAATAGAGACGCACCACAATGCGACTGGGCACATGCTATTCAAACAGCCAAGCACATTGTGGAAGAATGCCCAATACGTAACATACAAGGCGGGATGAAACGCCACCACAAGGCTGCAGCAGAGGCAACAGAATGGTTAACCAATTTGGACTTCAGGATTTAACTCGATGTAAGTATAATTCGACCAATCGAACAGAATTATCGTAACTCACTGAAAATTATATTTTTATTTATTATTATTTATTTTTCTTTTCTTTTCTTTTTTATTGTACTTGACTATATTTTTATACTTACACAATGTTGTAAGTGTTGTAAACAACCCATACGATAATAATAATAATAATATTACCAGTAGAAACTTTTCAGACCAGCTGACTTCCCCTCAGACACGTACCTTTGAATAATTTTATCCTAAACTAAAAATAACTTTCTGAAAACAAAACAGTTCTTAAGGGGCCTGCGCCTGATCTGTACTGCTGTATGTTTAGCTGAAATACATACGTTACTGTCAACACTCCAACGCTTTGTAGAATGATCCGAATTCGATATTTTTTTTTTTTTATTGGAAAGAGGAAAACATTTTGCAGGGCGCATTGGACTTCGATTCTCAAGATTTTATTTCTAAAAGCTATAATGAAGGTTTGAATTTGAACAATTTGTACAATATTTTTATCAAATTTATTTTATAGTTTTTAATAAAATCGAAGTCCAATGCGCCCCGTAGAAAGTCTTCCTTTTGCCAACAATAACAAAATTAGTGAAATCGGACAACTCTAAGAAGCGTGAGTTTTTCCTATAAAGCATATAATATCGAGCTTTTCATTTTCTCTTTGTCGGTGCTGTTAACATGTGCAAAATAAAATGTTGAGAATCAAAGTCCAATGCACCCTGCAAAATGTTTTCCGCTTTCCAACCAAAACAAAAATATCGAAATCGGTTCACTCTACATGATGTGAGAGTTTTTCCAGTAACGTATGTATTTATTTCAGCTAAACGTACAGCCATACAGATCGGGCGCAGGCCCCTTAAATATTATATAATTTAATTTATTAATTGTAAGTTGTTACCATATTCACTAACTAAAAGTGCATAAATATTAAATTCAAATTTACTTTTGTTGAAAATAATTTAGTCCATAGCTCAACTATAAATAAAAAAAACTATAAAATCTAAAAATATTTATTAATTTAACAAAAGTAACTGAGTAAATCGTCATAATTTATATTTCAATATTATTTATTATTTTTAAGATTTCTAACTTTTAAGCAAATTACCAAACAATTAATCCGGTCCCAATCACGTTCGTTTAAAAACAAGTCAGAGTTGATTAATTCATGGTCTTTACAAAACGACTTGTGTTCGTATAACCTAATTAACATTAAATATGTTGAACTCCATCGTGTAACAGTATCAAGTACGGATTGATTTAGATTTTCTTTTTTTAATAATGTAGCATAGGATGTTGTTCGAAGTATCTTTACAATCTATATTTTTTCAATAATTGTTATACAAATATAAGATATTACGTTACGTTTTTTGGTATGGTTTGTTTATGATTATAACCCGGGTTCGAGACTTATAGCATTTACATATTTTTGTTATTTATTGTAAAAAATAGTAGTGTGCGAAGTAAATTCATTTCTCGATAACGTGATATCAAATTTGAAATTTGAATGTGCATATTTTTGCATACTTAACAGATTTTTCAGTAAAGTACTTATTTTTTCATTTTTGTGCTTTTTTTTGCATATTTTGACAAATTCTTCAAGTTTTAAATAACAATTATACAAATTTCCACCGATTAATGAAATTAAGCAAGAACCACTCGAATAAAAAATAATATTAACATATTCATACAAAATCATACTTTTTGCTTTCTTTCTACAACTCATCGTCATAATTTTGGTGTTCTAATAAATTTATTTTTAGAAAATACGATGTCCTGTATCGCCATTTAAACTATGTAAATTAAAATGCTTACGTTTATTAACTCGACGTATATAATATATTGACAAAATTATAAATCTGTTTTTTTATATTGTTATTTCCAGTAAACACAGTCCGGAAAGACAACGGCTGGTAGCCGATAATAGTTTAAAACTTATTAATATGCAGTCAACTACGAAAAATTTGAAAAATATGTGTATAAATAAAAGAAAACCTCGAAATATGCAATTATATGCAAAATAAAATTTTTTATTTGGATTTGTATAGATAGGTATAATTCAAATTTGTAGCTGATAGAGCAATTTTTTAGACCATTCAGTAAAAACATGCAAATACATGAATTTCCGGGCCTTATTCATTATTGTCTATTAATATTACCTTAAAAAAAAAAAAGACAATCTAAAATAGAGCAGTCAGATGCGTTCATTATGAATTGTAACGTAACGAGATTAATTGTCATGCATCTGACTATAGGCACCCGGTGCACCGTACCGATGATGTCTTCCTCGGACAGCCGATCGCCACCACCTGAAGACCCATGTTTGCTTATGTCTATAAGATATGCACTAAGAAAGCTTAAAATAATATGCATTTATGCATCAAAAATACTTGAAATATACACCTAATATGCTCTTAAAATTTTTTAAGAAATATGCAAAAATACGCTCTTATCCAAAATATATGCATTTATATGCAATTTTTTATTAATATTATTATTATTATTAATATTTCTTAAAAGCAAATCAAGTGAAAAATGTAAAAAAAATAATAATAATTTCCTAAATCATGAAATAATATGCCATATATTTTTAAAAAAACAGTATGTTCATATTGGTTTAAGCAGTCTTTTTTAAACATCAAAATAATATTTTGATCAGTGTCATCTGCTATCCGTAATCAGGTGAATACAGTAAGGATAATATGTTTAATTGGCCGGTAACAGATATTTAATATAGTAATGTAAATAAGTCACTTTTTTTTGTTTAACTGCCCGTCATAATTTTATAAATAAATAGAAATACATACATATGTATCCAAACTATTGACATGAAACAAATCCCGTACACCCTGGTTTAAAAACCTTGGTTTCTTTCTCATTTAGAGAGGACCATTGTCTGGGGACACTACAAATTGGTGACCTTGCAAGGATAACGTTAAGTTCGATTAACGTAATAATAAAAGATATATACATATATAATTTAATATAATACATTTTATAATAAATAACGATTTAGTTATATTATTCGTGTGAAAGTTATTTTAGCCTTTGGAATGGCATTACGCCTGTAAGCTACAAATATTGTCAAGTATGTATGTGTTTTTAGCCTCTGGAATGGCATGGCGTCCTGTAAGCTTGAAATTGACTAGTGTGTACATCTTTATAGCCTCTGGCATGGCATTGTGTCCTCCCAGCTCGTTAATTGTGTGTGACGAATAATATAAATTTAAATCCAAATATAAATAATAAAAAAAAAATTAAGAAATTAACATTGTGACAACATTAGTTTGTATATGGATTACAATACATTATATTCTATTTACGAGTTTTAATGACTACAGAGCCATTATATTGTTTCAGTTTGATAATATCGTTAAAATAATATGAATAATCATTATTAGTAATAATATAAATTATGTAAGGAAATTGTCACATTAATTAATATATTATATATATGAGAAATAAAAGAGATAATAATACTAAGGTTTCGGAACGCTATTTATAAGCGCTTTTCTGCCACGCCCTCTATGTTGTGTCATAGCGCCATCTTGTGACTACTTTCTTTTCTCGTTTTATTACGGTCGGCTGACGCGCGATGTCTGTATATGCGGGTGACGCTGACCGAGCGACTGATCATACAGTATGCAATCTGTATTATTTATTTGTTTTTATTATTATTATAATATTATTATTAATAGTATTATTTCGCGTATTTTAATGAAATGAAATTCCGCGGATAAACGTCGGGATAAAACGTAAACGTGATGCTGCAGACGAATTATGTGTCGTCGAAAATAACGCAACATAAAAGTCGAAAACGGACAACAAATATAGTGGAAAGTCGATGACTGAACATAAAAGTTAGTTTATTGAACGTAACACGTATGCAGCGAATGAAGAGATTAAAAATTATTTAAAAAACCGAGAACCGACCGCCATCACCGACATTAGAACGGAAAATATTCCTATTTGTAATAGTCGTATTAAAAGCGAGAAAATGGGAGTTGTCCAGAATTGTTGTAGAAGAATTAAGCCCATATTACAATGAAAATTATTTTGTTACCAAAGACTTGTTTAAACGTATGGCGAAAACGATGGTATAAAAAAACTACAAGACTCCACTGTTTGTCGGGGTAAATATCAGTGTATATCCAATGTGTCTATTAACAATTTAATTTACGCACAGTGCACTAATGATAAGTGTAGGTAGTTTAAATTATTTTCTAGAGGTACACTGTGACACTGAGTAGATATTTCATTTAGAAGCTCAATACGGTGCAAAGTCCGAGTTCCGTTTCGTTCGAACGGATCGGACTACGCAATTTCATTTTCTTTTTTCTTTTTTCTTCTCGTTCTAGCCGTCGCAACAGTGCGGATGTCCGTAGCGCAGCATTATTCAGTGAATATTTCACACACGGTTTTTTTACATTCTGCATTTAATTCATACGGTTATTACATTTGGCATTTAATTCATACGGTTATTACATTCGGCATTTAATTCATACGGTTATTACATTCGGCATTCAAATCATATAGTTTTTACATTTGGCATTCAATTCAATACGGTCATTACGTTACACATTCGCTTGCTGTACGCGTTTCTTTTTGGTATTACGATTTATATATTTTTTGTCTCTACGTGATTTTTTGCTACAAAGTATTATTTAACCGTCATAGTATTTCTAATTCGTCATCGTTCAATCGCCCTGGTAAGCATCGTTCCACACATTACTGGAACGCAGTTAATATTCTTTGCATGTTTAGATTATTTCGAGTTGCATTCATGAGGCCACGTGGGTTGTGTTTTATTCGTCGTCGTGCGTCTGCGGCGAAATTATTGTGTGCAGGGCCCTGCGTTTTCTCTTCAAGTGTCTGTGTGTCAGCAATCGTTACGTCGCCGAGATCACGTCCCCCCGAAATTGTGCACCATTGTAATATCACCGATCTCGGGACGGTCACGTGCGCGAAACAATTTGCTGACCGCAGGCACCTAAGGTAAATAAATTTATTGGTCGACCAATTTGAATTATAACTTATTTTGTTAACATTTATTTGCGTGTTATTTATATTTTTTTTATATTATTAGTATTTAATTATTTCAAAGTTGTTGTTTAAACGTGTTTTATATTGGCTATGGGCAAAAAATCGTCAATATAAAGGAACTGTCATTTATATCAATAGCGTTTACGTTTTTTATTCTTTTTGCATTATACGATCATAATAATTGTAATTGACAACTGCACACATACATGCAATAGCGTGAAGGTGTAATCAATCGTCATACGGTTGATCGTCGTTAGCGCGCACAATTTCTGGTGACCTCGACGTGATTCGTTTGTGTGCAATAATTACAATTACACTTTTCGTTTTTTTTCTTTTTCACGTGTCACTTGATTATTAGTGCAATTAATTTAATTTTAGTAAATAACAGTTCCTCGTGTACATGTAACGTTATCGAAGTTGTATCGTTTTATTTATCCTGTACTGATTTACTATTGTATTTTCAAATTATTTTACAGTTTTGTTTATTTTATTAATCGTTGTATACCTGTGTAATTTGTATTTTCATTTGTACTTGTGCTACATCAGTACCGCATCTACGTCATGTCGTCTGCCGAAATCGTCACCGTGCCAAAAGAATTGCGCAAGTTAATCAAGAAACGTGAGACCATCAAAACGTCAATCAACTCAATAAATGACTACTACTCCAAATTCGTGCCAGGTGTGTCTTCTATACGTCAACTACAAATCCGTTTGTCAAAGTTAACCGAATACACGTCCGAACTTACTATCGCACAAGAAGCTATTGCTGATTTTGATCTCGGTTATGACAATGACGATGAACGAATCGCATTTGAAGACTTCATCTATACGTTGGAAGCCAATTTGGGTGACCTCATCGTCAAGCATGGACAAAACGAAACGCCTAATTCAACGAATTCTAGCAATCATTCAAACGTACAAACCGGTGAAACTATGAAACTTCCTACAATTAACATTCCTACGTTTAGTGGTGATCTTGAAAATTGGGCTTCTTTTATAGATACCTTTAATGCGTTATTTCACAATAATCCAAGTTTATCAAACGTTCAACGATTACATTATTTAAAATCAAGTGTCTCAAATGCAGCTGCTGATGTTATCAAAAGTTTTTCCATTACTTCAGACAATTACCAAGCCGCCTACGATGAATTAGTTAAACAATACGAAAACAAGGCCTTAACTATTCAAACGCATATTCGTTCATTATTAAATTCACCAAAAGTGCACACTGCTACTGCTGCCGAACTAAGAAAATTACACCATCATGTTGTCTCTCACGTGCGTGCACTCAAAGCATTGAACCAACCTGTACAGCATTGGGATGCGTGGTTGACAACAATTATCTGCTGTCATCTAGATTCCAGAACAGCTGGAGAGTGGCAATTATTACAAACGAGCAACGAACTTCCTACATTTGAAGACATTGAGAAGTTTTTATCTAAACGCATATCTGCCTATGAAGTCGGTTACATTTCATTGAAAGCGGACCACGAACAAATTAATGGGAGACAATCTCATGACAAAGTTAGACCACATAATGCAAAATCGTTTTTTACAAAAAATCCAGAAGCCAATTCTACCAATTGTGTGTTATGTGCAGCACCACATAAAATTTTTGCTTGCGACCGATTCAATCAAATGTCAGTGCCTGATCGCAAAGTTGTTATTACCAGATTCAAAATGTGCTTTAACTGTTTAAGATATGGACACCAATTTGCTTCTTGTACGTTTCCTGGATGCCCTCGGTGTGGCAAAAAACATAACTCAAAACTTCATGTTGACGTATCGAACTGCACACAAGAGCCTGGAAGTTCGATACAAACCACAATGCAGCCAACTAGTCAAGATAGTGCAGTGTTACATGCAAGGGACACTAGCAAACATATATCAATTTATAATTCGTCTGTCATGCTTGCTACTGCTGTGATATATGCACATGACGCATGTGGTCAACCTCAGCTCTGCAGAGCAGTCTTGGATTCTGGATCTCAGCTCAATTTCATAACGTCTTCCTGTGCTCAACGTTTACAACTGAATGAAACTAATATCTCAGTGCCAATTTCGGGTGTTGGCACTATGTCTACGTCCACTGTTCGCCTCATGCCGTGCACTGTATCGTCTCGATGTCAAAATTATCACTTCAATGTAGAATTTCATTTATTGGCTGCCATCACAGAAAGATTACCATCTCATATGTTCAACATTGAACAATTAAACATACCTGACAGTATCAAGGATAGATTGGCTGATCCACAGCTCAATGTGCCAGGTCCTGTGGATATATTATTAGGCGCTGAATTATTTTATAATATTTTCCTGGGTACTCGCCAACAGTTGACCAAACACATCAGTCTTCATGATACAAAACTCGGTTGGATACTTGCTGGAAATTGTTTGAACGGTCTTTAACTCGTTCAAAGACCACAGTGTTATCCGCCACAACGTTTAACAATTCTGCGTTAAGTTTGTTTACCTCAACAGCAAATGTTCAAATCGTCGAAGAAACTCTAGCTGAAAAACACTTTGCATCTAGTGTTAAACGAAATGAAAATGGGAAGTTCGTGGTGAGGCTTCCAGTCAATGACAAACTTAGTTCCCTTGGTAATTCCAGACCAATGGCAGAAAAACGATTTTTTAATTTAGAAAAAAGGTTCGCCAAAGACCCGATGCTGGCCAAACAATATCACACGTTTATGTCCGATTACTTACATTTAAATCACATGGAGCTTGCCAGTACAACAGACATGGGACCCAAGTACTACCTTCCTCATCACCTAATATTCAAAGCCAATAGTACCACAACGAAACTCCGTGTAGTGTTCGGTGGATCAGCTAAAACGAATACTGGCATATCATTAAACGACGTCCTTCTTAAGGGACCTAAGGTACAACCAGATATATTTCACATCCTCATTCGCTTTCGTATTCACCAGGTAGTAATAACAGCTGACGTGGAAAAAATGTACAGGCAAGTTTTAGTCGCACCAGAAGACCAGGATCTTCAACGAATCCTTTACAGAAAGAGCCCTGCAGATCAATTGCAAGAATACAAATTATGTACTGTGACATACGGTACAAAGGCAGCTTCATACTTAGCTACACGGTGTCTAAATGAAATTGGCAAATACGTAACGGATCCCCAATTGCAAATCCGAGGCAGGTGGACAAAGGTTACACGAAACATGAAAATTGGAGACTTGTGTCTTCTTCGTCAAGAGAACCTTCCCCCCACAAAATGGCCCCTGGTACGAGTTCAAGCAGTTCATCCTGGTCCTGATGGTACGGTTCGCGTTGTCACCATACGCAATTCATCTGGCACTCTGTTTCAACGTCCAGTGGTCAGGCTTCACTTGTTACCAAACGAAGAAGATGAAGAGCAACTTCATTCGTCCAACCAATAATTCTCATTCATTATTTTGTATTAATTCATTTATTAGTTAATTATTAGTACCATTTTTCTTTTTTATTTTTTATTCGTCAGTACTTCATTCTAGTTCAAAACGTTAATGTATGTTTGTTAAGTCTCAGTTATTAATATTCGCTTATATCATTAGTTTTTTTTTAAATTCATATGTTGAAAGGCAGATCCTTTCAAAGGGGGGTGTATGTTCGCTCCGCAAACATTTTAAATTCGTAATCATTTCCCGCCATAGGGACCCAGTCCGTTTTTCGCGCCAAGCGAACGGTGCGTATCGTGTTGCGTTGCAGTACGGTCGACAACAGAAAGCTGTTGTGTGCTGACCGACCAGCGTACCCGTGCGGCCGCTTTATTTTGCCCTGCTCAGTGCCACCGAATCGATCAATTTTGTGTTTTTCTCGCAGCGCGGTGACACTGAGTAGATATTTCATTTAGAAGCTCAATACGGTGCAAAGTCCGAGTTCCGTTTCGTTCGAACGGATCGGACTACGCAATTTCATTTTCTTTTCTTTTTCTTCTCGTTCTAGCCGTCGCAACAGTGCGGATGTCCGTAGCGCAGCATTATTCAGTGAATATTTCACACACGGTTTTTTTACATTCTGCATTTAATTCATACGGTTATTACATTTGGCATTTAATTCATACGGTTATTACATTTGGCATTTAATTCATACGGTTATTACATTCGGCATTTAATTCATACGGTTATTACATTCGGCATTCAAATCATATAGTTTTTACATTTGGCATTCAATTCATATAGTTATTATTACATTGCATTTCATTCAATACGGTCATTACGTTACAACACTGTTTTCGTTTTACGATATTGTTTGGCATATATTTGTTTTAAATATACATATTTGACGTACCTAGTAAGATTATAATTTGAAAACGAAAATTATTTAATACACGTAAATAATTTATTTATAGGCGACGATTCACAAAATTTAATAAATAATTTACGTACAATATTAAAACATGTACCCATAATATATTTGTTTTGTTTTCAGACGAGCGTATTATCAGGTCAACGATATGGCAATTAATGCGTAAATCGAATATTGTGTCCGACGAAGAACTGGTTTTGGATCTTTTGAAGCCGTTTTTTGACGAGTCCTAGTTGATATGAAATTATTTACCATATGAATAGTGTTACTTTATTTCTTGATTCTGTTCATCCACACGACTTCACCTATCTGTCTAATTAAATAAATATTTTTTTGGTCGTGCGTATTGTTCAAAAGTTATGATTTTTTCTCGTACTGTCATCAAAACGTTTTATACGTTGTTTAAAACGTTTCAATGGTATGAAACGTTTTTTTATAGATTAATAAATTATACGGCATACGTATTTATTCCGTTAAAATAAATCGGAGTTTTTTACTTTATTATTAGCTATTAACAACAAATATTCTAGGTTAGGTTATGCTATGAAGAAAATGTGTGGTAGTAATATAGATACCACACGAGGTCCACATTGTTATCGATTAAAAGTAACAAAAAAAAAAAAAGAAAACTAAGAAGAAACACTACTATTTATATATTTGCAGTATAACTGAGAACTTGCTTAAAAATAATAAATTATTTTTTTTAACGACATTGTTTATTATAAATAACGAATAAACGGACTATGATGGTAACTCCGGTACAAATTTAAATACATACTAGCTATTAAGTTATTTTAACACTGAACATGTCAACTTAGGTGCTAGCCTTTTTTCTATTAATCACAAATCAAATTTATTTATTTTACACACAAATATTTTAAATATTAAAAAACATCTTGTCAATTTACAATAGTTTTCAGGGCAGTATTTACATTTTTCGTGCCCCGGGGCAACACAATTTTTACGCTGAAAAATTACGCTTTATATATATTTTTTTTTTAACACACCATATTATGTCTAAAAATTTGCCGCCCCGGGCAACAATAAATACACTTGTCCCCTCTTAAATACGGCCCTGATAGCTTTCTTAAATCGTTTACACAGTAATATTAAAATAATTATTTTAACTGAAGCTCGGTTAGGCGATCATTTTAATAAAAAATATTTTCAATTCAAAGATGACATTCAAATTTCAGAAATTCTTTTAATTGGAACAACATAATAATAACTCTACTGTTATATTAATCGAAGACATTAATATTGATATTTCGCCCGGAATTCAGTCAGGAAATAATTTTTTAAACATAATGACATTAAATTTTTTTTTAATAATTATTGATAAATACCAATCACTCTGAATCAATGATCGATCCTTTATTTAATCAAAATTTTAAAAAATTCCAAACAATCACTGGAGTCTTTAAGTCCCCTGTCTCTGATCATTTTCCAATTTTAGCCTTTTTCCCTTTTCAAAAAATAATAGTAATGACGCAAATAGTTGTCATAAATAGGCATAAACGTAGGTACTCGAATAAATTGGCCATCTTTTAAAAACAGAATTTCAATTCAAAATTGGCCCACTATTTTTGAGGAATAATCGATTAATATATTAAACTTAGTAAATTTACTGAAATATTAAATATTTCTACAAGTCTAGCTTCCCAAGAGAAAACAAATTTTGATAGTTTTTCTTTTGTTTTATTGATTTTTTAAATATTTTGATTTTGTTGGTAGCTTTATTATCGCATTCTCATGGTCAGGTAATGTAAACAAATATCCTAGTATTCTTAGTTAATCTGTTTGATGCTCAGTGCATGGAAAATTAATATTAATATTTAAACTAAAGAAATATTCATAAGAGTCTTCAAACACATTAGGCGAGTCATCAAATTTAGCCAACGACAACCTTAATATAACAAAAAGATTGTTGTTTGGGTGTGTGAGATGTCCACTAGTTTTTTTCATTTACCAACTCTGCTGCTGCCCCAATTGTACAGGTATTTAAGTTTTTCAAATTAATTTTGCATAACTGACATTTCGTCTTGACTACCAAACGTTTTGCAATATATTTATATATTAATAATATTTAATGTTATATAAGTATTTATCACCTAATGAAATAGTCAGATAAGCAATAATAATTACCTATTATTCCACCTATATTTTATATATATATATATATATATTTAGGCTGGTATCACGGACTAATATAACAGGACTCACGGTTAATAAACCGTGAACAGGACTGGCATTGAATACTTTATCAATGTAACTCAAAATGTTTCCAATGGTACAATGGTGTAGTCAGCACTACCTATGAGCAACATTTTTAAAAATATTTTATATACAATATGTAGTCACGAACTCACGACGATGGACTATTGCGTAAACCCAAGGGCGAAGTATTCTATACATATTTAATATCAGAATCGTTTAATTCAAACATTCGATATTCGATTTCAATAATAAATGATCACAAGTTTGAAAATATGCACTATAGTTATGATCCACTGAGTACTGACTACTGACTAATACGCATTTTTACAATGAAGATATTAAATTTATTGAATCATAACCAGTGCACGAAGTGGATCAAAATAAGTGTGGGGGATGGAAGCAGTGTCGTCATTTCAAGTTCTGAAAAGAGGGGGGAGCAAATCTGTGAACGGTACATATTGTTGAAAAATAAGCAAAAAAAAATCTTTTTTTAACAAAAGTCTCTAACACGGGCCCTATTAAACTTGATGGTGAACTATATTTTTTATGATCGTAATTAAGTGACGTTTAGATCTACTCAATGTTAACATTTTAGAAAACGGAATAATTTTTACAAAGAAAAAAAATGATACAAAGATAGTTTTCTAAAAAAATTTAGACAACATAACGACTAAAAATTATTTTTAAAAATCCAAGAGGGATGAATAATTTTAAACAAAATAAGTGGGGGAAGGAATATGCTAACTAAAAAAAGTGGAGGGGTCCCCATATCCCCCCCACCACTTCGACCACTGATCATAAAAAAAAACATGCTAATATACTGCATACAAGTAAATTTGATAACACACAAAGAGACGAGAAGACTATTTATAATTTACAGTAAAATAACATTTACTACATTTTAACTAATGTAGGTATCCGTAGACCGTAGTATGATTTGACACCGCTCGGTAGATTTGAAGAACGCGTCTCTACCCTCCCTCCACCCCATCAAGCAATTGTGTTGCCAGTCCTGTATATATTCGTCAGTGTCCCAGCCTGATAATAAACGCAGCGTCATTTTCACTGTTTCCTTGTATGAACGCGCTTCAGTAAGTAACAAGCTGTTTTGAAAATTTACTTTCATACCACACAGATCAGATGAATATCCATAATTATTCGTCTGATCTGTGACCATACTGTTTTAAGCCGTGTCTCAAAACCTCAAAAATCGGATATCAAGTTTTTACTCTTATCAAAAACTGGGAGAACTGTTGCAGCCCATAAGTTTTTTGTAGTAACTCTATTGTGTAGTAATAGTAATAAAATTTTTGGCTCGCCAACGTGGTCGTAGTAAAAAGTGGACTCATAACATAAAGGTAAGTAACTAAGTAGGTACTTAATAAGTAATTACGATATGTCTTATGCACTATCAAGTTTGTTATTCACTTTAAAAGTGCTTGTTTTTATCAGGATGAAGTAATGAAATTCTAAATCGGAATTCGGATAAAATTTCGTATTTCTACCGAAATACTCGAGGTGATGCAACATTTTATAAAATCAGGTTTACTTTTTTTTTAACCGCTTATTACTTTAATTTTTAAGACTTAATGCGATTAAGATTTCATGCCAGATGTATAAAACCGTAATATGCATGGCATTGCGTCTTTCATAATGGACCGGTCATTGCAAAATGCTGAACTCATTGCTTGGGCGCTTACTCTTAACTATGCTTTTCCAACAAAAATTGAACACAGCCGAAAATATAGTTTCCAGTACAAATATATGCAATTGTTTCAATTGTTAGCGTACAGTGAAACAAAGAGGTTATGATAAATAGTGCATTGTTTTTGTAATTTCATATACGAGGACTAGGCAGTCAGGTATTTAAAACAGCGTTTTAATCTTTTCTAGTATTTTATAGTTTAATTTTTTTTTTTAGCGTCTAAGAAAAAGAACTAGTTAAATAACCAATGGTCAAGTGTAAAGACGCAAACGCTCATTTACAAAATTATGCTAATAATGAGTACCATCTCCTCTCAGCACAAAGTTTTAATGACTAAAAATGAAAATGCTGTTAATGGTCTTCCTGACAACTATAATGTGCAAGTAATTGAATATAATAATAAACAGTTCGTGCTGATTTTACTGTATAATGTTTTGCGCACCTAATAATATTCCAATTCGTGTTCACTGAAAGTTAGATTTTAATGAAAGACATCGGCATTGAGCAAATACGTTTAATTGGAGAACAGGGTGTTTTTCGTTCACTTTTTAGAATAAAATAACATGACTCGGGACTTTTGTCTCATTTTGAAACTTCTAATAAAAATTGCGCGACATATTAAATGAAATTATTCAAGCAATTGGTAGGTTATTCGTAACAAAATTGTTGAAAGAGTCGATATTATGTGATGAAACAACAGATTTTCTTGAAATGGATTCAGCAACAGGAATAGTTATTAAGACGGCAATTCCAAAGGGACTCGAAACAACTGATCTCACTTTGGAAAATAATGGTGTACGATCATCAATTTTGAAAGAAAAACAACTAGCTTTTTACATGCATTGTTTAAGTCACAACTAGAAATCGTGAATTAAAATATATGTTAGGAACTATTCTAACATATATTGGTGGATTCAGATTTCTGCTTTACTCCAATTGTGTTAAATACACAGAAAAATTCAAGTCTGTTATACCAAACAGTGTTATATCTGAAGAAACTAATTCTCAAAAAAAAAAAAAGGTTGGCGAGACTTGATAAGTCAAAAGACATGATGCTTTAATAAAATTTAAAGAATTGTACATGTTTATAGTCCTTATTTTATAAGAACATAAGAATTGTGATTCAAGTCGTGAAACATCAAGTTTGGATACAATATATATGTTTTGTAACAAAAAGTGATTTTTTTTTTTATTTGCGTTAGAAATTGCTATTGCTTGTTTTTCTTACAATCTGAAATAGCCTTAGACGCTTTGCAATATTGTAGTGATACATTACCTAATGTTAACTTGCTACTACAATTGTAGTTTAGGTTAAGACTTAAAACCGTAATAAATAATGATTTACTCGCAGAAAAAAATTATCATTACTTAATATTTTTTAATGTATATTAATTTTTTACGTAGTCCCCCCTCATTCCTGCATTATTTGTGGATACTACTATTTTTTTTTTTAAATGTTCTATATTATTACATTGTGTTATAATACAGAATAACTAATTAAATTACATATTTTTGTGTTTATTCAATAATTAAACTGAAAATGCTCGTTATTCTATATAATAACAAGTTATTATATAAAATAACGGAATTTCAAACCACATATTATATATATATATAAATATTCATTATCAATTATGAACCGATCAAATATTTATAAACACAATACCCGTTTTTATGTAATTTTTCTGCGACGCGTTAAAATACTATTGGAAAAATCGAAAAATGAATTTTCCAAAATAACAACTATAGAGTAAATTTGCTATAATGGAATTTTCACTAAGCATTTAACATGATCTGAGCATTCGCTTCTAGTCGAAAAGTCGTACACAGAAAAAAATAAACATCGCTGTAAAACCACAACCATCACTATATAGCTCCTTTGCTCCACTCAGAATATTTTCAAAGCAAAGTATAATTTTCGTATTTCGATCTTACCGTACTAGATAGCGCTACATTATTGTATTGCAACTTTTGGAGCGTTCTTTGAACCTGTATTTTCAGTATGTAGAAATACAAATATATATAAAAAAAAACAACAGAATTACACATTATTTTCTCTTGCATAGAATCTAATAAATAAAAGAATATAATGTATATATTATATTTACCCATTACTCAATATGTGTCTTGTACTTAAGTCTCCTACTTAAATATATGATTTTCATGAAACATGCGTATAAGAATAATTTACTAGACCTTCACGGTTTCGCCCTACTTTATCAGAGTAGAGCAAAATTTTTGTCAGGAACAATCCGTTTATTCATTGTACTCAGATATGTACTTTAATTACAGAGTATGTAGTATGTACACATATAATAATCTATTTGTTTTAATTGTTTTAGGCGTTGCAGGTCTTCACGATTTAGCTGAAATATTTTAAATAATATAATATTATTACACTGTACACATAGTGAAGTAAACAAAGGCTTTAAATTGAAGGTGCTTGCTTTTACACTGAATCGTGTCATCCACAATTTGTTACATCGTCCTAAAATACAGTATTGTGATTGGCTGCTTACATTTTACCACTAAACGCGTATTACTAATGTTACCAGTGGTTACTGGGAAGTTTAAAATATTTAAATTTTTGGCATGTGGTGAAGTTCATCACGTAGTATGGTTACGAACTTTAAAAAATGCATTTTATTTTATTTTGGAATTTTTATTTTAAATACGCAGTTTGTCCATTACGCTGTGCTGTATTACTGATTTTGTTGTGAAAATTTAAAATGACCAGTAATAATCAATGACTAGTCTTATAGGCTTCTAGTGTTTTGTATGTTTTCAAATGAATAATATGAAAATTAGCAGAGTAAAATGTGAATCCTGTTCATGATGTGTATATATATATATATATATATATATATATATATATATACAGTGGTGTATTGGGGCGTATACAGGGGTATACACCGTATACTCTCTTTTGTGTTTTTATATATTGCGTATACCTACAAAAAAATGATGTGATACGGTGTATACGTCCGTTACATGGCATATACTCTCTTTTCTGTTTTTGCTTGGAAGTTATCTTTCGGAAAATAAATATATGGTGTATACGGCCGTTACATAGCATATACAATTTTGTTTGAGAAGTTCAATGTTACGATTTACGTAAAAGTTTTTTTTTTTGGATTTATGGAAATGACTTTAAAATTAAAATAATTCAAGAGTACCTATATAATAATATTTATAAATTTAATTTAATTTTTCAATAATTAAATTGTATACAATTTTATAAATAAAAAAATATATAAATTTACAGTTATATATTTTTATTTTTAATTTCTTTAAAACTGTATCTACATAGTGTACAAATACATAATACAACAGAAATTACACTATTATAAATCAATAAATAATGATAAAAAAATGTGTTTGAACCCAATAATTCAAAAAAATGGCGTGTACCCGCGAATAAAATAAAAAATGAAAGTTCGGAAGTTGAAAGTTGTACGTTTGAAACATAGATTGTAAGTTTTTCGAGCGAAGCGAAAACAAATTTTTTTGGAACCTACATTTTTTTTAGAATGGCGTATACTCACGAATTTTTTTACCAATACACCACTGTATATATATAATCTAAACCTAAAATTTTATTTTGCATATTTTTGCTTTTTGTAACATATTTTAACATTATCTAAATTTAAACGCTATTTTTAACACATTTTTGCCAAGTTAATTGTTATTTTTTAATATATATAAATAATTTAAAATCGAGAAGTTTTCATCAAAATTTACATTTATCATAAATAAAATAATACGTACAAAATAAAATGTCGTATAATTTTTATAGTTATTTCATATTTGTAATATTAAAACGATTAATTAATTCGTATTTGTACTTGGGTGATTTTTTTTTTTTTTTTTGTAATTAAAATATCAAAATATAATTTTCTATATAAATTAATTATTTAAATTAAAAATATATAATTAAAACTGTTTGGTCTTTTCTTTTAGAGCATATTCGAGTGCATTTTTAGTTGTTTTTTTAAGTATATGCGTCATTTAAATGTATTTTTGAGTTATAAATCCCCAAGCCTAATAATGACAAAAAAAATTTTCTTTCTATATAATAACGTACGTTATAAGCGTATACGTTCTGTTCTGCAATAATCTGTGTTTACTATTTTTATTATAATTATTTAATAGCAGGTACAACACGAACGTGCCACAACACTATAAATTATATGCGTTATTGTTAACACGCAGGGAGTCAAGAGTGTAATCCAAAAATTTATCCAGACATATTTATGTGTTTTAAAATAATGCATATGTATTGTGCACACCGAATAAATGTATTATTTATTATTTTTATTCTTGGTTATTTTTACAGAGACGGAAAACGGCCACCAACACGACTTCACAGCTAAAAAAGCCGTTATTGCTTTTTACGAGCGTTATTTACGGTTTTTTGATAACATTCGTTTTGAGCAAATTGTACTTACTAAATAGACAATTGTCTGCAGAGTCATAGCGCAGTGATACGTTCAGTGACACGTAACAAAAGACACACTAATTATGGTAAGTTTGCAAGTAATATATTTGCACTGCCCTATGTAGAAAATTCCTTGAATTGATTTCCCGCGGGTTTTATTGATGTATTGACTAATATTAGCTGGTATTTTAATACTTGCATAACTGTATATACCTATTATACACGGACGTGTTCAGCTTTTTTGAAAAGCAGAGGGGAAAATTAATTTTTGATTGATCACCGACTTGATCCCTAGTAGGGAGTAGAGAATGATTATTTTTATTTATATAGTAACAACATATAACGATATTATTTATATTTATTTAAATAATGAGAAATTAAATGAGAATATTTCTAGTCTTCTCGGTTTTTTAACAGTCTCATCCAACACTTCATCTGGTGTAACAGTCACGTTTCTATGGATAGCTAACATTGACTATTTAAACGATACTAGAACTTAAATATAATACGAGTCAGCGACAATGAAAAGTAAAAAAAAAACAAAAATTTAATTTAACGATAAATAGTACAGGTTTTTGGGTATTAATGAAAAATCAATAGGACAATAAGGTTGATGAGGACAATGGATTTTTAATGTTTAGTAAAAAAAAAGTCAACATGACGACATAGCGTGCTTTTTGTACTGGAAAACGGTGTGATGGCAGTGCAGATGGTGTGTTACATGTGTGTTTACTTATTTCACTTATTATTCCTTTGCGTTGCCCCAATGAAAACCAAAGAATACTTTACATGTACTTTAGCTTTGGTGGCCGCTCTAAATGGATCGAATTTTTCAATGTCTGTATACACAAATCACTGTAAATATTTAATAAAATTCCATATCTATTGATGTTTCTACCTTGTAGAGAATGTATCTGCTAATTTACTTTAGATTTTCATTTGACAATTCATGAATATTTAAATATAATCCAAGGAGTCTTCCATTGTCTTAAATGAATATATACCTATGTGGTCGATACATCAGATTACGTGATTCCATTTCACCGTTTAAATTCTCTTGACTACAACTTATGTTTGATATGATATACCTACTGTGAATAAAACCGAACGTTTATTAAACAAAACCTAAAGTGTGTATAGAAAATTCATCGCTTAGGTACAAATAGATATTGTCCGGCAATATTTTCATGGAAATTACAATCGTTTTACATTTTCCTTTCGATTAATTATTTACACATTTAATAATTAAACTCTCGTATTTATATACGCGTTAAATTAATAGTATAAAATTCAATCATTAAATACATTCGTAAGAATTAAACTAATTTTCAAATTTATTATCCATAAGTTTGAAGTACTTGGTTTAGATATAACTGTATTCAAATTAACACTTTTAATTATAGTCTTATAGCATAGTGAAAAAAAAAAATTGTGCAATTTTTATATCAATACAAATGAAATCAGCAAACATTTTTAAATTTTGAATAATATATTATATTTTACGATCAAAATATGAATTAAACAAAGTGGTTAATTTATGTAAAAAGTATTGAATCCACCACGTATTGTAGACAGTTTATTTTCAGAGAAATTTGAAAGCAACAATATGTTTAGTTTAAGATGAAGAAAAATTATTTGATTTATAAATTAATGACCTACCTACATTAATTTGTACCTATCCCTTGCATTATAATATAATATTTGGTTTTAGTTCGTTTATATTAGGTATTATATATATTATATTATTTTACCATGTAGAAAACATTTTATTATGCACATTACATTGAAATATCAAAATTCTTAAACAATTTCAAATTTTCCTGAAGTAAAATCTTATTTTATGAATATATTATGTCTTTTACAATATTTACCTTCATAAATAACAACTTGTTCATTATTTTATATATATTCAAAACATATAATTATATAAACATACATGTACTTTTTACGTAGGTAAATGAAACATTCATTGATATGATAATTTCAAAACGTCTAATTTTTTTGTTACAGTTATAATTACCATATATGAGCTAACAATTGTTCATAAATATTTAATCAAGTATATTTTTGTTTTTAGCCTCCAGTTAATCCAGAGCAGTTATTAAACTCCTTGAGAGAATTGTTGCATGAAAATACTGGTGATATTAAAGGTGCTGCAGAAGCGACTATGTTATCTAAGTAAGAAATAATTATTATATTTAGCAAATTAAAATAAGTACCTATTTCTCTACTGGAATTTTATTGTCACAATAAATTTAAGAAATATGGACAAAATACAAAAACCTCTTGTTTGACACCAATCACCATAGCAAAAGTCAAGAAACAAATTAAGTTAAATATATTTTTTTCATTTCCGATTTTTAATAATTTATTGTATTGCTTAATATAAATGTAAAATATAAATAATTGCTATTTTTGAAACAATAACATTGAACATTGTCCTGGATTTACTAATTAGATTTTTGTTTATTATTTGTGTACATATGTTTATTTATTACATATCACGATTTTGTTACATTACATATACATATACATATTAATATAATATTACTGTATTATACAATATTATTGTACTAATAATAAATAAAATTCATTATATCAAACTAATCAATTTCACTTTGAATCTCATGTCTGTTTAGAGGTAATTACATTGAAAAATGTTGGCCAAAAGTTATTGATGAAGTAAAACTTATTTGAAAATGAACATTTCATTTTTTTTTTTTTACATTTGTAAAAAATATGTAAAATAGTTTAAATTCTTTTTAATTCATAATTACTTATATTTTAAGCCATAAAGTAATATTTCTAAAGTAAATGTTTACATGTTATAAATAGTTATAAATGTACTATATATTACATATATAATATAGTTTCCTATATACAATAAATGCCAGTAGGTAACTACCTAATAGTTTGTATATTTTAATATTTTTATTTAAGTGATCTTTATAAATTCTTTAACATTTTTGTAATTTAATGTTTATTATATTATTCTATTCATAATAGAATTAAGAATATATTGGGACAGCTAGGGAAGTATCAAAATATCATTTTTAGGACATTTTCCAGATTTTAATTCTTTTAGTACATGCATGCTCAGTAAAACTTGCTTTTTTAAAAATAACAATCAATATTTTTGACATTGGTTTCGAATAAACCGAATTTTTTAAAAATATTTATGTCTAATAAACTTTTCTAAATACAAAATTGACCGAGTTACAGTTATTTAAATTTGGAAAATGTAATTTTTTTTTGATTCTTTTTAAAAATTCAAAACGCTTGTAAAAAATAATTTATTTATGAATTTAGATAATCCTTTTTTTCTAATGAAAGAAGAGAAAATATTTAAAGATTAAGCACATTAAAAACTACCCATTTTTAACATTATTTTGTAAATTTTTATTTTATTTTCTTCAGACAATTTTAGAAAAAATTGAAAAAATGTAATTTGAACATTATCTACCACGTAACATATTACCTTAACTTTATTTAAACATTATCTTATAAATTGTTCAAAATTCTCTTTGTTGTGTTCCAGATACGTTTCTAGTCGACGAATAATTTCTGTATATGTCGACATAAATTCCAAAATTTGTTGTTTTCTAAAATTTGTGACTATCTAAACCTTTCTAAATCTAAATTCATCTAAATCATTGGATTGAATAGACTGACGGTTTTTAAGAAAACTTTAGTCCTACTTTATTTTAAATATAGATACAGTTATTGATTATGTTTATTTAATTTTTATTCATTTCCAATTTAAGAAATCAGTTGTTGATAGATATTTGTATACACTATTTTATTTGATGTACCTAACTAATTAATCATATTAAAATTATATTGTGTTGATAATTATAACCTATATGTACTTTGTTTTTAGGTTTATGGTAAATTATTCAGAAAAATGGTTTTTAAAATAATGTTTATTTTTATTTTGAAAAATTCAACTTCAAATTTATTAGATATGTAAGTAATAGATCTTCTTATTTTAAATAGTATCACATGACCAATGGACATATTTTTCCTCCCTAATCTTAGACAGAAATAAAACCATTATATTATCAAAAATTAAATTGTTCTGACAAGTTCAACTTGGTAATAGTAATATGCATTTTGTTACTTAATTAAAATATGATTATAATGAAAATGGTGTTTTATTTTTATTTTATTTATCATTTTTATATGATCTTTATTTACTCATAAAAATTAATTTACCTACTTTAATAGTAACATGTAATATACATATTAAAATTAATATTTAATTTTGTTTAAATAATGTGATTTGATTACCTGAATAGTTTGAGAGGTATGAAGTTTATATACCTAAGATTATTAAGTTTAGAAATTTATGAACTTTATATAATAACTAATTATTTTATTTTCATAGAGTCATGAATACTGAATGTTGGAATTTAACATATAACTGGTTAAAAGATGCTGTAGAATCTGACAATGTTGAGTTAATAAAGGATTTATTAAAAGTATTGCATAATGTACCTGTGAGTAAGGAACGATTAAAAGCTAATGGAGGACCAAAATTAGTCAACAATTTATTCAAAAGTCATATTGATCAAGGTAAATTTTATTCTTATTATAGTGGTAATTCATGAAAAAAGTCTAAAATTAAATTAGTTTGTACATTAAAATTTTTTTTTGTCTAAAAATGTATCTTTGTTAAAATTTCAGAAGTGAGGTCACTTACACGGCATTTAATAGAAAAATGGCTTAAAGTGATTAAAATGGAATGGAAAATTTTGGTTAATGTTAAAGAATGTGTTACAACAGTGGAAAAAAAACAGTTAAAGAACAGCAGTGATTCATATTCTAATTCAGATATAAAAAAAGAATCAAGATCATTACCTCCACCAGATCCTGAATGTAAATTATCAGAATCTAAGACAGTTTTAGAGAAAAAACCTTATTCTATTCATGTAGAAAAAAAGGAATATTTGGGTGAGAAAAAACCTACTGTTAAAGTATTCAATTCGAAATTCCAAAGTACAGAAGAACAAGTCTCGCTGCCATTTCCACTTAATTCTGAAGTTCAGTCAAAAAAGTCAACAAAGTCTTTAACACCTTTATCTAGAGAAAAGGAGGGGGAAAAAAAGAGAAAAAGGAGTTTATCACCACCATCAGTTTCTTCATATAAAAAGAAAATTAAGAGTTTTTCTTTACATAACAAAAAACCACCACGTAAGATTTTAAATGTATATTTTGTAATTTATATGTTTTTTTATTACTATGAAATAATTACAGTGTCAGGGCTAAGTATTAATGCACATTAATTAACGGCAATAACTAGTTCTTGAGTTATTTTTCTTGAGAAAAATTTATAACTTTTTGGTTAATTGTATTTAAAATTAGAGAGAAACAACTTTTATTTAAAGTGAGCTGCCCACCAAGCCGGTTGCCAAAAGACACAGATACTTATAGATACTTATGACATAATCAAGGTATACCTAGAACATCTTGAAAGTAAAATAAAGGGACAATCATGTTGTGGAAGAAATATGTTTTTAAGATAAGAAATTTAATGGAATTTAATTAGTTCAAAATTCTGATAGGCTTATAAGTTATAACCTTGATTTATGTGGTGAGGTACAGAACACTCGCTCCTTTTGTATAGGTATAATATTTTAACAATTATAGGTGAGTAACTTGAGTATAAGATGAACATAGTGTTAAAATTTTGTTAAAGCAGATTATCCGACTATGCGTATATTCAAATTTTAATTTATTCCAACTTTGTCAATTTTATAATTAAAAAATAAATTTTTACATGAAAATTGTTTAAAATAAAAAATAGTTTATACAAGTGTGTAGAAAAAATGGTATTGATATTAAAAAAAAAAAATTAAGTTGTATTTTACATGCGCATACCTAAAGGTTTAAAAATGTGAAATTTTCTCAAAATGTGTATTTCATTACTCCCTTTCACTTCCCAAAAATCCCAGTTTAATTTAAGGTGATCTAGCTGAAACATTTGGTGTTACTTACCTCTTTTTAGTGTCAATCCACTGTATATATACACCGACCTCACCTACAGCAATTTATTAATGTCGATGAGTTGTATTTAAAAATAATGCGTGCCTAAATTCTAAAACGAATCAACTATGATATACATTAATATCAAAATATTTCAATAATTAATGATGTTTTGATCTTAAAAACTAAGTCTTGAATACTTTTGAAATAATGGATTTGTGTACACCAATATCGATGCTTATTTAACCGTTGTTTGTTTTACAGTTAGCATTCAAGAAAGCAGTAGCAGACAACAAAAGTGTAAATCAGAAATCACCAAAAAAACGAATCATGAATGCTCCTTACAGGCGTCTCCAGATTCTTTGGTACATGACTTAGACTTGTTGGCCATAAAAATTTACTATAATCA
The DNA here is from genome assembly GCA_032441835.1 of Slavum lentiscoides. NCBI lineage: Eukaryota > Metazoa > Arthropoda > Insecta > Hemiptera > Aphididae > Slavum > Slavum lentiscoides. The sequence goes on along the minus strand of CM063712.1, from coordinate 4,995,951 downwards.
TAGTCCATACTGAAACTCACCTTCCCTTGTATTTTGAAAACTTGGTAGTTTGAAATTTTAAATCTACTGTAATCGTCGAGATAGTATTATCTTACTGTGGAAATTTACAGATCCGCTTCTTTGACTTTATAACTGAAAGAGTCCTGGGCTTTCCATTCGATCTATTATTCTATCTACTTACCTACTTTCAAGTTTGAGAGTAAGTCTTCTCGTTGGCTGTCATTGATTGCCCTATTTACTCTAGCCATTTAAGTTATTCACACAGCGTGTCCAAACTATTTTCCAGTTACCCCACCACATAATTTGCAGTCAGCGATTGTAATTTCAATATTTCAGAACATAGAAAAATTAGTACGAACTCCGTACTTAATCAAATATCAGACAATTTTTTCATGAACACGATTTTAAAAAAATCATACTGTTAATACATCAGCATTGTTTGATGAAAAACTTAAAAAAGTCTCCATGATTACAATACGTTTAAAACTGTAGGATTTATGTAATCTGCAGTGATGGTTAGTCGTAACAGTAATAAATATTATACAAAAAACAGAAATTAAATACTTACGTATTACGTCTCGAGTCGATTGGTAAGAGAATGATCGATTTTAAATTTTCCCCTCTCACCCTTGAGTAGGTATTATTTAAACTGTTCCATTTACAGTTGTGTTCACAAACTTGTTGATTGAAAATTAAGAGAACAAAAGTCTATTTTTCTCGCTCTATAAAACTATTTATTTGTTTATATTTTGTTAGTTTTATCCAGACGTTATGTTCTGTTCAACGACTAAATCGATCAGTACAGATAAAATCAAAGAAAAAAACCATGACAAAAATCGTAAGTAAAATCACTTGGAAATTATCTAATGGTGAATCATTTATACAAACGTTAATTCAAACATTTTTTTTTTTTTTAGCAACTGCTGATAAATCAAACATAACTGCTGACAGTGATAATAAAGGTGGCTTAAAAAGTATTCCAGTACACGTTAGAAAGAAGTCTTCGAAGAAATCTGTTTCGTCGAAACAAAAAGATGTTTTAAAACAAGTTTCTCATTTTGAACGAGACAAAACTGAAAAAGGTATGTATGGTATGCTTGTTAACATTTTTTAATTTCAATAAATATTTGTTCTGTTCAACGACTAAATCGATCAATACAGATAAAATCAAAGAAAAAAACCATGACAAAAATCGTAAGTAAAATCACTTGGAAATTATCTAATGGTGAATCATTTATACAAACGTTAATTCAAACATTTTTTTTTTTTTAGCAACTGCTGATAAATCAAACATAACTGCTGACAGTGATAATAAAGGTGGCTTAAAAAGTATTCCAGTACACGTTAGAAAGAAGTCTTCGAAGAAATCTGTTTCGTCGAAACAAAAAGATGTTTTAAAACAAGTTTCTCATTTTGAACGAGACAAAACTGAAAAAGGTATGTATGGTATGCTTGTTAACATTTTTTAATTTCAATAAATATTTGTCTGTTCGAAATTACAATTATTTTCCAAACAAAGAAGTTAAGATATGACATATTACTGTAAAATGTTTTCATATTAATAGTGAACGTTTTCATTCGGTATCCATCTGTATGGTTATTAATTACTAATTATTACCGATTATTATTGGTTATTGAATTTAGTGAAACTAGACAAAACGAAAATGTTTATGCATTTACCCATTGCAACCACGTACATATTGCTATATTAACCTACCTTCAGTAACTATAACTAGAGTTATTTCGTTCTATCGAATACGATGAACTATGAACAGTGTAATACTATCAGTACTCTTATAATATTATTGTCTAGTTGATTTCCAATATATATTTTTTTTTCGAGTAAATTGATTTTTTTTCAATAAACAAAAATCACGCTTATTAATATACTCTAATAGAGATAATTATGACAGTAATTTTACTGTTTTTGTGCGTACTTATTAGTTTAACTCCCATAACCAACACAGATCAAGTTAATCAAGTGTTAATGAAAAATACTTATTCGTAAGAAATTTATTAATTGACAACATTTTTTTTTTTTTTTTTCAATATACCGTAATGTTCAAGTTACCGAGGCCCTGTCGTTTATCGTTAAACGGCGATGCGTCTGTTCCGCCTACAGCGTCAACGCTACCGACCAACGCTATACCGTGAACGGTATTCAACACCACCACCACTCACCCGCCCACGACTTAAATATGATCAAAAAATAATAATATTTAATTACGATTACTACAAAAATGCATTACCTTTCTGTCCCGAACGACGGAGACACGTTTCTTTGTTTTTTATTATTTTCCTTTCTGTGTTTCTGTACGTTTTTTTTTCTAATTTACACCGGCCACCTACGACACGACGATAATATAGAAAATGGAGTATTCGTCCTCAGAGGTGAAGATCGCCTGTAGCGATATTTCACGGACGGATGTGTTCGGATGTGCCTCAACGCGAACACTCTGTGGTAACGTTGTGTATTGTTTTGCAGTTTACATTGTGTGGCCGGTACAATATTGTTTAGTGTGGACATATTGCTGCATGTAACCTCGTGGAGGAGCACGCCTTTTTTAATTTACCGGTACACGTAACCTTGTGGAGGAGCGTAAATGTTTATGTATATATATATATACCTTTTAGTTTGTTATTTTTTTTCTCTTGTTTTTTTTTTTAGTGGAGTTTTTACGCCCGCATGAGCTTTTTTATAGTAATAACGATAAAAAAAACGAGCATTTATTTATTTCCTTTTTTCGTTTTCCTTCCCCAACTTAAAAAAAAATCCCGTATGCTCTGGCTCTTAATTAAACCTTGACACCACCACGGGGGGTTGGCGGTAGAGGTGATAGTCACACGATGCTCATCCGCCGCCCTAATTGGATCGAGACGTCATATAATACTTAATTAATATCGAATGTTTTTGTTTTAGTGAGTGTATCACAAAAATTCAAAGCTACGAAGATGCACAGCCGTAATATTAATAGAAAAATTGGGATTGCTGATCAGAAATTAAGTATGATAATAACGATAAAAATAATCGTATTTCCGAAGGAAAAAAAACGAGCAATATTAATAAATACTTAAAATTTGTTTAGTCGCTGCTAATAATATGAAAGCCAAAACCCCTTGGCGTAATCTAGACGATAGCTTGTTGGTTGAAATACCAGGTGATCAAAAAACAATTGAACCGGGAAGTTGTAGTGAAGAAAAAAAGACACAGACTCTCCGAGAACAACGCTTTATGTCGACCATTTATTTTATCAAAAGCATGTAAGTGTAGTAGGTATATTGTAAATTCGTAACTTCAATTTTAACGTTGTTTTATTATACAGGATACCGGATTCGCCAGACGAACCAGATCAAATGAAAATTTTTCCGTACCCTAAACCATCGTTCATACCACTAACAAACGTGTCAGATACAAAATATAATTACGAAAACGATCCTTGGCCAGAATCGAAGGGTGAGCAGCAGCTTCCCGATGTAGAATTTCCTGCTGGAATGAATAATAAAAACGTATAGCACCAACGTGCAGAATCGCGTTTAACGAGGGACATTATAAAAGTTAGTGTTCGTTGGATAAATTATATTTATTTATTAAATATTAATACTTAACCAGACCCAAGTAAAAAATTTGAAAAAATTATTGTTATTTTAGTCATTTTCTAGATCAATGAGATTTAAGGATGATGTAAAAAAAAAAAAAATGTTTAATGATTTTTTTTTTTTTTTTGGAAAATACAACTAGTACACTATAATGTACTCCAGGTTTGAATGGACGTAAAAATATTTTTATTATTTACACACAAGATTAAAATAATTAGTAGTTATAACGTATATTATAAAATAAAATCCTTGATAATAACAAATTACAATTACATTTAAAAATAATAATAATAATAATTTAATTATTAAAATTCGTTTTCTTCCTCGTCAGAACTATTCTCAAACTCGGATTGATTTCCGTCAAGAAGCTGTAAAATATCTTTTTCCGGCAATACTAACATTTCTACACACAAAAATAAACGTTTAATGTTATTTTTTAACTGGTAACGTACGTAACAAATATATTGATTAATTCTCTCATATTATAAAAAAAAATACTGTAGAAATGATGACGTTCAGGTTGAAATTTGAATAAAATGAATTTTATATTATTTTACAATAAATAAATAAGTAAAAAAAAACTCACGATATAACAAAAATATAAATAATATAATAACATTCATATCAACTATCATCATAAACAAAATAATTTCAAAATATAGTCTGTTGAAAGTTTGAATCCTGACTTACACTATAATGTACCCCGTCATAAGTCGAATTTAAAATGTACATCAATAGATTTATGAATATGAACTAAATTAATTTATATTCATTACTCACTTCATTATCATGGAAAAAATATATATTATATTGAACTATCTAACAGAGAAATACACAACTAAACAATTCGAAAATAAAATCGATTTTATTTTCTAAATTTTTTTTTTTAATCGATTTTAATCACAATTTCTATTTTGAACAGAACATTCTAGTAAGTTTTATTGGAATAAACGTATTTTTTTTATGTAGAAACAAGTGTTATCACGTGTTTACAGCTAATAATAGGCGCGTTTTGGCGATGCAGTTTTAAGTAACCAGGTTGTTCGATCAGCCAAACAAATTGTTTTGGCGAGATTGTTTGATAGATGAATGCATTTTGTGGCAACCAGGTTACTGAAATCAGCAACCAAATAATATCTTCGTTAACTGAATTCGGTTGCTCATAATCTCACTGATAAGGATTATCATATTCTGTGATTCTACTTTTTTTTTTTAATTTACGATAGTGTTTTCTTACGATTTGTTTATATTTACAAATATATAACTACAAAATATGGAATATTAATAATATTTATTACATTTTGTAAAGATTTAGAAGGTAATAACATATATGAAAAAAACGAAATCCTTTGTAAAATTAATAATTTCAGTATTTTTTAATTTTTTTTTTTTTTTTTTTAATATATTAAGTACTATATTGGTTAAAACCGGCTCTTCAAATTATTGAAATTAGGATTATAAAGTGATAATTTATCAATATTATTGTACTGTGGAGTAATACTATTAAAGGTTTAATAATTTGTTGGTCAGCTTCAGCGTTCAAGTAACAGTACCTGCAATTATTATTATTATTACTAATAGCCTGAGTGGTCATTAAAATCAGTGTCGGTCTGGTCTATGATTGAGCTTTCGGGTAAAAATTTTCAATGGGACCCCCGTTCTCATTTCATGGTGACGCGTATATCTTCGTCAAAGAAATAATTTTTTACACTCGTATTGGGATGTTTGTGTGTGTGTGTGTGTGTGTGTGTGCGCATAATTTTTAACAATATGTAACACTTTTTGTAAATAATTGTTTGTGGACGTATACTATTAGAAAGGAAAAATCCACTTAACATATTTTTATTAATAAAATAATCAATCAATATTTTTATTTAACAGATTACATTTTTTTTAAAAAACAATCTTTTTAATTTTTACAAAACAAATTTTTATTCGAACAAGGACGTTTTTGTGATACGTAGTTTACAAAAATAAAAATTATAGTTATGTCCATAGTTTTTTTTTTTTTTTTTTTTACAATATTTTAAAGAAAAAACGTTATTGAATCGTAAAGTCTATTGAACAAAGTTCGAGGGGAAAAACTGTGTGAATCCAAAAAATTGTCATAATTCCAGATTTTTCGGCGAAAAATAATCAATATGACCAACAATATGGTCCCGTAAAAAATGTTTGATTGTTGTATTAAATCGCTCTAGTCTGATTCATGTCAATCTGGTTCTTCCATCTACAATAATACAAAAATCGAACCTTTTCAGTCACACCATTCTTTCAAATAATACGCAATTGTGTCAATTTATTCAAAGTGATTTTTCAAAACAATTAGGTACGTTTACTCGTGGGACGGTTAATTAATTTACACTTACAGCTTTTCGGCGTCTCCGCTCTTGTTTCCATAATTTTTGCTTTTCACGATTATCAGTACCACAGTACATTCACTGGGTCTATGAACTATCGTCATACGTGTTATCAGATGCTTTCATGTTATTTAAACCAAAGATTGCTACTCGGCAACGTTTTTTCTAAACACAATTAATTCATACTATAAAACAAATAATATTGAATTTTTCCTAGCTTTTTCAAATGCTTCTTTTTCTTCAATTTTTTCTCCTTACTTCATTTGCAATACGAATACGTTTTTTTTTCGTCTTGTTCCTTTTGATTATTTCGCGTTTTCTGCTCTTTAATCAGAGCACGTTGCTATAAAGAACAAATAAAATTATATCCTCAAAAATGTACCTAATATTAAGTATTGAATAAAATGTTTTGTGTATACCGTCCTTTGCTCTCTGAAAGCTCTTTAAATTTCTGCATTTTATCAGTTATAAATTTTTTTTTTTTTCAGATTTAGCTGCTGAGTAATTTCCAATTGTCGCACCTTGTCGTCTTATTGAAATGCATTATAGGAAAAAAGAGTGTAAACAGAAAATTTATAAAAATGTGTAAACAGAATTGTGGTTTCCTTTGTTTTCTTCCATTCTTTCTCGCTTAAATTTCTCAGCTAGAAAATATTAAAACAATAAATTACAATTTGTCTTCTCTTACTTTATAAATAACGTTAAAGTTTTATAATGAAATATTAAGTACTGCGTTTCAAAAACAATATGTTTGTTTAAACATGACGTGTAAATGTGTAATGTATAAAGTTAATGTACCTATATTATTAGAAATACTGTAAAGAATAAGTGTACAATGTATAGAATAATACGTAAAAGAAATAATATAGAAACCTATTTTATTAGAAATTATCAATATTTTGTAATTTTATGTAGAAATGAAACTATAATTAGCGCGTAATGTTAAACATTTAAAATCGTACTAAAACCATGTAATGTGTATAGTAAACATATTGTAAGTATTCCGAATAATATTATCAATTTATAATAAATGTATTATAAAAAAGTTAAATAATTTATAAAAAATTGTAACACGTAAAACATGTTATACGTTATGACCAATTTAATAGCCACATGATTAATTAATTAATAATTAATGATTATGTATTATTGCACACATAACTATACGCTACTGGCCACTAAAAGCAATAAATATTTTGTTCCCCATACGAAAACATAAGGTACTCATTTAAAAACGGAAATAAGATTAAAAGTCTACAATTGTCTGCTTGGCTATTTCTAAACAAAACTGACAAAGATGATAAAAATTTTTACTGATTAAAGTATAGTATTTTATTGCATTTACACGTCTACCAGAACTCGCCGCGACTTACTAAAGTTCCATGAAATCACGCGACGCATATTTTTCCTCAGTTTTTTTAAATCGCAAATCTTATTACTTGAATGCTAAAAAAATTGGTAATTTACAATTAGAAAAGAAATAGAAATATTTTCTTATAATATTATAAAAATATATATATATACATTTCATGTATATAATTTTAATACATTCATAAAAATATATATTGTGCAAGTTACTTATACAAAGTATTTTAGTTAGAATCGAAATTTTAGTTAAAACAAAAGTCGTTTTATTTGTTCCGAAATACCAGTTTCGTTTTAAATAGATATTCAAAACAACAAGTATAGATTAAAATCAATTTAAAGGTCTATTATTGTCTTCATAACGTTTTAGTATTTTAATTTTTTAGAAAAAAAATTGAATTATCACGTTAGGTTATAAGTCATGCGTATACTTGTATAATTTTTTTAGGACTACTTCTACGGTTTTGTGGTTTTTTAGCTTTTGTTTTTGAATTTTTGTTATCTTCAGATTTGTGTTTCACACGACGTTTCATTTTATTTGAAGTAGATTTTCGTAACAATTCGATTTCGTTTAAATTTCCATCCGACGTCTATATGATAACAATATATATATATATATATATATATATGTGTGTACATTAATTTAGTGGATATTTATTTTTGGTAAATTTCATTAGCGAATATTCATCGTGACACGATTAAACGTTATAAAAAAAAAAAAAATTACCCGATTTGTATTTTGATTAACTGGAGTTATTGTTGAGGGCCGTACCTCGTTAACCGTTGAAGGCTGGGCTTTCTTGGTAGCATCGACAGAATTCGTGACTGGTGCCGTATCTAATCGAACGTGCTTAACTGATAATAAAACATACTTTATTAATTTAATATGTTAAATAATTCTTTATTAATTCAAGAACTGGAGGATATTGAATAATTGAATAGCCTGATTAATCAAAATTGTACAATTACTGAATAAATGCTATACGCAAAAGTTTAATATAATATTATCGTTAAAATATAGTAGTCAAATAGTATTAATTTAAATGTCTTAAACAAAAAGTGGTAAAATATTTGAATATCTACACGGAATTATTTTATCTTAAATGACAAAGAAAAAACATTAAAATTTCTTAATGTGAAAATTGCCGTTTACAATTTAAATATTTAACACATATATTATGGGATGAACATATTATGGACATATAATACTTTTTTTAAATTTATATAGTTATATAGTTATATATCTGTTACAGTATTTTTCAACGTGTATTATCGTTGTTTATTTAACCCGTGATATACCATTGAATAATAAAATACACATCTAATTAGAATTACATTTTTCCATAAAATTTATAAATCGCCCTTCTGTAATACAGATTATTAAGTGAACATTTAATGTGCGTTTCATAAAACAGTATAAAAAAGGCTATTAGTTAAAAACAAGTAAAGATAAAAGAAAAACCAGACCAATACACAAACAAAACTGTTGATCTTACGTGGATTTCGTCCTTTTAAATATAAAGCCACATACAACTGGAGGTCTCTTAATATCGACGTATCAAGCGTTTCGAAGTCGATTTCTATTTCATTTGATTTTCTGACTGATGGGTTTTCAGATTGCAAAATACTGGCAGCTCCAACGAGCCCATCACCTTTAGAACATAAACATATTAATATAAAATACATCAATGGAAAATAATAATAAATACCCCGTAATTTTTTTATGTCTAAACTCAATTGAAGTTTTTCGTCAAAGGACATGGGTTTAGAATATTGGTTCATCGGTGTACTGTTATGTTCTCCAGAAAAACTCTTTTTCTTTTCCAAACAATTCGTATGGTTTTTCTGTTCTCTTTTGTTACCAGAAAGTTCGTATGGTTTTGAAATATTATATTACACGTCTAAATAAATATACATAATTATATTATTCAATTAGAAAAATTTTTAAAAATAATTTATAAATGTGTTCTGTTCTCTTTATTTAAAATTTGAAAATCCTTTTCGTTACCAGAAAGTTCTTCAAAAACTTCGTCATTTCATCTTGCAGAGCATTTAACTGAAATATTATATTACACGTCTAAATAAATATACATAATTATATTATTCAATTAGAAAAATTTTTAAAAATAATTTATAAATGTGTTCGTCTATAGTAAATGAATAGTATTATGTGATCTGAAACATAAATAATAACACTATAACCCGTTTCAAAGCACTAGATATACGATTGTGATGTGAGACCCGTATACAATATTTCCCTATTTAAAATTTGAAAATCCTTTTCGCCGGCTACGAATAACTTAACCGTGTTGAAAGATATTTCTAAATAAACGTTGATTATTAAAATTTGTTTTATAGCTGATCGCATGATAGTAGCGAAATGTGACACAAAATATTTCAAACTAATCAAACACAATTTAACGGGCAAAGTACTGTAGAAGAACAGAATCGGAGCTATTTAAAAAATAATACTTAAAACACTGTAAATTCTGTGTCAATCGATATTGAATAAAAAACCATAAAGATTAGTTTTATTTATTTCAATATTCGAAGTATTTTCAAAACATTAGTACATATTTTAAAAATACACTTACTTTTTCTTCGAAATCTTGTAATTTTTTAGAAAATCCACGGTCCTGGGAATTATCGTGAACTTTCCGAGGTCTTTTAATTTGTTGACCAGATAGTGTTGTCATTATTTGGCCAGTGAATTCTGATGGACCAGAATCGGCTTTCCTTTTCTTCCCGACTTCATTCATTGTTTTTACATTTTTGATTAGACACCGAAATACATTTAACATTGTTATTTGTTCAACATTTAATTAATACGTTTATAAGTGTGTGTCAGAAGAACGTTAAAATAATATCCGAACAATTCATTATAGAATCATAAATACCTATAAGTTTTGTCCCACAATTGTGGGCACGACGGATCACACCGATATAGACATTGTATATCGGACTAGCAACAAAAGCTACACTACCACTTGTCTTAGTGAGGAGACTTTTATTAGTCGTTTTTTAATAAAAATAAATATGTCTAATCATAAACCGTTTTTACAAGTTATTACTTAAAACCTACCAAATTTTCTAACGTTTGGAATAAATCATTTATTTTAAGATACTATAGATATTATTTATTAATATAAGATATTATAAGATACCGTAAGATTTGTGTCGCACGTTCAGATCGAGCAGCGGACGATTTAGCGTCGTTCGTTTTCAAAAATCTGCTCGCTGTTTATGCGGTGCTATTCCGTATACCCCGTGCAAATACAAAATCTAAAGTCGCCAATTATACGCTTTAAATAGAACAAATACTTATTATATTTGAAGGTTAATTCAACACAATATTATAAAACGTGCTTAAATTGTGAATCGAGAAATATTTGACGTTAATATTATTGACAACTGTACGGGCTTATGAGTGATTTCGTGTAAACATTACGAAAATATGGTAACAAAAACTTGTTTACTTTAATTAAATATTTTCTGTACTCGAGACTGTTCTTACTACTGGCCAACATACGTACTCAGAAATGAGTTTAAATCGGAGACAACGTTCCGTCGATCAATCCTGTGATTGTCTTCAATTTCTTGCGAAACAAGAGAGTTCCGGTGCTCTTTATGTTTGTCGTTTGGCTCACCGTTTTAGTTTGGTTATTGTAGATGCTGTTGATAACCGGTGAGAAGCTCGTGATTTATTTGGATATTTAGAAACATTATATGATTTCATAGGGAGTAGTAAAAAACTCATCGATTTTATAGTAATAATCGAAAAAGAAAAAAAATACGTTATCCAAATAAACCATTTCGTGGACTTCAACGAACGGAAACAACACGGTGGTTGTTACATTCCTTTGCCACCCACCTCTGTCAAAATTGTGAGCACGTATTAACGATTAGTTTTATCGTTTTTTTTCAGAAATGGATTTTTGGAGATCAAGACTGTTGTGAGAACTGTGTGGAGTCGGCGCGATAAGCACAAATTCCATAAACTCGTGGACCGAATAACCCGTCAAAATATCGAAAACGTCAATTTATAAATTGTACAGTGTATTGCTGCAGTTTCAGTAATATTTATTGTAATATTCGTGTTTAGTTATATGATTTCTATTCCTTATATTTATATGTATATAGCCCAGGGCCATCGTATGTTCTAACAATAAATCAGTCTTGCGCAGTTTGTACTTATTCAAGTACAAACTATACATATATTAAATATATATATATATATATATATACAATTTAGGAAATTACGATTTACAAAGTTATTATTAAGTTACTAGTTTTAAACCTTTGCGTATTTAACTATGCATTTTTCAAGTTTAATTATAAATTCAATTTCTAACTACTATTATAATATATAATTATTGTGTACATAATATAGATTTCATAAACAAATAAAAATCTTTATTATATACGAAAATAATTTATGCTTGTATACATTTCTGTGGTCAGTATTTTCTGTTTCCATATGAACTTGCGTCTGGAAACCACGTGATATTTTTGAAAAAAAAAAGAAATCAATATAAAAGGAAAAATAAATAAATAAAACATTTTTACGCAAAACGCGCGTTCTGCCCGTTTCACAGTAAATAAAACTTAATATTAACGTTGCGATTGAACGACTTGCCATTCAGGGTAAACTTCTAATAAAAAAAATAAAGCAATTCAAAAATACGTCTTCCCAATTTGCTAGACTCAATTCCTGACTTTGTATGGGTTTAAGTCATAGTGCAAAATTCGTTTGACCGTTGAATCCGAAATCTGAAGAGCAAGAAGCATGTTTCCGTGCGTTGCGCGAGGGAGACTGCTCCGACTGCGGCAATGTTTACTGCTGCTGTCCTCACGGTCTTGGGACGCCCAGCCGGTATATTAAGCAGTGCAGATCCTGTTACTTTAAAATGTTTGAACTCATTTCAAAATCGTTTTCCGATCAGAAACACTATCATTCGGGTTTGAATTAAAATGCATGCGAAAGGCCCTCTGTGTTGCAGCCACAGACTTGACGTTTTTAAATAGAGTTTCGACAATAAAACCCCGATACTCACCCGACCGCGGCATGGCGGTGATGACCGAAAATCGTATTGATTACACGACTTAACGCGATGGCTTGTATTCCAGCTCTTTCTTATCAGAGGACCTGACAGTGGTTTATTGAAATGCGGGAGTCCATTATATTGCGCCTTGTATATAATAGGCATATATTTTTTTAAACACAAAAATTGACCGTGGACCACTTCTAAACTCTAATGCTTTGGCGGGTCATGTGTTGGACATAACTGACTGTGTGTGTATGCCATACCTACGCGTTAGTGTGCAGTTATTGCCGATATCGGCCGCGTATTCGTATATTATGCCCGACACGTCGGTGCCACGAGGCTAGAAGTGCGGTACAATTGTTAATCGGTCATTAATAGCACGTCACAAATTAGTTTTACGATTATTCGTATGTGAACGTGGGAATCATAGTTATGGCGGTTTTGAACTTGATAGCACTGTTTAGTCCGTCGACGACTCTCCTTATTATATCGATTGAAGTTTAAAAAGCAGAATAACGAGCTCGATTTCAAGCTAGATGCACGATTAATTTCCGCTGTTCGAACACCGAGTGTATACCTATAAACGATCTCTTCATTTCTATTGATAATGTTAAGAGATTCGACTTAAATTTTTAGTTTTTTTTTGCTAAACGCGTGAAATCAACAATGAATAATAGAATATATTTCAATAATAATATTACAATAACATAACAAAATATGGGCGTAATAGATCCGAGTGCTGAAGACGTCGAAATACAGCGCGAACGCGTACTTAACACAAATAGTACAGGTGTCTGTCGGACGGTCAGCAAACACCTCTTTGGTCCGGTTACCGTAACACGTGTAATTACCGGAATCGTTGACCAAGCACAGCGTTCCGAACGCGTAGTCGTCGTTGGTGTTGGATTCGGTCGGCACAACAAATCCGTCTCTACGCAAAACCACCCGGACACAAGGTACACGACACCGAGTGCAGCGTAGTCGGGGTAACGGAATTTTACAATTCACGATGTGCCGGACGAAAGGATCGATCGAGGGAAGACTCTTTTCTTTCTTCTACCGTAAAATAAATAGTCAAGTATTTTAATATTATAAATGAATAATTTGTATTGACACTGAATTGGAAATGAATGCGTTCGCAAAATCTGTAAAAACAGAAAAAAAAAAATCTACGTTTATTCAAATAATAAAATAATATCCATATTGTAAGACGTGTAAAACTGTCTATTATAACGTATATGAAATAAACCCTTTACTTAAAACCAAAATGAATAAGAGTTTGAAATAAAGTACCTATATACGTATAATATATAAATTGTAATTGTTATTAATTATTTGTTACAAAACGACGATTTTTAACGTTTTATTAAAGCGAAACGAATATTGGAATACGTTTGTTTTTTAATAACGACAGTGATCTTTAATAATAATAAAGTTTACCTCAAATTAATTGTAGAAAAAAAAAATCAAAAGCATAACGCGTAATGTGTTCATTTTATTGAATAATCGAGTAAAATTTCGTATCTCCATACGTAATTCGGTCATGGCCTAAGTTTTGTACTCCATAACCTTCTAATAACATAGGCAACTTGTCTGTAATTAAAAAGTGTGTATCAACACCGTCAAACGTTCGGAATCGTGTAGTTCGTTTCAGAGTGTTAAAAGAATACAATGAATATTAGATATAGGTCAACAAATCAGGAGTTTGACTCGTAGGTAACATAAAAATTAAATATTTTTCGATACGAATTAAAACGATTGTTGATTGTTTTTACACACATAAATCGCGTATGTAACATACCGGGATTCTCCATTGCACGTTTTATTTCGTTTTTATTTCCTTCGACGAATATCCTCGTTTCTTCTTCCAGAATACCGACGAACTCTTTGTTTACCGTCCATAATCTGAAACTGTGTTCTTCTTCCAACGAATTCGGACACGTAAAACAATTGTGTTTATACTCGGTAAACGTTATGAAAATCATATTGAGGACGCATTTTTTTCTGTAATACGGGAACCAGTGTCTAAAAAAAAAAAAAAAATGTACGTTTATTGTAATTAATGTATTATTATTACACGTACACGTATTAAAATCGAAATATAAATACCTGACGAATTTCTCTACGTCGTAAAAAGTTACGTAATCTCGGTTCGAATGTTTTATTGCTAAATAGAGCAATAGAATCCATTGAAATGGCGGACGAACCTGAAATTATTCATACCAAAAAATACTTTTTCACTAAATTATATTAAATACATTAAACGCTTTGCAATTATTTTTAACTCCTATACAAATCACAACGTTTTAACATTATAATTTCGTCCACAGTTTTGCGCATTCGTGCACTATACGTTGTATCGATTTATCTATTATTCAATAGGTACGCGCAATTAATTACACGTTCGCTATTTCTCGAAACGCGTTGAAAACTCTCAGTACGCTCCTTCTTGGAGTACACTTTATTCTGTACAAATTCAATGCCGATCGGTAATTGTTCACAATTCGGCCGTCGACAACACACACATCGGCCGTAAACATAATCGTCCATTGCGTTGTAGCCTTTTGTTTTTTTCAATGTACTGCTGCTGGTTCCGTTTTTATCGTATGGCGGCAGTTGGTGAACCTTTCGTTTTCTTAAAACGCGATCACATCCCAAAGATTTCGCCATTTTTCCGGAAAAATATTCAGACTTTCTTCTTAAGACTTCGGATGATATGTAATTCGTGTTCGACGACTAATTATTATTGACCTGTAACTAAACGTGTACACAGTGTAGTCAAAATATTTCTCGTTATTTCTGTAGTAACGAAAACACGTATCGTATTATGCCATCTGCAATAATCGCGTGTATTTACTGGCCGATGATAATACATTTTTTAAACGTATTTTCTCGAATGGTATATTTTCATTCGTTTAATATTCACCCAAATGTATTTTATTCCATTATATTACTATAGAAATTTGATGTAATTCGTGACTTTTCGACTCGTATTGATATTTTACGTATACACGTCTGAAAAAGAGAAAAAAACTTGAATGAAAAACGTTGATTTATTTTTAAGAAAAACAGTCATTGCTGTTAAATTATTTAAAACGGGGTAAATTTTTTTAAAAAACTTACTATTAAAATCGTTTCCTTTCGAAAATACATTTTTTACGATTTGCCTTCAACATTTAAAAACAAAACTGCGTACATTCGCACGCATGAAAACATATTGCTATGAATTTCAATTGATTATTCATTCGATGTGTAATATTAATAGTGTTTAAAAATTCAACGTCGTAATCTATATATTCTGTAAGAATTACTAGCACTGCCGTATTTTGTGTTTCATAAAGATATTTCTTACATATATTATTTTAACTGTTGAACATCTTTCAGACAATTTAAACAGGAACAGACTAAATATAATTTTTTTTTGTCTTATTAAGTACGATAAATAAATTTAATTGCACAATTCAACAGACATATGTATAGTCCAATGTTTTATTGATAATCCTTACTATAGAAATTCGGAATTTTAATTTTGGAATTTAAAAATATTTATATGTATAATAACCGCGCGGTTTTAAATGTAGCGCATTTAAACATTATAATAATCACAGATGATGTTCAGAATTAAATATTCCAGCAATTATTTCAGAAAATATTTCAAATGGATAAAAATATTTCAAATGTTTTAGCAAATGATATTTCTTTTTATAAATCACCGTTAGTTGTATTTAATTACACCTTCGTAAGAAACATCTTCGAATGGAAGATCTTGAGGAAAAGAACTAGAGGAAGACCGTACTTTCAAGATCTGAAGCAGATCATGGATGTCACATCATATGTTAAGCTGAGACACGTGGCAAACGACAAAAAGTCCAAGGAGAAGATGACCTAAACTCAGAATTATTCAAAACGGCGGGAAGTGATATAGTGAAAGAAATGCAATCCCTGATAAGAGAAATATGGCGTAATGAATAGATTCCTACTGATGTATGTGATAACGGTAGTAATTATGGACGTCTTTTTTAACCAACACCATAGGTTTGTAATATGAATAAATTTAAAATGAATCGTAATCATACATTTTCCAATATATATTTTATTTGTGAATTGTGTTTGTAAACATACATAACAAAAATTATCATAATATATTGTTGTGAAAATTAATAGTAAAGGAATTTATGTGCTCATTAAAGGTGAAACGTGATATTAATGACAATAAATAATATATTTTCAAAATAATACTTCAATTTTGACAAAGTTACGTTTAAATTGTATTTGTTTATTTTTGAGGCATTATAGGATAGCTCGTATGTCTATACCACTCGAATACTACAATGTTACCACTACAATAATTAACAAATTTTATGTTTTTATTAAAACATTTGCTATTTTATAAATGTGTTTAATAATTTTGGAAATTATTATTCTGGATGCAACTTCACTAGGAAATAACGCTGAATTTAAAGTCAAATCTTTTTGGGTACGTTGATACATGATTAAGATAAGTTGCTTGTGTTTGTTTGGCATGTCATACCACGGCATGTTATAAATGTGATCGGCTAAATGTTTGTGCTACAAACAAAAATAAAATTAGATACGCATATTATTAATATTATTACAGATTTATATTCTAATTATTATAAAAACGTATGCATCATGTGTTAATGTACATTCGTTGTATTTTATTATTACATATCTCATTTACTTAAATGCAAAATTAAACCATCAAAATAAGTAAGTTTATATTACAAATGATACAGCTGTGTATTATACAGTATAGGTTTATTGCGTATTAACGCTCAAATTACTATAGCATAGGTACTAAGAAGTATGTATAAGTTATATTATAGTGATTTTGTGTAATTCTAAGATAAGGTACCTACACAAACGGTGCACAGACCAGACATTTTTTTAAAGTTATATTTTCAGTTAGTTTTATTTGTTAACATATATATAGAATGTTTTATACCAGACTTTGTATGACTTCTCCGATATGACAGTGAAAGTAGAATGGCAATGAATTCAACAATAACGAACCTATTATTTTTATTTTATAGCCCAGAGAAGCATCAAACTAAATCAAAAACAGTATAATATTAATTTTATTTAGATATAAATAACAATATGTGAGCAATATATTAGGTACACTATATGATTAATTTAAATTACTCTTGTTAAACTGAAAATATGGAGCGCTGTTATTCCTTGCATTAGTATCATTTCAATTAAAAATATCCATTTGAAATATGAATTTAAATCATCTAAGAACCTAAAATATGTATAAAAAATAAAACATTTTTTTTTATATAATGTATAATATTCATGGTGTTTACAAATTTTCTTTTCTTTATTTATTTCCTATTAAATAAACATAATTCAATTGATGTATATTATAAAATAAATGATATATCAATGAGAGGTGATGTAATTAAATGATTACAGTTCACTCTGAAAATTCTCGAATAAATTATTTTCTTTCAATGATTTTTTTGAAATATTACAAAATATTTTCATTTGGTTCTGTAATGTATTTATTATTGCTAGTTTTCATATTTATTTAATAAATAAATACATATCAAATAAAACATCGTTTAAATATACTTACTTAATAATCATTTGATGGTGACAAATACAATCAATTAATCGATTTTGAAACTCATCGACCATTCTATAACTAAACGAATCTTTCAAACCATCTAATAATATTTGAAACTGGTTATTTAATTCTTGCAAAAAGATAAAAAATCCGAAATTGACAGATGCGATCGATGTATATAGAATAACACAACACACGATTTGTAATGAATAAATAATGCCGTAAATACTGAAATTATTTATTTCCACAAACTGGAACATAAAAAACGCATGTTCTATCAGCTAAATTAAATAAATCATAATTAATTACAAATTCATGACTTTTAAAGGGCAAAAATGTATTATTAAACTGAATTAAAGTAATAATAATAATAATAATAATAATAATAATAATAATAACAAACGCATCAATGTAAAATCAATCAATTCTTCGCTTCACTTACAATCTAAAAATATAATAATTAACATGGTTTAAAAGATAAATAATGATTTAGTTTGTTTATCGTTACATTTTTGGTAATGAATATTGATTAACTCTATTATATAGTCTAGTAATATTAATTTAAATGAGTAATTAAACGTATTAGAAATTATAATCATAGTACTGTTTATATTTACCTACCTTAGGCCAAAATAAAATGAAATGTGATCGGTTGCCTAATACAGATTCGTCTATATCGATTATAGCTGATATTAAAGGTCCAAATGTTATTGAATTTGTAAAAATTATAAAAATTAACACAAAACCTTTAGCTCTTTTTACATTTTTTCTGTACATTTCGTCCGGATCCACGCCATTTTTGTTTGACCAATGAATAAAATCTGTTCGTATAGAGTCGTAATTGGATAAAATTGCTTTTTTTTTTATTATAAATACCACAAAAAACAATAAGTTTAATACTCCAACCATCATGTATTGAATTAATTCCAGACGAAATGCCATATCTATAAATCTTTCCATCAAAATAATGTAACCCGGTGCCAATATAATCTGGTCAAAATTTAATATCAATATCATTTATAGTATTATATTTTAAAAGTATAAGCGTATAACAAATTAAATTCATGCACACACGAATCATATAAAATATCTGTGTATTATATTAACAGTGGTTGGAAGTCTTTACTTTCAGTGTACTGCTCTCTCTGTATATTTTTAAAATCATACACTCGTTTAAAATCGTCGCTATTTTATTACGAATACAACGGATGCAACAAAATACACAGTTTTAATAGTACTTTTCATTATAATTTTTTTTATAATTTTAAAATACAAGTTGGATAATGACAATGTATCTACTTCGACAAGTAAATACGAACTATTTTACTAAAAATTATTATCTGCGGTCCGTTCGCGCAACATATGTATAAAATGTGTGCGAAAACAATGTTTAAAAGTGATAACGACAAATGATAATTTTTGGGACTAAAAATAATAACCAAATTAATGCATATTGACAATGAAATATTCACGAACGGGAATAAATCAAATGTTCGATCAAAATAATAATACAGTATTTTATACAATGTACTAAATACCAAGTAACAACAAAACATTTGATTGAAAATTATTCAATTTACTTAAATTGAAGGCGTCCGTGCAAGAACCAGACAGCTCCATTTTTCGTAACTTTTCAGGAGACATAAAAAACCATTTTCAAAAAAAATTGAGTTTAAGGTAAAACTAATGTTGATATCAATTTAGATATGTTAGACCACGATGAAAAATATGCCGTAGTACGTTATTTGATTTTCGTTTTTGATTTAGGATGAGGCCTAATAATTAACCTAAATTTTTGGAGTTACCTGGTTTTTTGCTCAGAAATGTTTGTTAAAATTTATATATATTTTTTAATTAATTTAATTTTAATATTATTAATTCTAATAATTTTATCAAACGTAGTTTCATTTTCTTAAACATAATGAAATGTGTAATTTAAGACACAAATAGAATAATAATTAGCATCAGTACAATATTGGAAAAATGATTTATTTCAAATGTTCAGTACAAAATTTATTTTATCTATTCAAAAGTATTACAACATAATAAAACTACATTCCTACCCTGAATGTAAAAATTATATGTACACTTTATAACTTGTACTATTTAAATGTTTACTCACCTATAATAGTAATATAATATATAGTAAAAATATTTACTATTTTGAAAAAATATATAATAATATTAGTCATTGTTACAATATTACTAAATCAGATTGTAATATTATGAAAATCAGAAAATGTATATATTTTATTTATTATAAACCTAATAATATATAAATAGCAATTATTAATATTATGATATTATGTTATAATGATGTACCATAGGCGTGCGCAGACTTTTGAGTCAGGTATGGCTAAATTCAATGTGATTACACACCCCCCCCCCTGTCACTTTCACACAAGAAAAAAAATTATAGAAATTTTTTCTATAAACTTCGAAATGACCATTTTGTTGGTGACTGGAAAATGTAAACAATCAATTTTCATTAATTCACACATACAATTCATCAATATTGATTTAAAATTAATCTAATAAAACAAATATAATCTAATAAAATAATTCAAAAACGTTCAAAACATAAATCATAATATATATTAATATAATTAAAAATTATTCATTATGTAATTTTCTCTCAGGTAAAGGCTCGGGTGGGGCTTAAGCCCAATCAGCCCTACCCGTGCGCACGCCTGCTATGATATATATATATTATATATATATAATTATAATTATTTTTATGCTTTTAAATTCCATTATTGTGAAGTTTAATTTTTATTTATGAAAGGAGGGGGAGTGATACATAAGTCGTCTCACCAAAAAAAATACAATCAAAACCGCCACTGATGTGTATACTGCTTGTCCTTAATTTACCGACGTAATTGTGCAATGCCAATCTTTGTAAGGAAGACAAGAGGGTGTCAAATCTCTAAAATCATCCTTCATCATTGTAAGGGGCCACCAAAATTAGTTCGCACCGGGGCCTCCAAAAATGTAATTACGGCACTGGTCGTGACAATATTCGCGCTGCGCGCGTATACACTTTAACTATAATATTCCAGTGACGGTTATAAGGGAGGGAAGGCAAAAGGTTAATCGCCCCCCCCCCATGGGATTTGATATTTTTAAATTTAGTATTTAATAAACTCGGTCGGTCGTATACAGTGTCAACGAGTAAATGTGTACATGTAAGTAAACTATAGTAAACGTTAAACAAATAGTAAACGTGTAAAATAAACAAGTGTATAACGAGGAAAAATGATGGTTCATTTTATTTCATCGAAATACGCGAAATAATAATAATAATAATAATAATAAAAAAAAAAAAAATGAAGTTTGCATCCGCGCGTACGATCGGTCGCTCGGTCAGCGTCAAATTAACACCCGCATATACCGACAGCGCGTCAGCCGATCGTAATAAAACGGGAAGAGAAAGTAGTAACCAGACAGCGCTACGACGCAACATGGAGGGGGTAGCAGAAAACGCTTATAAATAGAGGTCCGAAACCATCGGCCCGCTCAGTGTAGTCACGGCGGGCAGGCGCGAACAACGCAGTACCGCTATTTAAATGCGCCTTTCTGCCACGCCCTTCTATGATATGTCGCAGCGCTATCTGGTGAATACATACATTTTATATTTTATTGTAATTTCGTTTAAGTTCCATGCACGTTGTTCTTTCTTATTCTACGTCTTCATTTCGTCTCGGTACATTAACAGATCATTCTTCTTGGTTATTACTCGTCGTATTAGAATATACGTTCGAACTTTTCGTTAAATTCCTAAATTTTGGAAAGTTTTACTGTGATTTTTCTCAATTATATACAATATATATATATATATATATATAAAGTTTTCGAAGTATTTTAATATAATATGTATTATATAAATGATAATACTATTGTAAAATTCTTACATATAGATATAGTACCTATAATGCGCCTATAGGCTTATTCGAAATTGTAAATTGTATAAAAATCGTATACTGTGTTATAGACTACGCGTTTCTTATTCGAAAATTGCATTAATTATGATATTTCTTCTTTTTTTTAAAACGTCAACAATAATAGTTTTTAGACATCGCACGATTAAAATACGCGATTAAAAAACACGATTATAATTGAATTCATCGAAATTTCGAACAAAAAGAAAGAAATAGTTAAGACTATTTAAATATTTTAAACGTGTTTTCAATGCTCAGTTGAAGACAAACTCGGTGGTCGCGTACAGATAAAACGAGAAAAAATTAAATAAATAGTAAACGTGTAAAATAAACGAGTAAACGTTTAAACTAGAATACAACGAGAGAAGACGAATCCTCCGTTCATTTTATTTCACTGAAATACGCGAAATAATATTATAAATAATAATAATAAATAATAAAGATTCTATACGCGCGTACTGTCGTAGCTCAGACAGCGTCAAACTAAACACCCGCGTATATCGACATAGCGCGTCAACCGACCGGTAATAAAACCAGAAAAGAAAGTAGTCACCATATAGCGCTACTGAGCAAAGTAGAGGGGGCAGTCAGACGCTTATAAATAGAGGTACGAAACCGCCGGACCGCTTAGTATAGTCACGGCGGTCAGGCGTGAACGAAGTAGTTCGCGGCGTGAACAAACCGCCGGACCGTGTGTGTGTGTATGTGTGTGTGTGTGTGTGTGTGTGTGTGTGTGTGTGTGTGTGTGTGTGTGTGTGTGTGTGTGTGTGTGTGTGTGTGTGTGTGTGTGTGTGTGTGTGTGTGTGTGTGTGTGTGTGTGTGTGTGTGTGTGTGTGTGTGTGTGTGTGTGTGTGTGTGTGTGTGTGTGTGTGTGTGTGTGTGTGTGTGTGTGTGTGTGTGTGTGTGTGTGTGTGTGTGTGTGTGTGTGTGTGTGTGTGTGTGTGTGTGTGTGTGTGTGTGTGTGTGTGTGTGTGTGTGTGTGTGTGTGTGTGTGTGTGTGTGTGTGTGTGTGTGTGTGTGTGTGTGTGTGTGTGTGTGTGTGTGTGTGTGTGTGTGTGTGTTTATATAGTTTTAATTATATCTGAAATGATGAAATTTATAACATGCAGGAAATAGCACCTTACACACGGATTTGTCCGGGGCAAAACCTAAGTTGGCCGTCACGCAGAAAAACCCGTCATTATACTGTCCTTGCATGGACGCTGATCCATCTGTAGGTTTAGCAATACATTTTTTTTTTTTTTAACACATAAATTATTATTATAAAGTACTCTTTTAATCGATTCAAAAAGTACCCGTGTCTTATGATTTCCTCGCGTAAAATTTTGTTATTACTTTTTTTTATACGAATTGTTAGATACAAAAATTCATATTTATAGATGGTCCACACAGCCACCGGGAAATTTCCCGGTATCCTAATCCGCCTCTGTGACGCAAAAAAGAACGTCGACCGCGGGTTTCGAACAAAAATATACGCGCCATACATTATTATAGGATACTAGGTGTGCCTCGCTCTGCTGTGAATATCGTTTTTGGTAGCAATTATTGGCCCGTATTAAAGTAGTATATGAATTGATCCTCCACCTCCACGGTTGCCTACGGCAAATATGGCGTTCGCAGGCTAGGCATCATACCATGTTTTTTGTAAGCTGCGTTAATACAAAACCATTAAATTGAGCATATAAAACTTTATTCTGTGATAAAACATTGAAATAGACATATAGTTATGATAATAAAACATTACCGTGGTCTCGGTCTTAGATAGTCTTGATTATGATTATAGAATATACAGTGATAAAACAAACTGTAAATATAATCTGTGATATAATCGCTCACAATACAATTGGATAACGCGCCGACGAATATAGGCGACGGAAAAATGAAAAAAAAAACGGACCGACGGAGACGGATCTACCGCGAATTCGCCGCCGACGGGCGGGAATCGAACCGGAGACCCGCCTATCACCCACGTACCGAGCCAACGGTACCGAGTGGAAAACCACAATCGGTAACAGGGTATTTAGACGATAAAACGTCTTGGAAGAAATAATACTCGCGATTTTTTCTGCCACATTAATTTCGGTCGACGGACTCTGGACCCACTATTCTATTATATAATAGATTTTATAATACGCTACGACTGTTTACTTCAGCCTCGTGAAATTCGGTTACAAAATAAACGTTTATATATTATCTCGTATCAATTAAAACCCAATTTTGACAAAAAATGGAGCTGTCCGATTCTTGCACGGACGCCTTCAATTTAGCTATCAAAGCATTGCGATTCTGCGTGATTACTTTTCGTTAGAAATTGTAGTTTTCCTTTTGATAGACATAAGCTGTACTATCGAAACTTATCGAAATAAAGCAAAGCGTTATATCAGTGTCACTAGAAAACAAAAGTATAGTGTGCTTCAGTAGCTTATCGCTATACAAGTTGTACTCCCACCCACTGAATATTTACCGTATATAAAAAAATATAAAAATTATGACTAAAGCGCCTTACATTACTTAATATGCGAAATAAAAATTAATATAAATACCCTTATTACAAAAATACAATTATCTAAAAATACAATTTAACGATAATACAAATATGATGTTATTAATACATACCATTAACAACCAGTAAATAATAAACACATATATCATAAATCGTAAAATGTAATAATATTCACAACCAGTATTTATCGCAAATGCCACTGTCATTAATATATCGTAGAACGTCCTATGATTAATATCCTTCTCAACTAACGTGGTCATTTTGATGTTTACAACGAGAATTCTACTTAACAAATAAGGCTTTACACTTTAAAAAAAACCCCTCTCCGGCCAATATTATTATCAAACTGTATTATTTGATATATTTTAACAACAGGTTTCCAGTCAACACAATACTTTTCTTGTTATTTATCGTTAATAATTGATTAATAGTTGGGGGTGACAATATTCAGGCCTTAGAAATGAATAGTTTATAAATATTTGCTATGACGAACATAATTGAGTTAAGTGATCCGTAAATACTACTCAATATTTCAAACTACCCCTCTTTCAAATTATAACTCTTTCTCTCTATCTCTATCTTTCTCTCTCTCTCTCTCTATCTATATATCTATATCTGCCCGGAACATTGCGAAAAACCGAAAATCCCTTTAATGGTTAAGTTTTCTCTCAAACTATTCGCATTGTCTTCCGTTGTGCTCTCATTCCTCATCTGTTTCATGTCTTCTTTGTTCTTTCTGTTTTCGTCTTTTCGATTCACAATAACAGGCAAGGTCGTCTGCATACGAATTCCATTCCGACGACCTTTTTTTTATACCGATTCCGTCCAGGCAAAAATAAAAATAAATTGTATAATCTTAAGGGGATTGGAAACGATCCGTTTCTAAGGAGTTTTAGTATAGGCAATTTAAAATACACAAACATATGAGCCGTCAGAATGTGTGAGTAACATTCTTATACACTCAAATAAGTACGTTTCATGTACGCGCATTCTAGAAATATTTAAATATTGGTTATATTAACATAATGTATTTTGTAAAAAAAAAAATAAAAAAAAGTTATTCAGATGGAAATTGTTAAAGGATCTGTAGTTTGAAAAAGTTCTTCGTCAGAGGTCCGCGTACTACATAAGTGTGCGAACCACTGTTCTAGAACATTTTCGAACCTTCTAGAACCGTCTAAACCTACTTCTCACAAGGATTCCATTGATACGATGCCTTCTTCTGACATACCTCTATATCTCCAAACTTAACGCCTGCAGTTCAAAATCGGAACCGACTTGATCTTCGGGGAATGGAACGGGGCTGTGGGGGTGGGTCTCAAAGTTTTAGCGGTTGGCACAAACGATACTTTCTTTTATTTTATTCATCATCGTAATGAAGTGATAATAATATAATATGATTGAAAATCGTATTTTTCTTTCAGAAGCCTATGAATAATTTTAATTCTGATGTGTAGCGAATTTTAAAATTCATGAAACTTTGTTTACCTGTTCATAGAGACTCGCTATAGATATTTTATACAACTAACAAGCAGTTTCGTTGTATTATTGTCAATGTTAATAATAATGTATTAAGTTTTATTGTATGAATTATTTTACAAATACTAGTTGTTACAATTATTGTATAAATAAACGATATTCGTTTATTAAATGTATGGATACGTTAGTATGTTGTAACTTTGACATTTAAGTACTTTCATGCAGTTTACAACGTACCTACGAGTTTTTACAAAATTTATATCATCTGAAAAATGTGCTTGCGGACGACAAAAAAAAAACAACAAATAAGTAATCTCGAAATCATAAAATGTATCAGATATATCTTTATAAAATATTATATATATTTTACATGTTTGATTATATACGAAAAAATATTACAGTTCCAAATATATAGGTCGATATTTAAAATTACCTTCGTGTTTTATGTATTTATTATAAATATAATGACCTATAATAGTACCTAATGTTTTTTTTTAGTAAAACATTAAAACGTACAAAATATGTTATGACAGCGTCGTATATATTCATAACATATTATTAGCGTGTGTGGTTTTCTACGCGGCAAAATAATAAAGGTGTTGTATATAAATAATGCCGGATTGCGCTGCTGTTTCTTTTTTTTTATGAAAAATGCCCTATTTCCTGTATATTTAACTTAAATCGTGATATTTGAGAACTTTTGAAATCATTATTAACAATTTCACCCACGGGAAACGTATTGCAATTTTACCAAACGATGTTGACAATTATTGGTTTTCCGCAATCGTGTACGCAGTTGATGTGATTCAATCGTAGATTTCGCTTGTATAAATTATTATTCGTAATAATAGTTAGAATATATAATACTATGTAGTTTATATCTGAAAACATTTCCAATAACAGATAAAATTGTACGTTGTCTTTTGCACGCGTTAAGTAATACATTTAATTCTGTCATTTATTTTTATTAGGTATTTATAATATAAAACATAATACCGAAAATAGAAAGCGTAGTACCTTACACTACATATTTTACTAGATATTGAATTTGTAAATTTCTATAACTAATTGGAATACATAAATATAGAAAAAGTGCTATACACATGTACTTTGAACTAAATTTGACCCTGACGATTCAACGGTAATTTATCGATTGCTTCGTCGAAGTTTTCAACTCGTAAAAAATAAAACTACCAAAAATTACATTGAACGACGACATTTCTATTCACATTTTAAAATTAATTTAATTTGTCTCATTGGTGTTGTTAATCAGACTTATTGATCGCGATAAACGGATGTATATATAATACGTATAATATAAGCGTAATTTGTACAGACGATTTAAACAGTGTACCTACCTACATCTGTTATTGTAATTTCTCTCCGAATTGTCAGACAAAATAGTTTACTATATTCAGAATAATAGAAGTGTTGATTCAGAGAATATTTTTTTAATAAAAAGGTACATTTCAAATTGCATTAACTGTGAATTTTTTTAAATTTATAATAACGGTATTTTAATATATATATATATTGAATACAATATTTACTGTCGCTGCAAAACGAATGATTTTCAAAATTATACACTTTCTTATTTAACTAAAAATATCACACATAACATGATGTGCGTGTCAAAAATGTTTTTCATTTCACGTAATGAACACCAATTTATATAATAATACGTAATAGGTATGTCGATTATCATGACGTGACACTATTTTAAATATTTTTTTTTTCTTTTTTCTGTATAGAGCACACTACTTTATTTTACTATTATCAAGCGAATTCGGACCATATTATAATAAGTTCTTTGTTGTTCATAAAGTGTATATGCAATTTATAGCCAATCTTCAAATAAAATGTATAAATCTCACGGGAACATTACTCACCAAAGACCGTTTTACCAAATATTAATGTCATTAGCTTTCACCATAGAAACCGATCATCGCTATAATTTTCTCTTAAGTAGATTTCTATATTTGAGTATATTAAATACGGTTATTATGGTAAGTGATATTTATTATAGTATTCTACGGGGAATTTATACACGACATTTTTTATTCGTTAAAATCTAGGATTAAAAAATAAAATAATCATTCTTGTGTATCAATTACCATAAAGATAAATCATTGCATTCGAAAACTAGATACCTACACTGAAAAATTAACATACGCTAATATATAAATTAAATATTTCAACGCATAAACTCAAAGTATCAATAACAGTGATTTTTTTTTTTTTTTACTGTGTACTTAAACACATTTTAAATATTATTATTTTAAATTTACTTTTAACTATACTAATTTACTATCAACATAAAATATTGATTAAATATAATTTAATTTCACTTAAAATCAATAAGTGATCATAAATTAATTTTCGTAGTAAATTTAATTTTAAACACTGTCTTTTTGAATTTAGGAAATAATCTATTAAGAATAAATTGTGGGTTTTCGAATACAGATAAGAAATTATATTTGCGCGCTATTGCATAGAGTTTGCACTAAATATTTACATTTTCAATATAGAAAATGTTTTCATTTTATCATTTGTATCGAAATAAATCGTCTTCGTATGTAAAAATTGTATTAATTTATTTAACACCACTATTTAAAAAATTTTCAAAAAAATTATTTTTTTAGTGTTTAAAAATAGATTATTTTCTTATTGCATTTTAGGTTTTAAATAACAAAATTATAAAATTGTAGGCAATTTATATCTCCAGACGTGAAAATAATCTATTTCACTGAAATGTAATCATTTGAAAAATAAACAAAAACAAATGAAAGATTCTTAAAAAATGTTTAAATATCAGTAACTCAATTCATAACGAAACGTGTATTCAATTATCGTGTTAAAATCCAAATAGAATAAATAATAAGCTCCGTTAATTTAATAGTATTTTACTATAATTATTACACTATAATAAAATACAGTTTCTTTGCAGAAGAATTGTTTATTTCATTAAATTATTAGCAATGTCTTCAATGTCTTTTTAACGTCGTTACTACTTTGTATATATATATATTTTTTTTTCAAATAACATATCGAGTCAAATGAAAAACATTGAATTACAACACAATTTAATGATTGTTTTTGTCGTTTGCCTTCAGATTATTATAGCACCGAGTTACATTATTTGGACGGAAAGTAATTTGTCATTACACATGCTACTGGAGTTGATATTATATATAATATTAGGAGTGCTTAACTCAACGTTTTTTGCAATACTCGTGATAAAAAAACAAGCAATTAACTCCAATTACAGTTTTATACAAAACGATTTTATCCAATGTTCAATGAAAAGAAAAATGGACCCAAATAAAATCTATAATAGAGTCGTACAAATCATTAAAATATTATGTGTTCCAACTTTAATTGCAACTGGAGCTTTTAATTTGGGTCCATTTATGACAGCGATTATTGATTTAAAAAAATTGCCTTTAAATGACCGATCCCACTGGCTAATGTTTTGGCCGGATGTAAGTATTTTATTACGAATGTTTTATTATATAAGTTACGTTTTATTACATACATAATTAATAATAATAATAATAATAATAATAATAATAATAATAATTGAATGATTTTCCTGTTGACTGTTCGCCTTGAATCTAAGTGTTGCTTAGATTACCATAATAACAGTTATACAATTAAATTATTATATATAAGTAAATATTATCATTTATCAGTGGTAAATAATAATTGAAAGTTCTGAAAAAAAACTTTTTGTGTTAAACATCCATTGAATTTTCGTGAAAAACTATGCTGGAAAGGTTAGGTCAGAGTAACAGGATAAATTCATTTTATTTCTATATTTTCATTGCTTGCGATCAATAATCGCAATAGCGCAATGACGTTACTTTCCACCAAAATATTGTATCATTTCATGATACATTTCATCCTGTAACAGTGTAACCTATAGAATTCATGTATTTTTATCGTCATTCTAAAAAATACAACCATCAAATCATAGCTAATTAAGATAAAATAGCTGCATGAAAATATGATTAAACATAATGTGATATATGTATATATATATATATATATATATATATACTAACAAGAAAAATGCTATAGTAAAAAGAAGAAAAAAAATTGTTTTTTCATTATATTATGTAGAGGATAGTATACATTAATAATTAAAATGCCAATTATTTTTATTATCAATTATTGACAATGGTATCATGTATAAGATTCTGGACCATACGCTATTGATTTTATTTTCTAAAGGAGCGCTGCGTAGGGTCTTTAAAACCGTCGAATCACATGTTTCTTTTAGAAAACATTTTATAGAATTAAAATGGGTTTTAACTTATTAAGTATTAATGTTACATGTGAAAATTTTATAATATTTCATTTTTTAATACGTATCATCAACGAAACTCATTTAAGCTATAAAGCACATTAATAATACATTTTAGTTTTTCAGTGTTGAAAAGTTAAGCACGTACGGCATTCTTTATTCACTGCAATCGCTATCATCTACTATTTTAATGATTTCTCTTGTTTCATTCAATTTTGGTTTCATAATATTCGTATTTGAATTGAATAGTCAATTTAAACACTTATTCGGTCAATTAAAAGATACGTTTGACCGCAGGATGGAAAAATCATTTGAAAGTAAATTTATTAATTGTATTCGACAACATCAATTAATTATTCAGTGAGTATTTTTGTATAAAGTTGTATTGATGTACGATGTAATGTGTAATGTATATTCAATCAATTTTACAACAACAAACGTTTGGAATCAAGATTATATTATATTGATAAGCACACTTTTCTTTTCTTTTATAAATTTGGTATTAGATTATTTGTTGTGATTTCGAAAGACTGATTTGGGTCTAACATTTTTTTCTTCTGCAAACTAAGCACTTTTTTAACCTTATTTAAATTTCTAAATGTTACGCGATGTGACTACAAATTAATATTAGTAAATTAATGTTTCTAAAATTTACTATTATACATATAGATATAAAATTGATTACGTAGTACTGTATATTCAATAGCATTGTACATTAATTGTACGTGTATATAGTTACATTTTAAAATATATTTCAGATTCATTGATGATTTTAAATCATATTACAAATGGATTATTTTATTCGAAATTATTATTTTGCAAGGAGTATTCGCGATTATTATTTACATTTTAATAAAAGTAATTATTATTTAATATACATACATCATCAATATAATGATTTATTTTTTTTACACTATATGATTTAGGTGAATGCTCCATTTGGATATAAAATGAAAATCACGAGTATAGTTATGTTTGTTCTATGTATATTCTGCTTTCACTGTCATATTGGAGAAAGTGCATTGAGCATGGTACGCAGTGATTTATTTTAAAAGAGTATCATTTAACCTATAGTTTTTAAATAATATTCCATTGTCACAAAAAATGTTTACTGTTTATAGTCAGTTCTTAGGTAATATTCATCCATTATATATATAAATCTCGTTGAATTAAATTACAATGCATTAAAGCGGATTATTTATAAATTACAATTATTAAAGGTGTTGATTAGTGGAGTGAAAATTCTCGGAATACAAAATTATTATAAAATATGTTTATAAATAATAAACTAATGTATAATGGTATCATAGTCAACATATTGAGCAATCGAGAATAAAAAATAAAAATATTTTACGATAAAATAGCATTTTATTTTTTAATTCTTTTACCATTATAACTTTCCAAATTAACAATTGCAATATAAACTACATAGTATTAGCTATAATTGTTTTAAGAGTACATTTTATGGAACTAAATACACGCAATATTAGGTAACATTAATTTCATAAAACATAAAATTCAATTTATTAAAAATATTTACTATTTCTTTTATTTTGCAGCATAAACGTTTATCGAATCACATTTATAGTATGCCATGGTATGACATGCCCAACAGTCACAAGCAGCTCATCGTGATTATGTTTCAACGCACTCAAAAGGATTTTACACTTAATTCAGCTCTTTTTCCCAGTGAAATGGCGTCCAGAGCGTTAATGTCAAAAGTTGTAAAGCAAGTTTATACATTATTGAATTTATTACTAAAAACGTAACACACAATTTGTTCAATAGATTCGTAGTATTATAACTGAAAGTAGATATATTATAATATTGTGATATAATATCATGTACAATTAATGAAATAAATCGAATTAGATTAGAGTAGAAATACGTCAAATATATATGACAATATAGAATAAGTAAAAATCATATTTTTGCCACTATTGTTATGTACTGAATTGCATAAATAATATAAGGTTATAGATCAAATACCTGTATCTGCCTAAAAAAAATTTTTTTTTTCAATAAAATAAATATTACAATTTCATCGTTTAGAAATTATTTTAAAATTCAATTAATAATTAACCAAATTTTCGTAATAATCTTACTCGAATATACCTATTACAAATAAGCTTTTAATTCATTTTAAAAATGTGAAAACCCTCTTTGATATCTAACTTTTGTTTCATTTCTGGAAAAGTTTATACAAAAATTAACGAGAAAGCGGGACAACACACAGGATTTTAATCGATAATATTTGTAGCTACGTGTCTCGGCGATCGACGTGGTGGATTTATAGTACATGTTGTTATGAATCATCGGTCATAAAATTGTAGATATAAATTACAAATTGTTCTTCACACGAATCGTGAATCGTGATTACCGATTACGTAGAAGAATCAAAATAATGAAAAAATTCATTAGTTATCAAAGATTAAATGCATACATTTTATGAATGAGTACAAAATGTCAAATGTGTTTATTTGGCGTTCTATTAATTATAAAAATTTGATCAGACGCTTCAATTCTGGAACTCGAAGTAATCTCAGCCCTCAGCTATAAGAACTTCGAGATCACGACAATAATTGACTTTCTTTGCGGAAAGTCTTGACAATCTCGCCACCATCATAAGTTAAAAAAACTTATATATATCTGTGATATTATATAATATTAATTATAATGTAAACTCTTATTATTATTATTATTATTATTATTATTATTATTATTATTATTATTATTATTATTATTATTAAACAACTATAGTTGAAATCGTGTAATTTCAACATTTTTGACTACTTCATTTGAAGTTTGGTGAAGTTAAAGCGACTAAAATAATCATAAAATATTTAATCAAATACACTCTTTGAGTAACGAATAGTATTTTTATAGATTTCACTAAATAGAAAATTAACCAACCCGTTATATCATTTGAGTAGAAAAGGGAAAATGAAGGAATTATCATACTTTAAAATTGTTTTTAATATTTGGGTTTTAAATGTTTATAGCTTCAATAATGGATAATTTTGACGAGTTTTACTTTATTTAATTTTTGTTATACTATTCAAATCGCAAATAATTGTGTAATAGAGTTTTTAAATTGTTTACAACTAGGATTTCAATAAATAACTAAAAATAAACTAAATGAAATTATTGAATTACCTACCAGATTTTTATAAAATTGTTTATATGTTGTAATTTCCATATAAATAAATAAAAACAACAACAATAATAATAATAATAATAATAATAATAATAATAATAATAATAATAATTGTTCCAAACAATTGAAAATCGTATTAATTATATACTTTATAACATTTTTAATCAATTTCTGGCTAAATCGTGTATTTTAACATAAAAATTATTAAAGTAATAAAAGTTCTACCGTATAAAGAATTTTTTTTGAAAATCCTTAGTCACAATTTATTTAATTTCAAGTTTGAATATTGATTAATGATTATACATAAACTGTTTACTTTTTTCTATCTTGATGGGTTTTTAGTTCATAAACTTTTTTCTAACCTATATTTTGACTCATTATTCTAAAGCGAAATATTTTTTGGAAATTGTTTTGTATAAAAATATTGAATTAGCTTAATATTTATTAGCATTTAACGTTTACACAAGACGTATAGAAAAGTATAGTGTAATATACCTCTACGTTAATACTATAGTTCCCCGCATTACTCCGCTCTTCTAAACTTTGAATACTGACTACGTTAAATGGATCGCCTTGTATAATACAGTAAGTAAATTAACAATGCGTATATTATTGTCTTTTATTAATCTTCAAACAGTTAAAACTTTAGTGTGTTATTATTCTTAAATGTTGGTCAATAAATTTAAACTATTCGACTTCTATAAAATATTTTATAATGTGTATTTAACTAAAGATATTGCTCTACATAATTTAGTTCAGTATCGAACGCATTATTCTACATAACAGTTTCCCTTCGTCATTCTTTATTTTGAAGTCGAACCCGGACTAAAACGATCAAAATGATTACCTCTATTGAACAAAATATAAAATGTCAAAGAAAATTATACCAAACAATAATGTCCTTTGGCTTTTCATTGAACACTGATAACCGATATAATTTTTTACTGCGTCAAGGGGTATTTCTAGGTATATTCAATTGGATTATGTCGGTGAGTAAATATATTGCAATAAATTTCAATAATTAATTTTACTAAGTTATATATTATATATGTTTTATATATATATATATATATATATATATGCTAAGTTTGAATGGTAATTTTATTTTTAATTTGATGTTTACAAACTTATCTGTTTAAAAATATCTTAAATCATATCCATATGTTAAGTTTAGGTTTACAAAAAATTATTTTTAAAATCTGTCCCGTTTCCAAATGATGATTCTATATAAAAATGTGTACGAAATTAAAATACATTAACCACTTAACCGTACTAGGTATACACAATTTTTTTAATTAAAAATGAAATAAAGGACGTTTTAAAAAAATGTAACATTAATATTATTTCTCATCTAAAGAATATCTTTGCCTCTTTAAATATAAAATCTTTGGTTTTAGTCTACTTTCTTTTGTAAACATTTTGAGGTTATTGGCGTTGCAATTCCAAAAATAGTCTGTTATCATGATGACACTCCATCATTCTTTGCAGCACCTCTCCATTTCTTTTATATCATGATGACACTTTTTGCCTCATTCCTCACTGACATCACCTACATTTTTTGGGAATTTATTAAATATATTTAATATTTTTGTATAAAAAAAATCTAATTGTAGTACCTATATAAACAATTATTTTGTTCATCAGTGTTTAATTGGTGCAGCTTATGTTCTGTGGAAAGAAAATATAACTACGAACTCCGAACGTTTGGAAATAATTCAATACATGATGGCAAGTTTACAGTACACTGCTATATTAATCGTATTAGTAAAAAAAAAAAAACGAGTTACGTCCAACTACAATATCATACAATCGTCATTTATTCAATGGTCAATAAAAAGAGGAATGGATCCAAATAAAACATATAGAAAATATGTACAAATAGTGAAACGTATTTCTATACCTGCAATCTTTTTAATAATGTTTACATTCCTCGGTCCTTTACTAGCAGCCGTTAACGATTTTGGAAATATTCCGTTGGATGACTACTCACACTTCCCCTTGTTTTGGCCTCGAGTAAGTAAAAGTAAAAATGCTCTTAAATATACGTAAAAACAAAAATCTTATGTTCCATAATGTTTAGTTTAATGTACAGTTAAACAAAGACATTATGTGAATTAATGCAAAATAATATTTGAATATTATTTTATAATATCAAGATCGATTAAAAAGTTTTTATTATATTGTCCGTAGGCGATATTTCCTTTTTATTTATAGAACAAACTTGAATAATTCGTATTGTTTTTATCCATGAAATCATTTTAAATGTTTTATTAACTTAATTACTATTTAATAGTATGTGGAATTTTAATTCATGTTTTTTTTTTCACGAATTCCTAACAATAATATTAATAGCTAGGATTAAAATATGTATTAAAGATTGTCAGATTCCTTTTACTCTTCCCCGTATTTTTCAAACCTCCAATGTTCCCCTTATTCATTCTGTTTTAAATTTTTTCCTTCATGAGGGTTTTGTTTTGTAATTTCTTTTTTTGTTTTTTGTTTTAATTTATTATTTTGTTATTTTATATTTCATTTCCCGTTTTTAATTGTCGGGGCAAATATGTATAAATTTACGTCTCTATTAATAATAATAATAATAATAATAATAATAAATAATAATAATAAGATTGTCAATTCAATATTTGTCTATATTTTTCAAATATATACGAAAATATATTATTAACTTAAAAACATTTTAAGAAAAAATTAAAAGTGACAATGGAATTTAAATCAAATTTACATGTAAGCGCATATGAATGAATGTTACTTTTGGTCCTTATTTTATTTCAAAATTATTTTCATAAACTTCTTTGACATGATATAGAATTCTAAGAATGTAATATTATAAAACACATAATCATGCATAATGAAAGCAAATATTTTATATACAATTAATAAAATATATAAAATAATATAAATGTTTAAAAATGAATATCTCTTTTACAATTAAAAAAGTGCTAATAAGAAATTAACAATAATATATAATTACATTTCTGTTTATTTGTCGTGTAACCGAACACCTATACAACTTATCTATATTTATATTTTTGATTTTTTTTTTCGTACCATTAACTCTGTTGTCGTCGTAAAAACTATAAAATTTGTTGATAACAATCGATTTTAACTATCTAATTTAAGTTTATTTCAGTTTTTGGATGCAAACAACTTTATTATTTATGGGTGTATTTATCTATTGCAACTAATATCAGCTGTTTTCTCAATGATTTTATCCGGAGTGTACGATTTTGGATTTATTTTAATTATATTTGAGCTAAATAATCAGATTGAACAACTATTATATGGTATAAACGAAGCATTCGTTTATAGAAAAGAAGATCAATTCCAAAATCGTATGATTGATTGTATTCGTCAACATCAGTTGGTAATCAAGTAAGTCTTAATATGACTATATTTATATAATAAAATGTGTACAACATTATTTAAAATTTACGTTTAATATAATAATAACACAATATAATAAGCTAAGAACACGTGTGTTCAGATAACTTATTGTATTGTGCTGCGTATGCCACAAATAGACGCGTTTCTTAGTAGAAAAAAAAAATTCCTCGTGTATTTCGATCACACACACTTTCCGATATAACGTCTTTTTTTATTATTATTATTTTAAAATGTAGACAACTTTATGTTAAATATTTTTACGGGAATCATGCGTTAAGCCGTCGAGCGTTGTTTTTCAACAAAACAATATTCCGAGCCTACAAAAACAATCCTTAAAGTCATAGGCGGCACTTGGGGATGATTCCAGGGGGGCAAACAATTAATTGACTTTCATAACCCAATTCTCCCAAAATAAAATTTCAAACTTGATTTAATTTTTTTTTTTGGAGTGCATTTTTACCAATTTTGACTTCAGTAAAAAGGTTTTTTGACTTAATTTACTAAAATAAAGTATAATTTAAAAATATAACCTAAAATATTAGGAGATATTTCAAACTAATAACTATTGTATTTTGGGGTATGAATATTTAAATATTTTACATATTTTGTAATTGAATTAGTTGATAAAATTCTGATGTAGATAAAAACTTTTGTTGACCACTGTGACCAGTGACCACCACCGCGTTTATTTATCTGTACTTACTACTTAACTGATATCCTCTAATCAGTGACTGGCGTTGTAGATAGTGCTAGTAAAGTAATTACCACGGTCTTAAAAGATCTTTTAAGACCGTGGTAATTACTAACCATGTTTTCTAGATGAATTAATTTTGATAACAATTATTATCATTTTATCAATATTCGATTATTCAATAAACATGAGTATAATTCTAATATTCGTCTTAGTCAGCTTCAAATTGAATTTGGAATTCCAAAAACTATTTTCTTGTTTTACATCAGAAATTAAAATTACAGAGGGAATATCATTATTTTAAATTAAATTCAACTTTTCGGCGTTCATTAATAAAAGATTGAAATAACAGGTTTTTTCGTTAACTTTTTTTTGAGGGGGGGCAAATGTATACTTTTGCCCCGCCAAAAAATTTGGAGGGGGGCAACTGCCCCCTCATGACCTCCCCAAGTGCCGCCTATGGTTTTGACAAAAAGTCATCATCAGGTATAGAACGAAAAAAAAGTACAACAATGTAATATGTACTTGTATACATACAAATCTTTTATTTTTCTAGTTAGGCCATAAATGTTAGGTATGTAGTATATAGATATATATAATATATGCCTGACGTTCAGATACAGTTTCTTTGACTTGGTATTAACTGGTTATTACAATGAATTCTCTAACTCCACTTTCTCGTGTCAACTTTAAATTTAGCTCTCGTCATTCTCATTCATTTATAGTAATTTTTACAACTAAATTATGCTCCACCAATTGTGTAAAAAAAAAACAATCGCTCATTGGTGTTAATATTTGAATACTACATTTCTAATCTATAAACTACTTTTTCTTATTAATTTATTTGTAATTGTGTTATGAATGAAGTCTGCTCGGTTTATATATTATACATATTATTTGCATATATTTACATATATAAATTAATTAGATTATTAAATTAAATTATAACTACTTAATATTTTTTATTGTATAATAATATTATATTAATAAATTTATTTTTATACCGTCGTCGAATAATTTCCAAAGAGCTTATCCGTATATCGTTAAAATAAAATACTGAATATTGTTACACTTTGATACTGCTATTAACTATTATATTGTTCTTATTTTTTGTTTTTTTTTTTTTTTTTTTTTAGATATGTGGATGATTTTAAGTCATATTTCAAATGGATTGTCCTAATTGAAATTATTGTGACACAAACTAAATTCGTTCTAACTATTTATAGTTTCTTAAAAGTTAATTCTTTATTCAGACTTTTACCAACTTAAACCTAATTTTTCGTTATACATCCTTTAGGTAGACAGTTCATTTGGCTATAAAGGAAAAATGTTGGGCATAGTGATGATCAATGTAATAATATTCAGTTTTCATTGCCATTTAGGAGAAGTATTGTTAAGCATGGTATTATTATTATTGTTATTTTAATTATTAATTATTACAACCAAATTTTTTTTTTTTTTGTCACACATGCAGCACAGACGATTAGCAGAAACCATTTACGAAATGTCATGGTACGACATGCCAAATAAAAATAAACAGTTAATTATAATTATGTTGCAACGCACTCAAAAGGATCTAACGCTTAATTCAGCTATTTTTTCATCTGAAATAGTGTCCAGACCGTTAATGTCAAAACTTATCAAAAACACCTATACAATATTAAACGTACTGTTAAAAACGTAGTTAGTTAAACCAAAAACATTAATGGGTACATAAACTCTACACTTTATAATATGTTGTTTTTTCAAAAATATACTTATCATTATAATACAATATTCTGATAGTCCGGAAGCTAGAATTTAGATACGTATTACATTATTATTGTAAAAAAACATGAAATGTATACAACTGATATTGAAAATTTACGCAATTGACCAGATCGCAGAATATGCCTTTATTATTATTATTATTATTATTACTGTTCAGTAAATTATAAGCAAAATTAAATTCTACCAACATTTGTCGTAAATTAACACTTCTGATTGACTATCGACTATCCATTAAAATCCAGTTTAATAAACAATTACTTACACTAAACTTTGAATTTACTTTTAAAGTAATTGATGTATATTTATTTGTAAAAATTGTTGTACACATTAAAGAAATACGTGTTGTCGTAAATTTTATTTGTCTCGATATTATATTGTAAAAATGTTATTCCTATTGTCCAGTAGTTATATTTGTACAGATGTAACATCATGTAGTACGTATTGAAAATAAATACAATTTATTGTGATGTTTTGTTTAAAATAAAATTATTCTTAAATATATTTATTGATATATTTATTTATATGTACTCGTATATCCTATTCATTTTTTCCTACCCCCAAAAAAAACACTGCAGTACATGCGTATGATTCGATCGGAAATATTGACAGCTAATGCTAATCCTTTATTTACGTCATTGACGACAAGATAAATATATTTTTTTAATTATCTTGGTTACTACTTGTTCAACTATAGACGTTTGCATATTTTAATTTTTTTTTTAAATTATTTTATTTCACCTATCTGTACTCAATTTATAACAATAAAAAAAAAAATTATTATATGGAAAATAAACAATGTAGATTAATTACGTAATGTCTTTTATTAAATATTTTTATATTAACACAAAACGATATATTTTTACATCATTTTAATTCTACATAGGTCTAAAATATATAATCAAATAATAATAATTTAATAATATTTTTTTCTTTGGTTTATTCAAATAAATATTTAAAGGTCAGGTGATCAAATCGTCATCAATACATTTAAAAATGTGTAGAGTTGTCTAACAAAATTTCGTGATAAATATTCTTGATATATTTTGTGAAAAATATTGTTGCTGAATTTAATGTTAAATCATATTGAATACGTTGAAATATAATAATTAATTTTGTATGCTTTTTTTTGGCTTTTTATGCTATAAAGTATTTTTGCTAAACGCTCGTGCTGTAAACTTAACACTATATAAATATTTATTAAACTAAAATCTTGATAAATTATGTCTGACTATTTCACTCAAATTGTTCCATACAGGTAAGAAGTTTCCAAAACTTTACTGAAGTTTAAGCATCGTCGAGAAAATTTACTACTTATAAAGGAATTAGGAGTGTTATACGTTGTACTTATGTTATTCTATCATTATTTAGTTAGCCAGTTTAGTGCGTTCAATTTAGTGTGCATGTTTGAAAATTGAAAATAATTGCATTGATCGTTTAAATAATATTTTAGAAGTTAAGAAACGTTATATTTTATAGTTAAAATTTAAATCAACTTAAGTATTTGCACGATGAACTTATATTACAGTTAAAAGTATTATAAACATAAAAAACAAGAATTCCAAATGATTAAGAATTGTATGATACTTTTGAAGTGTGTATTGTGTAAAGACTTGTTGTGCAAATAAATTAAGGTAACCTAATGAAATATTACGTGCATAACGAAGAACCATTTTGCATTCTATATACACGAAACTCATTTATCGATCGAGCACGGACGTTGTATTAGAAGAATGGCATACGAGCTAAATATTAAATAAAGAAATATAACAAGGAAGACAATAATATTGTATTTCAATTTATGGGAACCGTATTAAAACAGAGTAGTATATTTAAACCTATTATATCAATTATCAACAGAGTCGAATTCACGTTTTCGGACATATTTGACTGAAATGTGACATGCAAGCGTAGCCTGTTTTACGTCTCTTTTAGTCTATCAAGATCATTTAACCAAATTTATTTTCTTACTGCCTACAACTCATAAACGTGCTGAGGAAGTTATGTATGCGTTTCTGGATAGTGGATGTGTTTACAACTTTTGGTTCTCCAGTAATATAAATATTAATTTCATAATAATTATTATTATCATCATAAATTTCAGTTTCAATCAATAAATCACGACAAATTAGACGTTTTATATATTAAATTCATTCGGCACTTTTAAAACTGCAGACCATTGGTACATATTGTCTGGCGTACGTGTATTTAATTATCCACATGCAGACTATTAATTGAAATACTTCTTAAATGTATTTGAGCGTATTACTCGTATCGAATACCGAATACATTCCACAATACTACTGCAGTGTTTAAATAGTATTTTCAATATTTGTTTTTTATTTAAGTAGTATATGTTTTAAAACATTGCGTATAGGTATTAATTTGTTTAGCACGCAGTCGTATATTTTTTTTTCTCCCTGATGTCATCTCCAGACTTCTCTGTCCATACGCGGTCCCTGTCCGTACACGTTGTAATTTTTATTGAAATATTTTTGTCAAACTGGAAATATTTGCCATCGTTTACAGTGGCATTTATGATATCGTTTATCATGGGGGGATATGGTAATATAATCCGCCTCACCCCTTGGCCTTTTTTTTTATTAGTGGGATGAAATTTCGGGATAAAATGTAAATGTTTCCGATCAAATTTGTACGCTGTACAATCAGATGATCAAAATCATCCTGGCACTGTAAAAAAAAATTTGGTAAAAAAAACGGACCACGTGAAAGACGCGCGTTTTTATGTCAACAGACGGCGAATACGGGAACGAGGAAAGGTTTTGGAGACGTGTATATTATAATAATAGGTAGTTATTATCATATTAATAATATATCTGACTGTTAATACTTAATATATATATATATTATAAATAGTTTATATGGCAACGAGTTTTTGTTCGGCGTAATTCTTATAGATTATTATTATTTTTTATTTATAGGACAAACTAATAGAATTTTTCGTTCCGTACATTTTGTACTCGTAAAAAGTTTAAATTTTCACGTCGGTTAAACGCGCATACATACTGAAGTTATTGTTACTCAAACAACGCAACGTCGGTGCGCAATGATTTTTTCGTGTGTAACGTTATTTTTGCTCTTGTCGACCGTCCAATGCAGACCGATTTATCGTAAAATACCAAATTTTTTTACATATAATTTTCATTTTCTTTCGAATGCGATGTGAAATCATGTGTATTTTCTTTCAGCTCTGTCGTCGTCATTTCTTGAAAACGTGAAAGACGAATGTGACGAAAGAACGAACGCTGTTCTAGCCAGTGATGACGGTAACTTGAAAACGGATCAGGCCACTTCAACGAGAAACATCGATTCCGTAAACGCGAC
The DNA here is from genome assembly GCA_032441835.1 of Slavum lentiscoides. NCBI lineage: Eukaryota > Metazoa > Arthropoda > Insecta > Hemiptera > Aphididae > Slavum > Slavum lentiscoides. The sequence goes on along the minus strand of CM063712.1, from coordinate 4,953,406 downwards.
GAATCCACCAGAAAACACCGGGACTTTCAGGAATACTTTAGAAGATCTAGGTTCGTATAGTTCAATGCAACCGTGTTCTATTATGTTATTTTTCTCGTAAAGAAGACACTTTCGTATTGTACAGAACGAGTTAACGTTCACGTCAGACGAATAGGTTTTGAAATCGACGCGAAACACGCCGAATTAAGAGTTGTAATTAGAATTTTTTTTTTCATATCTATCATTCGATCAGTCCTAACAAAATAATCTAGTTCCGCTTGTGATTGCACGTATCGAATCGGTACCGTGTGCATACACGTACATTGTAATACGAGTAGTATGATTAATACGTACATTATCCGACCGTTAACAAACTGTTATAAATGATTTATATGGCAACGGGTTTTTGATCGGCGTAATTCTTATCGAATGCGATGTGAAACCGTGTGTATTATTCTTTCAGAGCTGTCGTCAAAATCTCCAGAAAAGGTGAAAGACGAACCTGACGGAGGTACAAACGCTGTTCCAGCCACTGATGACGGTAACACGAAAACGATTCAGGTCACCACAACGAAAAAACTCGGTTCCGTAAGTACGGCGAATCCACCAGAAGGCACCGGGATGTTCAGGGATCCTTTAGAAATTCTAGGTTCGTATAATAATATAGATTATTGTGTATTATAATATAGGTAATAATAAGATATTACAATATATAATGATATCGGTTTTGAAATCAAAGTGAACCTCACCGGACCAAATAATTATCGAAAATAACTTGAACTCCGTAGTCACTGTACGCGGAACGTTTTTGAATTTCAAGAAAATTGTCGATTGTTATTTATTTTATTTCCGCGAATAATTTAAATCTTTTAAGGAACTTTTTTTTTATTAGACTTTCATTTCATTACACTGCGTCGTAGTATTGCGTAACTAATAATCAATCTCACGTGTAATATATGAAAACGTGTTTTCGTTAATGAACAAAGTGAAAGTCGGTTTGGAAGCCCATATAATAGTCCGTAGAAATTGCCTTATAAAAAAACGTGATCATTTTTTTGTTCTTTCTTTAACTGAAAGAAAATTCGGCGCGAGATAAATCAAATGCGCGGTATAGCGTGGAAAACACTTACAATTCCATAAGTGAAAACGCGTTAGTAGTATAAAAAATGGAAAAAATAAAATCTTATAATAACTTTTATCTCGTCCTTATACGATTATAGCTATAATAGCCATACATAATCGATATTCAAGTAGATATTCAACTCCTCGTACACTTGTAAACACCACCCGTTATTTTTTTCGTTGTTAAAACGTCATCGTCTGCACCTACCGAAATGTATATTTTGTTTAAAAAACAATTTTATTTCAAGTCATATTCAGTAGTCGAAGTGATTAGGGGATAAGGGGGGATATCATCCCTCCATTTCTTTTAGTTACCATATTCCATTCCCCCGGCTTATTTTGTTTAAAATTGTTCATCCCTCCTGGATTTAAAAAATTTTTTTTTTATAATTCGTTATTGTCACGTTGTATAATTGTTTAAAAAAAAATATCTTTTGAACCGTTTTTACTTTCTATTCTTTGAAAGAACTTTTTTCGTTTTCTAAAATTTTAACATTCAGTAAATCTAAACGTCACTTAATCACGATCATAAAAAATATAGTTCATCATAAAGGTTTAACAGGTTTTAGAGCCTTTTGTTAAAAAAGACTTTTTTTTTTTTTGCTTATTTTTCAACAATATGGACCGCTCACAACTTTGCCCCCCCCCCTCTTCAAAACTTGAAATAATGCCCCAATGCACTTATTTTGATCCACTTCGACCACTGTTCACAAATTCGATTAAATTGGTTTTTCTGCGTTTGCAGGTCCGAAATTCGCGGATTCGGTTGTAGTCAACTTGTGCCAAGTGAAATTGTTTGTGACCGCGGACATCGTATCAGACATTGTATTCTTGAACAAGGGCATACATTTGTGCAACCAAGTATGCCGACAGTACCAAAACACAATGGAATTCGACGGGCCGACGACCGTGTCCTTTATGAAGGGATACTGCGACTACATCGGAATCACGGATTTCTCGGGTGTTTCCGCGCAGGACAATGGGGCCGATCTGAGTACGGAGTGCACGTGCGCGTATAAAATACGGTGCAACCAAAAGACGAACGTGATAATGTACACGTTCCAGGCGAGCTCCACCGGGCTGTTGAAGGTGTCGGTCACAGAACCGAATCAGAAACACCAAATCACGTGATCAAATCCTGGCCGATGCGCCATGGATAAGGTTTGAAAGAGCCTTTGGCTTTTTTTTTTCTTTCGGTATACCGGACTGTACTCGTAGTCGAAACGAGAGAGAAAATACACGAAAACACGCGATTGCGTCCTCCGGTGGTTGTGTCTACTACGCAATTATTACGAAAATCCCGACGTAATACAATTTGTTGCGGATCCTGCACTCGTCAATACGGCGAATGACAGAAGAATATGAGTTGTTGTTTACGTAACTCGTAACAACTTACTCTTAAGTTCTAATTGTCTTGAGGATATTAAACGAAAAACAATAATACCTTCTATGCATTTATACATATAAGTATGTACTCAATAAATTGGTACAGTTTTCATCCTTATGACTGTATGTAGAGACCGCATTTATACGCGTTTAAAATCCTATAAAAATGAGATATTTTTGCGGTGTATAATTTCATCAAAATAATCTTTTTATATGCGCGTAAATATTCTTTTTTGGAAAGATATTATGTATATATATATATGATGTTTCGTAAAAATGTATTAAAAATATCGGAAAAACAAATAAAAAAGTAACGGTTCATAAAGAATTATAAGATATTTAAATAAATCATGAAGAAAATTACTCAAACAACCGTACTTAATCCTATATACTTGATGTTACATATCGTTTACACAATATTTCGCTTTATATTTAAGTGCACTCAAAAAATAGAATATAAATTACATAACATAATGTAATATAATGCAATAAAAGTAATATATTCCGTATTATGAGCTGAAAATAATAATAACACGTCTAAAGAAAAAAAATATATGTATTAATTTACTAAATAATATTGATATATCGCGCGTTCAAGTCGAACGGCGGCATGGGCGCCATTGGGGGTATCGCAGGGTATGCGTCGGCGGCCCTATATTATCCTTGCCTTAATATTATAGCCTGCTATAAAAATATTTCTCGCCTGTACAGCTAACTTCAAAATACTTTATAAATTATAATATTATCAATAGCCTATTATTATGTTTAATGTATTATTAATCAAACGTCTGGCGTATTAACAAAAAAAATATATAATTTTTTTTTTTTTTTAGTTAAAATTGTTATTTATTATATAATTGGATTGAATACACAATAATATATCGTAGAATGCAGTGTATTGTTTTGCCTGTAGACATTTGTTTATCGGGGACACTTACTCGTGGTCGAAATTTTAGACGTTATATTTACGCGTTTCGACTTATAGCCGCATATATAAAATAAAAGCGTTTAAGAAGCATCAAATGAAAATCATATGGCAATAAGCAACGAAAAATGGACATTATAAAAAATGAAGCTATATTGTTCAATTGTTTGGTTACGGTGTATTAAACCTAATTTGACATTTTTTCTTTCTGTTTTGTTATTATTAAAATAAATATGTTTATTTTAAACATATTTCCATAGTATAGGTAAACGAGAAAAACACAAATTTAAAAACGTACAAATATACGTAATATGTATCTTAGGAGTTATTTCTGAGAAGCGTTTCTCAGCGCTTCATTTTTTTAAATTTATTTATTTAAAAAAAAAAAAAAATTGTCGAAATTTATGATTTTCAATTTATTTTGTAAAATACAAGATCGCGCACGCCATCGTCATAGACGGCCCGGTGAAAAAATAATAATTTGGCCTGCCTGAAAATTTGGCGGCCCTATTTTAAAACGGAAATGGCGCCCCTGAACGGCGGTAAATTTCACCCGATCTAATCGTGACGTCCCGGCCGGGGGTGGTAACTGATCGAGGTCACAGTCCTTTTATAAACCTTTATATATATATATTTTTTTTTTTTGTGTGTGAAACGTTCAAATTAAATCTCAATAGGATATTCCTAAAAACGTATCGTTTCGCACAAAATATTCTCTGACCTTGAAATACGACTTTTTTTATGCGACAAAAATTGTTTGTACGTCAATTCGTTGGGGAACGAATCGTCGAGAAAGCTCGTCCAATCGGAGCTCTCAGTAAAACTATGTAAAAACGTACAAATCCGGTCTCTATCCGCTCCGAACTCGGCCGCATCCGTTAATTCTAGAAACGTTCAAAGTTCACCATTTGTACGGTGACAAATACCGTGGACGTGTTCTAATCATATGCGAAATCGTTCGCGAGTATTATTTACGTTTGTTATAAATTATTATCGTTTTAAAAACCGTATCTTATATTCCTTCAAAAATGTTCCTATAATCATCATTGCTCGTCCACGCTGTGTCGATAACAGTGAAATAACAAGTCTATTAGAGCGTGTTGTCTTTTTGACAACGGACGGACTGTCGTTACGGCTTCACCGATCCGTGACGAGTACAAAACTTATTTGTGTTGTTCGTATTATAGACGTACACGGTTTTCAAACTGTTTCGTTTATTTCTTTATTTGGCTACAATTCACGTACCTAGTGTTGTAATATGAACACAATTCGCCATTTGAATCGGGTAAATATTTTATATTTCGCGCACTATTTTAATCGGGGGGTTTTTTTTTTTGTAATATATTATACGAGTTATAATGCGCAAACGAATATTTATTAATATTAAAATTATTTACGACAGTTTATTACGGATTAAAAGAATTATTATTTTTTATTTCTGTACACTGTCATAACCACAGTGTGCGCGTACATTTGTAAGTATTTTTAATGCGCGTTGTCTCTAGGGTTGAATTTATTTTTAAAAAAAATTTATTTCGGTTTTATTGCATGTTGTTGAAGAGTTAAATTTGTAATTCGTGGTCGAGAAGTATGATTATGTTGTACGTCGCGTGAATTTTGTATTTTCCTAAGCAAAACATTTAAAAATTGTTCATTAACCCAGCTGTACCGTTCTGTTCGTCTTTCTCAAATACCGATTGAATCGGTTATTTTGGAAAGACGCTAAGTCCACATTTTGTCATTTATCATTTTATGATGGGTTTCGTGCGATATCCAAGCGTATTGACTGTTTCGCGAAGAAAATTAATAAGTCGTCAATGCACTATACGCATTTTTGGGCACGTCAATTTACAGATCGATTGTTGAAAGGCACTATTATATGTCCTGGATTTTAGTTCTCTTCAATACTATATAAATACTAAATACGAAATATGGACTTAGTGCCTTTTCAAAATAACCGATTCAATTGTCGTGGGTTATGATTTTTTTTTTTTTTTTTAATCGATTATGAGAATGATTTTCTTTAAATATCTGTTTTTTTAATTGTTTAATCTCATTAAATAGCGACTGTTTCTAGCTAAATAAAAACGTTATTTCAAAATTCAATCGCGATTCCTTTGCTGCTCGGTTATTGTTTTCTTGCTGCCGTGCTGTGGATTTTAAAGTATTTTTTTTATATTTGAATCACATGTAATATGAATCGAATTTGTGTTGGATCATATTTTCAATATACATATATACAGCTCCCTAAGAAATATGCTTAGGTTCCTCCGAGCTCATATAATATATTGTATTAAAAAAGCATTATAATATGTGTACCTATACTACGCATCATTATTATCAGTTTCGTTTAATAATACGTTTAAAGCTAAATAATATATTGTAAAAATATATATTTTAAACATTTATTTTCAAGATTATATAATTTTCTTTTAGTTTCATAAATATTAAGCATTTTTTTTTTTTATGTATACTAAGTGATATTTAGGTAACTTGTGCCTTTTTTCGAAATGTTAATTTGTAGAATAATTTACCGATTAACTATGATTTCTAATTTTATTCGGACAGCCTAACATGGTTCGATAATAGAAGTCGTAATAATATAATTTGAATATTTATTTATGAACAGATAGTTTTCGCTACTATTGATTTTTACGTAGAATGCGTTATTATTATATACCTTGATTAGTTTCGACTATCAAATTACAAATAATGAGAAATTTTAGATTCTACTCCTACGATGATGCAACACAAAACCAAAAAATTAATAAATTAAAACACCGATCATTGTAGTTTATCTCGTGTAAAACCGTAAACCGTAAAGTGTATAATAATTTGTGTACTTATAATATCTATTCACGGGGACCTTTGTTTTTTGTTTAAAATGACCTCAACCGAGTTCATTAGATAATATAATATAATACTTAAACAGGCAATACATTCTTTACAATATCAATATTACCTACTTATGCGATATATAATACAGTCTTATAAGTTATTTCATAAAATCTGATATCAAAAGTTTTTAGTGTTCAGTTTACTTTTGTTCACAAAACCCATCAGGCGTATAGGCACAACTTATACCTATTCTACCAAAATTATATAATAGGCACGATTACTGCACAATAACCAGATTCAGCCGGGCTTTACTCGAGAAATTCTAAAACATTTGTTTTTTTTTTTTTAAGAAAAATGGAAAAGTGGATAGGAAAAGTTGCTATAGTGACGGGTGCTTCTTCTGGAATTGGAGCGGAGACTTGTAGACAATTGGTTGAAATTGGAATGATTGTTGTAGGATTAGCTAGAAGGGAAGTTAGACTTCAAGTGAGTTTTTGCAAATTAAATAATACGAATATAATATGTTATAATAATAAGGTACTATATATATATATATATATATATATATATATACATAAATATATAATAATATTTTTTAAACAATATTTTCTAGTTTTATGATGTACGTTAGTTAAATTAAGAGTAATAATAATAATAACCTAATAACCTAATCTAACATATTTTCTAGTGAACCCCCGGGGTGTTCGGTTCGATTCGAAAATCAAATTTATAAATCATAATTGGAAATATTCGAACCGAATTAAACACAAAATAGTTCGGTTCGATTATCGAATCTTAGAAAATGAAATTCAAACTGAATTTGTAGAAAAAAAAATCCAATTAAGATTTAAATAAATAAAATAGAGTTAGTTCTATTTTTTAGATAGAAAGTAATTTTTCCCCAAATCCGTAGTAAAACGAGTTTACAAAAATTTAATATATTATCGATTAGTCTTTTTCCAGTGTCAGAAGTGGGCTACTCGTTAAATTCAAAATATATATTATTATTTATTCGTATACCAATATAATCGTAGAATTATGATCCAAAAATAGATTGTTTTGTCGTTTTGTTATTTTACTTTTTTTTTAATACCCAGTGGTAAATTATTTGCAAAATTTGTAAAATTTTAATGTTTATTACCTATGTAAATCAATATGGTATGAGATGATAATATCCCATTGTATATATAATGTAAATTATAATATTAGTATAGGGCAGTTAGTAGTTACTATAATTATCTAATACCTCTTATAATTAAATACCTATATTATTATTTATTTTATGAATTAATAATTAATAAACTAATTCAATTAAGTTTTAAATCTATTGAGTATTCAGTTGTTTTAAATATTTTAAAAATTAATTTAAAATTTAAATCCTTTAAAATTGTTGAAGTTCGATATTTAAATTGAATAGTTCGATCCGGTCCGGATTCGTTGAATAAGTTCTGTCCGACCTCAAAAATCTGGGTTCATAACATCACTATTATTTTCATAAACTTACCCATCTATACATACATATATAAAATACAGATAAAATATATTTATATACATATGTAGAGGTTAATTTCAGTCGAACTGTGAGTGGAAGTATTTAAAAAATAATTACTACTAAAATTTTAGGCAGATACAGTGTAATTAGGTTAAATACCAGTCATTTTATATGAGTCGTTAGAGGCAATTTCTTGTTTTTTTTTTTATAGTGTAAATGCAGAAAATGAAGCATTCTATTACGTACAAGTTAACTCAAATTGATACTGTTTTACATACACACTTAATTTCTGTAACATTAACTATTAATATTTCTTTCTACAGTACTATTAATGTAGTCGCGAAACGATAAGAAATTTAAAAAATTTGATTTAAATTTGGCACGAAGATTTCTTGACTTCTTAATATTCTATATTTTCAAAAGATAAATAGAATTTTAAAAAGAAATGTATCACCTTATAGTGCCAAATTAAAATCTATTTTCAGAAATTTTCACCTCTCGTATACGTTGGAAGAATGTCAAAGTTCTAAAGACTTTCTATTTGAAGAAAGATAATTTTTGGCCAAAAATTCGGTCGGTATTAACCCTCTTAATATTATTTTGCAGAAACTAGAAAACGAATTGAAAGGAAAAATTGGAAAATTTTACTACGCAAAAATGGATTTATGTTCGGAAGAAAACATTTTGGAAGTTTTTAGCTGGGTGAGGAGAGCGGTGAAATCGGTTGACGTACTCATCAATAATGGTGGAGTTTTAAAGAAATGTGACGTATTAGGTAGGTACCTATATTTAATATATTTATTAATTATTTAGTAATTGCTCATATAGACTAAGACTTAGATAGAATACAATAGGTTGGACCCTTTTACTGTTCAAAACAGTGGCGTGTTGATCGTACATTTCATGGGCCATGATCCGAAGTCTATTGTAAGTAGATATACCGCTGATCATGAATATTAAGGTCCAAGATTCCCTATGATATTGGTAATAGACATTAAATCGTGAATAAAAACATTTATAGCTGTACACTTTAAGAGTGCTCGAGAATTTCTGAAAGATTCAGCATTATTATCTTATAATAGAAATGTATTCGAAATGTTTATCGTCCACCAAATGAAAAATTAACAAAAATATTGGATCTTTGAAATAAATCAAAATGCAATTAAAATTGAGTATCAAAAACATTTGATTCGAGTTTTATTGAAAGACTTCGATCTAGAATATCATCCTAAAAGGTTATAAATGGATGAAGAAGCTAAACTATATAATACGGCAAAAAGCGGTTATGAAGCTGATCTAGTACCTATACCACCAAAATATATCATCTTTGATTATAGAAAAAAGAAGATATGTCCAATAAAAATTGTCTTCAAGTTAATGAACTCATTTAATTCAGTCTCTGCATTTTCAAATCCATTTATACTCCTTATAAAGCGTTGTGTATAAAATACGAAAAATGTTTGTATTCAGCGAATGCTGTTTTCTAAAGTAAAACTTATTAAAACTAAAATCACAATTAAAATTTTTTTAACTAGAAAAATATTAGATAAATTAAATGAAACTGTGTATTAGGTGCAGTCAATTGTACGGTTGGTGTGGGTGGGTAATTGTAAAATATGGCCCAAACCCTGAAATGTGTGTTAAACACGTCACTATTTCCAGAAAAAAAAAATGTCATTGGTTATGTTTACTACTTCGGTCAGAGTCACAAGGTATAAATTTCAATTGTGATAGCGCAAACAGGAAAAAGAGCTTCTTAATTAAAAGTGATCGGTAATCAAAACGTCTTTATATGATATAGAACATTTATAAACACGATTTAGCGCTAATTTAAATAGACTTGCCGAAACTAGTTTTAGTAATCGTTATATGAAGTTAAAAAAAAAAAATCAGTTTACCACTATTAAAACTTTACCAAATTTTTTCAGTTGTGTATTGATTGCGTATTGATGTTATTTGGCAGTTACGGAATTTGCATCAAAGCGGTTACAAAACGAAAAGTGCTCGTTATTTATTAACGAAGGAGCGTAGAAAAATTGAATTTAATATTTTTTAATCTTTATTATAGACAATAAATTCATGATAATGAAATATTACGCTGTTTTTAAACTCATATCAAACAGCAAAAAACTCCATTATTGATGTGTTTATTTAGCACGTAACGAGTATCGAGTCCAATTAAATAGTAAAACATAATAATTATATAATATAATGTACGATGACCATATCTCATAGATGAGAAGCGCAAAGTTATTTACAGGAATCTTATCAGTTAGTCTAAAGAATATATATTATGAAAACTAAAACTATAGATTACATTTTATAAAATTTAATACGACTGAATAAAATAACGCGTATCTATACCTCTAAACACAAAATATATCTTAATTTTAATATTAATGTGTTATTATTATTTACATAAAAAAATAAAAGTAACAAAATAACTAAACTGATTGTATCTACTTTTAAAGTATGTTCAGAAAATAAGTTTTTGCCTTATTTATTATGATTTATACTAGTGGTGTTCATTATATAAACTATATAGACTAAGTAGGCACCATAAATGTACTTGATGTGTGCAGTATTACTATTAAATTCTAATGAGGATTTCACATTTTCAGGGAACACAGAAGACGTGAAACAAATGTTTAATACGAACGTCATTGGTCTTAATATTTGCAGTAGAGAAGCTATAAAAATTATGGAGGAAATGAAAATCAAAGGTCACATAATTAATATTAATAGGTAGGTTAGGATGAGTATCAGTTACATTAAATAATAGTTTTGAGATTTTTAACAGAGGAAAATAAATAGAAAATGTGCGTTGACAAAAGAATTTGTAAATAAATTATGCGCAATGAATAAAATTGAATTAAAAGTTAACGTAACTATTTATAAAACGTTAGATTTTTTTTCTGTAATATTATTGCCTGCACAAAAAATTGGTAATTTATTGAGTAATTGGATTTATTTATTAAGTAACTAAACTTAAAATTGTTAAAATTTACCATTTTTCTTATTATTCTTTGTAATAATAATATTACATTTTTGTAATTTTGTAATTGAGACAAATTTTAAAAATAGAAATATTTACCGATATATATTTTAATAATACAAACAATTTTATAACTTTGATCCAGATTTATTTTAGCGAATATTTACATTACACTTGTTTTTAGTATTTTAGGTCATCCCCATTCATGGGCAGTCCTTAAAGATTTAGCCGTTTACAGTGCCACAAAATTCAGTGTCACTGGGATTACAGAAAGTTTAAGAGAACTGATGGGCATAAAAAACTTGTCTATCAGAGTTACGGTAGATTATTTTTATTCTTCTATAATTATATATTACGTTTAATACTTGTTTGGAGTTATCGTTAATTTTTAATTTTTAATTTTTATATATCATAATTATTAATAACAAAAAAAAAAAAAATCGATAAACTCAGTTGAAAATTTTCCAATAAACATCAGAATGTCATATTCGACCTTATTATAAATTATAGTGTATTCTAAATATATAATGTAATATGATCATTTATTACACATTAATAAGCATAGGTGTGCGCCCCTCCCCCTGAGGCCCGTGGTTTTTTTTTATAATAAATGTTATAAATATCGGTATACCGTATTATATTTAAATGTAAATTTGATATTCATTATTCAAAAATTATACCTCAATATTAATTGCAATTTAAGAAATCATAGATGCTACACAAAACAATTAGATTTTCGAGCAAAAAACGTGGAAATTGCAGTTCATCGCAAATAAAAACGTTTGAATTCATTTTTGTCATGTTAATGTCATGTTGCTATTCTTCAATATTAAAAAAAAAAATGGTCTTTTTCTACTGTCATCAGACAAACTCCTGTAGAAGTCGTTGAGTCATTAAAAAGGTTCCTATTGTTTCTATGAGAAATACTGAAATCGTTTTCACAAATATTTACCAAAAAAAAACCATTAAAATGCGTCGACATTTTGAGATCGAAATCCCACAACTGCAAAAAAGAAACGTGTCCACCAAAATTGATTGTTCGAATACGCAATACGTCCTCAAAAGAAGAAGAAATGTATATAGTTTTCAACGGTGGACCGTACGATTTGTATGGAATTATTATTGGATTTGATCGGGAAACGATGAATACGAGTCAAAATATAATTAAAAATAAAACGAAAATAAACATTATTGTAAAATCAATAGCTCCAAACTTCGACCAGAATCTAATACGATATTATGGTAAAAATATTGTCCATTAATTTTCAGAGTATCAGTCCGGGAATAGTCGATACCGAAATGACTGAAAGGTTTGGCCAAGACACGTTGGAAAAAATCGGTCAAATGAAACCTATAGATATAGTCGACGCGATTATATACGCGTTAAGTGCGCCACAACATGTTAACGTAAGTCAACTATAGAATTTTGTTAAACACATGCCTGAAACGTAATAACTATTTGGTGACTCTCCTCTCCATATAATAATATACATTTCCCACAAAAATGTTTTTTTTTCTCTTACGGAAAATATAACGTTAAAATAATTTAAATTTGTATTCGTAATGTGTCAGGAAATCAGATGTCGGTCAAAATTTCTAATTATTACTCGAGATAATAAACGTCGTTATTATTGTACCTATACCAGTGGCGTAATTGCGAATGTTATATGAGAGGGGATATAAAATTTATCGTCGGATAACCCATAATTGTAACAACCCTTCCAGACACCAGCATTAATACCGAAGTGATCGATGATATTCGTATTTTATGCTTTTGTTATTTTCTCTAACAAAAACGACATATTTTAATTTTATAACAAAATTTCTACTTTTCTTCGTTTTTTTTTTTTAGCTAATTTACCGAGTAGGTACTTCGTTATAATACGAGTAAACCTTTCTTCGGCGACCTCGTACCTAATCTAATCGCATCATACCGGTTGGTAGGTATATAGTTACCAGTTAATTAACCGAGGAATCTTATGAATTACGGGTAAATACTATAACAAATTTTGTTTATTTTTCATAAATTAGATAATATAATATGTAAAAAAGAAAGCCCATGTGAGAGGATCTAACCCCCCGTAATTACACCCCTGGTATATTTTCTTATAGTTCAGAAAAAGAAAATATGCATTCCGTTGACTAGGTACGTTTTGTCTTAATTTATAAATCGTTTATCGAAGGGAATTTAATTTTCCAACTGTTACGCTTCTAAAAATGATTTCACGTGACACTTATCATATTATTATGATCACTCATTTTTATTAAAATATTATTTTCGCCGTAACTGCAGTGTAATAGGTAATATATTATAGTAATTAAGTTTACGTGTATCTCAACGGCATTTGAACGAATCACGTTTTCATGTAAATATATATATGTTTTAATTTTTATACAGGTGGCGGAAATTGTTATAAGACCAACAAATGAAAATACCTTGACAGTTTTGAACAATATGTTATCGATTTAGAATTAATAGAAAACGGTTACACACCACCTACACGCACACCAAACGTACGGCAGTTATTTTATCACTATTTTGTTATATTATAGTTGAAATTATATATAAATATATTTTTTTTATATATAAACAATATATCTACATATTATTTGAATTTGTTGATGAAAATATTGTTGTTTTAATGTTATTAATTGTATACCTATTAATTTTTTCAAACACACATTTGGATCTTGGAAAGAGTGTTTGGAATACTATAAACTATGAGTACTTAATAATGATTTAATAATGTATAACCTTATAATATAGACTCGATGACCCCAAAAATTATTTTCGGTTTTTTTATGCAGATATTCCTTTAAATCTATTATTAGTTTCCAACTGCGCGTAGTCCATATAGGCATATAAAGGAGGAATGCTTGATGGCTTGGAATTTTATATTTCACGATTATACGTATGACAATTCACTTAATCCGTGTTACTACGATTGGTAATTTATATTCTACTTTTGAAAATTAAACGATAAATATCGTATTTATAATGTAAGTAGGTACTCGTATTTTTATATATTTGTTAAACGGATTAACACGTGTAATTGGTTAAAATTTTTGTAAAATTAAAATTATATAATAATTATTATTATTTACACGCGGTTGAATTCGAATAATAGATATATTGTATAGAGTAAATTGAATAGAATAACAGTGTTAGCGAGATGTAACTTTCGTAATATAATAATAATTACACAAAGAGTCTCCAAGTCGAACGTCTACGGCGGATCGTACACATCGGAATCCGTATACGCTAGTTAATTTGTAGTGGACACAAAATTATTAATTTTTAGATTCTCTCATAATAATATAATCAGCCTGTCAGTATTTTATATTTACAGTTTTTTTATATATTAACGTATATTTTGATATATAATATACATATATAAAACAAAATGTTTCAATAATAAAAAAATATAATTTTAACAAAAGTCGTAATTATTGTTTTTTATTAAGAATTGATTTTGAGGTTTTATCCTATATTTTAATGGTTTGTTTGATAAAATTTGACAATTTAGTTAAAAACAACGATATAAGTCGAAAAATATACAAAATTCGTTATTTAATTAATTATTTATTCTCTGTACTGAATATTTTTATTTTACTTAAACAATTTTATAAAAGTCGTTTAATAATAATAAAAAACTATATATATATTTTGCATACTCTTACAATTTTTGAATAATTATGCACGTTTGAAGTTAATAAATGTACATTTTGTAAAAAAAGAGAAAAAAAAATTGCATCTTATAATACATATTTTTACTGCACACATTTCATTGGTTTTTAACGCGCAAATTCCCAACAAATTATACAATTTTCCAATAAATTTCATCAAATATAATATTTTTTGTTTTTATATATAATATGTAAATTCAAGTTAGAAGTACCAAGTTTTTTTTTGCGTTGAAAACATTTTGGACAATAAAAGTACTCCAGAGTTTTAAATAGCACCTATAATACCAGTTGAAAGGTGAAAAACCTACGATAAAAGAATCTGAAAACCATTTCTCAAGCAAATCACGTGGAGCAAAGGAATGTATTTTCAATAAATACGTAATAGTTCAGAGTGTAATAACATTGATTATAATATAATACCACTGTAGCTCACTGCAAAACTAATGGCAATTGTGGCTTTGTCTCTGCTTAATTAAAGCCGCTACCGTAAGAACTGCTAGTATAGTTTACAAAATCGGTTAGATTTAGTTAAGCCACTATACTGTAAAAATGGACATCGGGCCCTCCAGTCTCCCCATATTAGTATTATAAATATCGTATAATATAGACTTGTAGAAATTCGTATCGCAATGAAAAATAAGAATTACAATTATCTTACACTATTAGACAATTATTGTTATTCAAATGAATTAAATTCAAAATTAAATAATGTTTGCGTTTATTGTCTTAAATAGTTTTAACAAAATAATCGTATACATTTTAGAAACATCTTGGTAATTTAAATAATTATCACTACACTTAGTCACAAAACCAACAAAAATAATACGTTAAAAAAAAAAAACATGAAAGAAAATTTAATACTTTTGTGCAAAAAATGAAAAAAAAAAAATGCATAGACTAGAAGACTTAAAAATAGTTAAAATCACATAGTGAATTCAATGAACGAAACAGATGATTAACCACATTTCATTCGTAATAATTAATCTTTCTTTTTTGCATCTGATTTATCGTCTTTGGTACTTTTGAACGCTTTTGTAGTATAATCGAATATACCTCCGAAGAACAAAGCACATATCAAGTTTTCGAATGGTAACATGGGCTCGTGTATACCCAAAATCATCGAAGAAAATACCTTAAAAAAAAAAAAAAATTTAATTTAAAAATTAAAAAACAAAAAAAATTAAAAATGTAATACTCTTATAAAAATATATATATATATATATAAAGAAAAAATGCCGAGAGTATTTGTAAATTATAAGATAGTAACGACTAGTTTCGACTGTAAGTCATCATCAGGTTACAATGAATAATAATAAAAAAAGGTATATAAAATAAATATGACACAAATGAACAAAATACATAGAATATATAATAAATAATAAGAAACAATCACAAACCGGTGAACATAGTAACATAGATTAAACTAAAACATCTAGTAGAAAATGATGTATCATTGTCTAATATGTATTGATAAATGTTATTATTTTTAAAATCTGCTTGTATATTTAAAATATTATTAAAACCATTACGTTTAACTTCATTACAAATGATTAATTCTTTCATTACCGAATTTAAATATATATATTTTTTTTTTTTGATCGTGTAATACAATTCAAATCTTTTTCTATATCGAAATGTATACTACGACCACATTCTAAGACCTGTTTAACAAAATTAGAATTGGGAGAAGTTTTTTTTAAAATTTTATCACTGCAATATGTTCTTTATATGTAAATTTTAAAATTTCTACCAGTTTTTCCAAAGTAAAATTTATTACAACTACAAATAATTAGTTTATAAACGCCATAATTGTTATAATTGTTGGATTTTTTATTTGTAATTTTTTTATTTTATTATTAATGGTTTGAATTGAAGTACTATTAGTTTTAAAAGCTATTTTTACATTATTATTATTATTTCTATTCAAAATATTAGCAAATTTACCTGATAAAAGTTATGATATTTCAGTGAACAATAATTAATTGCATTACTAAGTAGAACATTATTTTGATTTCGTAGTTTTAATTTAATTTTATTGTGAATTTTCTTTATAGTAATTATATCAAAATTATTTTTAATTCCTATATCACAAATTATATTTAATTCATTATTGTAGTTAGATTTGTTTAAGGGAACACGTTCGAGTCTATATAAAACAGAATAAAAATAAGCAAATTTTAGTGAAAATGGACGGTTAGAATCATTTGGAATAATCGTATCAGTTTGAGTGGGTTTCCTATATATATTGAAATTAAATTTATTGTTAGAGATATGTATTGTAAGATCTAAGAAGTTAATTTTATTATCTATTTGTGTGTTCAAATGTAATTTGGATGTTTTTATTAACTCTGTTTAAATTGTTAACCACAAGTTCAGCCTGTCTATTTGTACCTTTAAATAGAATAAAAGTGTCATCAACACATCTGAAATATGCTTTTATATATTGCTCATACACCTTGTGGTTCAAAAAAACCACAAGGTATATTTTCTTATAATAATAAAAATTATTCGAAATATTAATCGGTTTTTACGTGTAAACAGGATGATTCAATGACTAAAATTGAACAGTTAATAAACCACATATGATCACGTCATCCTGCACACAGATTTTAAAAGAAATTTTACTAGTGATTATAATTATGTTTAAATATTTTCTAGGTACATTTCATTTTTAATTCTCTGTATCAGTTTCGTTCGTGTCCGATGTCCAATCGGTTTAGACGACTAGAATTACTGATCACATGAAACATTCGGACATAAAATCTAAATACATTTACAATGTCAACAAACCTTGAAGTATATGAAGAAACCGATGACGAAAACGTAGACAAATGCGTGCGGAGCGGATATCAAATCCGATTTGATATCGAGTACGAACACCACTGACGCAATAATGCACGCTTTAGTAGTGCTGCAAAAGTAAAAAAAAGGTATTGTTTAATAGTAATTCGAAAACAATACCAACACGTTTCACGTACAAACTGGGTTGTAACGTCTCGATAGACGTGGGCGTCCATACTCCTCGTAACAGTCTTTCGATGATCTTTGTAAACGAAGCACCGTTTCCTGGAGAAAAAAAAAAGATAGATACCGTTAAACGTTGTACACATATACGATGACATCGTACACACCTTTAAGCGTTCCGATCACGATCATTATGACGTAGGCGTTGGGATAGAGTTTAGCAGCGTGCAGTACACCGTCGTGGACTTTTTTGCAACTGAAACAGGGACGGAAAATCGTGTAATTTTTTTTTTTTTGTTTTTCACCGGTAACAACCGGACGATAGGTGGAATTTAAAATGCGCGTACCGATAGATTTCTTTCATAACGGAAAACGCCAATTTCACCGGAAGGAACTTTGCAACGCTGTAGCCGATATCGAACGGTGTGTAAAACACCAAGTACCTGCAGCAGACAGAAGAAATAACGTGTGTGTGTGTGTGTATTAGGGGGCACACACCTCTCACCCACCCCCCCAACCAAGAGTGTTGGACGATATTTACCAGACGACCGAAGCGATGAAGAGCTGTTGAGTGTTTTTGAGCGGTGCCAGGGGAGGTTCGCCGAGCAACGCGGCGCTGAGCATGCCGCCGGCAAAGACGACCAACATGGTGGACAGCCAACAGGAGATCGGGTGCTTGCGAGAAAAAGTCAGTGCTCCTGAGCGCAAAAAAAAAAAACGTCGCATAAACGTAACGGGCCGCGGGAACAAGCGTGTGGGTACGCGACCGGAAGAAACGGTTTACCTGGTCCGAGGTCGTCGCGTACGTGAAGCGCGCACAACACGCTGTGCGCCACGTCGAAATACGGGTACATCTTCCATTTGGTCACTTGACTGGCAAACTCCAAAAACGATTCGGCGTCCATTTTCGCGCGGCACCGAGTCCGTAGAGACGCTGTGGCGCTGGGCGGCTACTGCTGTTTGTATTCGGTTACGATGGACGAGGAAGAAAACCGACGGAAAAGAACAAAAAAAAAAGCGCCCGCACGGAAAAGCGTGTTCTCCGGGCCGAGAAACGATTCCGCCGCGCGCCGCCCGGTGCCGCGATGTAATTATAGCACTCGAGCCGCGCCCGGGCGGCGGTGGCGATTATTTCGGTGTATAAATAAAACGCGCGACACGGCCGTGCTCGTCCGTATAGGCGCAAGAGTATCGTGACAACATTCAAAAACCCGGTAACGTTCTATTATTTATGTCCGTAAAGAAACACTTGTATACACACACGCGCGTGCGCGCGCGAGTGCGATTCCGTGATAATAACAAACGTATCACCCGGACCCACGATTAAAGGATAGACCACAGATTAGATGAATAATTCATGAATATTCATCTAATCTGTGGATAGACTGTCTACTCTTTAATCGTGCCCAGACCACAGACCAGACGCGAATACTATTCGTCTAATTGTGTGCCCAGACCGCAGAACGGAAACGCGCGTTTAGCCAAATAGACCGGCGTCTCTTATCAACACTATCACTTATCACGACGGTCGCCTTATCGTCGCGGGATTCGAATCGCGGATTTTGTCCGATCCGCGAATGCTCGACCGTGGCAGCGCTATAGGAGGTGACGACGTAGGGCGAGTCGCGAGCGCCCTACCATAGGCGTGACTACGGTGGCAGCCTAGGGTGCCTGGGCTGCCGCTGCAATTTTAGAAAGGCGCCGGTCAACCGAGTTAAAAAAGTCGGTGATTTACAACTTTTATTTAAAAAAAATAAATAAAATGTCTTTTGAATTGATGCACTCGTTTATTTATGATTCTTATCGCAAATCGCAATATAATATCGTGTAATCATTACGCTTTTTTTTTATTGCATATGGCATGGTATTGGTGAACCAATACCATAAAATTATTTGGTAATAAAATTATTATGCTGGTACCGGGTAACTGTCAAATGCCAACTGGTACAATTTATGAGAAATATGAATTACTTTTAAAACTATTGACGGCAGATAATTTTCGTAGACATGGCAGGAAATGGTGGTGACGACCACACCAGACTTCTGAAAAACCCAGTATATAAAGACTGCCATACACTATCGCATCTATTATTAGATATTGACGATATCATTTCTCAAACACAGACATACTAACAAAACCGTAATCCGCCTATGCGCCCTACCCAAATTTGGTTTTTGCCCCGGCCGTTTAAATTTTCGAGTTGACACTCGTCTGTGTTTATTCGTCGTTTTCCATGTGTTTCGCTGCAGTCTAACACAGCTGGTTACACAACGGTCCGGTTTTGACCGTCTGCACTTTTCACTGAACAGTATTTGAACATTCGGTTAGAACTGGGCGCGCGTATTATAGGTCGAAAACTGACGGTTTTCTTACTATCAGTTAAAACCGATTGAAATATGTTTTCACGTATTTTTAAATTGAACTGGCGCAGTGCCGTCCTTATCACCAATAACGCCCCACTGCTCTAGGGCAATAATATTTGACGTTCCCCCCCCCCAAAAAAAAAATTACAACTTACACAGTATCTAATTACATAATTTTATATATATTAATAATAAACATACTCAGTGGCGTATTTTCAATTTTTTTCTGGGGAGGGTCCAAATTTTTTTTTTTTGAAAATTCCAACAGGATATATTGATATAAGGTATTTAATAAAAAATACCTTTGGATAATTTTAACAAATAAGTTCATTTTATTTACAAAATTTTTTTTTTTGGTTCTGAGGGGGGGTCCAGTACCCCTGGACCCCCCCCCGTAAATACGCCACTGAACGTACTCATCCTCGAAATCATCATATATAGATACAAGGGAAATTAATATCTAAAGTAAAACAACAAATTTTTTCCCTTTGTCATTCATTTTTATGACGCCCCCTGCATTCATAAAACTGGATGCCCTAGGGCACTTGCCCCATTTGCCCCTCCCCCCTTGGGACGGCTATGAACTGACGGAACTTTTCGGTTTAAACTGTACGTAAACCGAACGTGTGTAGGTAATTCTCGTTAGTCGTATTGCAGTCGTTTACGCTATATAGAGTCGTCACTAAAGAGAGAGTAGATTTAAATGTCCCCCCCCCCTTTGAACATCATGTATAAGGCTGGATTTAGTGCTTGACCGACGATCAGCGCGTACGATACGGGCTGATCATCGGTCGTGATTGATCGTAAATATGTAGGTAACTCTGGATTGCATTAACAAGACGAATTTTTCATAAAAATCTTGAAAATCGTTGAGTCACAATTTCCTTTTATAATCAATTCAAATTTTTCGACAGATATTTGATATACTGTATTTGATTTATTTCAATAATATATGGTTGAATTCAAATTATTATGGGGACGGAATTTCAATGTTTTATGTAAAAATCCCCCCCCCAGAAAGAAATTGAAAGTACGCCACTGCCTTCACCCAAACCATTACAAAATCCAATAGCAATCTGTGTTATATTTTCGGAATCTTCATTTCGAGGACGAATTAAGTCATACGGTAGGCATGACTATGAATAAACAAAAATACTGTCTGCGAAACGAGCTGTCTTCAAACGGATCAGGTGATTTTCGTTTGATTCGGTAAACAACACCTTTAAGTAACCAGTGGGATTTGAATCCATCAAACCAAAAATCTGATCCTTTATCCGATTCATTTTTCTGGTTTTAGCGACAACTCTGAAAGAAAATACGGGATACGATATAATAATGTTTATTTAATATAAGAAAAAAATTAATGGAAAGAAATTTGAATTTACGGTAAATCGGTTGGACGGTCGAAAATAGCAGAATTAATGTCACACACGAAATGAACATTGCGCATTAACGTACTCTTGTTTGGTATAAATATTTAAACGTACAGTATAAATATTTTTTCAAATTTTACTTTATTTTTAATCGATACCTACGACTAATTAAATTTTCGCACGAATACTGAATAGAAAATGTTATTACAAGAATTATTTGAACTATTCTTTTAAGAATTATAAAACTCCTTTCCTTGTTGAATCAACATGAACCGTATTATTAGTGGACGTTTACATACTACGAATGGTATAATATATTCAATACGTGACCAAGTGATTTACATATTATATTTTCCTAAAAATAAAAACAAATATCCCAAGTAGAGGTCCAACGATTTCAATATGAAGCAAGGGCGTATTTCTGGGGGGGCGATCCATCGCCCCCCTGAGATTCTTTTATTATTTTAATTTTATTACTTTGATATCGTGATGGCGCGTTATGTATTTACTAGGGATGTGTAGTTCATGAGCTAGTCGACTCTTTAAAATGAACTGGGCGAGTCTAATCAGTGTTTCAAGAGTCAGCGACTCAGTTCAACCAGTATTTTTACACTGAAACTGAACTGCAATGTTGCATTGTGTAATCAGTGATTACTAATCACGACTCTCGACTCTTGAATCTGTTGTAGTCGAGTAATTGTTGATAATAGATTCCAAATCCAAACCACGGTATAGATTTTCTATACCGTGTCCAAACGTAAAAACGTTTTGCCATGTTTCGCGTGTGTAAGACGAAGAGAGAAAATACCCGCTTTCAATCTCATTAAGCTGTTTACGATTCTGCCGATAAGTGATCAATCTACAATGAAATAATATGGATTATGGACATGCAAGTCGAGCCGAGACTCGAGAATTCGAGAGTTGAATATTCAAGTTCAAACAAGAGTTGAAGAGTTGAGAGTCGAGTTACCGAGTCGACTCATTGAACTGAGCTGAGTTGAAAGATTCAGTTCAACAAAATGAGTTGAAATTCCCTTCCCTAGTATTTACGAGTCACAGAATGTAGAAAAATATTTTGTACAATAATTTATTTTCTAGAACAGTAATTCACAATAGATTGTCGGTTGGTCTTTGAAAGCGGGGGAGGGGATGGGTCCACGGTGTGTTTAATCGGATGAAACTTCAGTATTACCATAGGGCATAGATTGTAAATTTAATATTATTTATAATAATCTTATCTCCGATAATTATGGAAAATCCAGCGCTATTGTGATACTCGAATATTCGGTTAATATATTACCACAGTTTATCGCTATATATATATATATATATATATATATATATATATATATATACATGGTCATATTGTCAAACGAATTATAAGGTTTTAAAATATTTTAAATCGTGATTATCATTCAGTTTGCTTACATTTTACATTTATTATCTGGATTGTATATTGTTTTTTGTTGCATTTGTAATATACGTATTTTCGTTATAATTGAAATGAATAAACGAAAACAGTCTTCATTTTTCTTATAAATTATCGTTTTTTTTTTAAAAATTTAAATGAAAAAAAATGTAAATGTATTTTCAAGTCGTCCCTCCCCCTTGAAAATAGGGCCAGAGACGCCCTTGACGTGAAGGTATATACCTAAAACGTCCTTCTGGCCGCGCGCATGAAGCATATAAGGTGACATTACGTGTCTGTGAACCTTGTTCTTATTATTGTCTTCGGAAATATCCATTGCATGTCGTCTGATCGCATATTGAATATATTATATCACTGGTATTATGTGTACGGCTATTAATAATACGGTTAATGTTGATTCATCATGGAAACTTGTTTTACAATTCTTGTAATAATATTATTTATTCAGTATTCGTGCGAAAGTTAAATTATTCGTATCGATTAAAAATAAAGGAAAATTTAAAAGAATATTTATATTATATATTTAAATATTTATACCCAAAAACGTTACAGTACGTTAATGCGCAATGTTCATTTCGTGTGTGACATTAATTCTACTATTTTCGACCGTCCGATGCAAACCGATTTACCGTAAATTCAAATTTTTTTTTTACATCAATTTTTTTCTTGTATATATTAAATACATTAACGTTTTCTTTCAGCGTTGTCGCTAAAGTCGTCCGAAAACCTGCAAAATGAATCGGATAAAGGATCAGATGTCGGTTCGCTGGACTCAAACGCAAGTGACAATGATGCGAAAATGGACGACAGTGGATTAAACAAAGCTGTCGATTTCGTAAACATCGCACATCCACCTGAAGGCGTTGGAATGTTTAGAGATCCTTTAGAAGTTTTAGGTTCGTGTAATTTACTACTATACATTTTATTTTGATATCCCGATATTTAAGATAGAAAAAAGTTTGATTTAAACATTAAACAAATAAACAGATATTGATATTAATGTGAGACTCGCCGAATCAGTAGGCCCGTTCGACTTGATTATATTTCGGATAATAAATACCTTATATTGGACACAACATTTTTTTAATACATTATATCTCGGTTACAGGTCCGGAATTTCCAGCGCCAGTGGTCCGTAACTTGTGTCATGTAAATTTGTTAGTGAACGCAGATGTCATATCGGAAGTTGTATTCCCAGACGACGGCAAAAAGTTATGCCGAAAAGTCTGCAAACAATATCATAAGATAATAATTCTGGACGGACCGACGGACGTATCCCTGATGCAGGGATACTGCGACTATACGGGCACTGTGGACTTTGACGTATCCGAAGAGGACGGCGAGTACAATTTGAGTACAGAGTGTACATGCGCCTATAAAGTACGGTGTAATCAGAAGACGAACGTGATCATGTACACGTTTCAAACGAACTCCGCTGGTTACTTGAAGGTGTTATTTACCGAATCGAACAAAAAGCACTGTATCACGTGATCCGTTTCGCAGACAGCTCGTTTCGCAAACAGTGTTTTTTTGTTTATTCATATAGACATAATTACCGTATGACTTGGCTCGTCATCGAAATGAAGAATACGATATTACGATGATACCTATAACACGCCGATTCCTATTGGATTTTGTAATGGTTTGGGTGAGGGCTCCGAAAACGTTTCACACATACGTCACTGAACACTTCTGCAGGTCTTCGGTCATGTGTTGTTTTATAATTTTTGCTTGTTAAAACCGCGTTTGTATGTTTTTTGAGTTCTACGACTGAAAAGTGGAATAATAGAAGAAGAAGATTACGATAGGTCAATAAAATACATATTATTGTGTTGTTTATATAATATAGGTAAATTGCATAAATTTTTTCATTATAATCACTAATATAATACTTTTTATGCGATTCATATTGTTTATTGTGTTTGATATTGCAATTATATTCTCTTTCATTGTGGCGATTAACCAGGGGCGGATCTGAAGCTCATTTAAGGGGGGAGCGAATTTTGATAATATTATGCGGTTTGTCACCAAGAAATATAAGCAAAAAAAAAAAGTCATTCAATAATATTATTATACATTTATTCATACAATAATAACTAATGAGGTATATCTTCGTCACACATTAATTACATTTTGTAACTACAAAAAATTACAAAAAAATAAAAGGAAAAGGAAAACGATATATCATAAGCACAATTTGGGGAGATAGGGGGCCAAGACCTCCAAATGTTTGTATTTAATATAGTTTAGTATTAGAAAGAATTATTCTTTTCATTATCTGAAAGAATCCGTTTTGTTTTCTTTATACTATAAATTTTTTTAGTATTATAAATTGTAATTAACTATTTTTATTAATATAAACTACAGTCTCTCTTACAAAAACAATATGTATATAAGATTGGCAAAATAATATGTGTAAATTGTTATATAAAACACGCACAGAGCGAACCTTTCGAAGAGAATAAAAAATTTCCTACACAATTAATACATATTATGCTGATATTGTCTGTATGTAATATGTATACATTTTCGTCATTTATAAGCGCCCTAATGCATGTTAATATGTTAATGTATTCGTTATATTACATCTATTTTTTATAGATTAATTGATAGATATTTCATATATAAATTATAATAAATTATGGGATCTCGGTATGAATTGATTTCCTCGAGTTTTTCACGGAATCCGTTTGATAAGCTTTGCCCGATTCGAAAAACACTGACGTTTTCTAATTATGAGCCCCTTGAATGATGACCGATGCCGTCCACTTCACAAGCCACTCGTACTGATTGCAACGCCTAACATAAGGCCGCAAAACGAAGCATCACCTATGTACCTACATTATAACATACAATAATACGTGTGACTATGTAAAAATAGAAATTGATTTTGATGGAAAATTGTATCAATATAATACATTTATAATGAAATTGCGTGAATTTGATAAATGTCGATAAAACGAATAAGGAATAAATTCTAAAGTACTCAATAATTATTATTACAATTTTAAAAATCAATTTTAATCAAGTTATTCGTATTTCTTTTGATAAATTCTTATTTTTTTTTTACCTAAAAGTTCAGTCAAATGAGACCCAAAAATGCTATTTTTAATAATTTATTCTCGTAATCAAATAATATTGGAATTTATATTTTTTTCGAATTTTAATTGTCGTTGTTACGCTTGACAGAAGTATTATTTGTTGAATAATAAACATTAAAACTTGAACGTATATTGATATAAATAAATAATAACTACATAATTCTTATAAAAATAATTATATTTTTTTTATAACCAATAAATATTTACTTTTTTTACGACACAATTGAGTTATGAGGCCTTGACATCTTTTATTCCTAACCTTGTTACGAACAAAATTCCTTCTTCCGACCTCATCCCTCGTATCCGGAAGTCTATTTTCAACTTCCACCGCTATAGATGGTACAAATCGAAGGATTCTAAACTCTTTTCTTTTTTGCGTACTTACACTACTCACGTATTTAACGCAATAGTCATGTACCACACTACCACCAATAAATAAAACAATAGAACAATATTCAAAATTTCATTGCATTTATATCAAAATATTAAAGCAGTAAAATATTACAATATAATTATTTCATAAAGTATCTTTTATTTTTGAAACAAAAAAAATCACAAAAATTACAACATTTCAGTGAGAATGTCACGCATTTGATCTTTTTGGAAAATTCACCTAATTCGGAATAACAATAATAAAAATTTTCATAAAATATAAAATAATATTAAATCTATTTCAAACATCAATAAAACTATTTATTTATTAATTTTCCTTACTATTACCATACTGGTACTACTGTACGACGATATAATTTTATATCATTGAGATAGGTATATTATTTATTGGGTGTTCTTATTAATTTTTTGAAAAACCTAAAAAATATGTTTAATATATATACGAATACACACACACACACACACACACACACACACATATATATACTTCTAAAAAATTAAAAGTAAGACACATCACGTGTTATTTCAAATACTAACTTTAATTATTTCATTGCATACATAAACGTGATATTAATTTTTTTCAAAACGAATCCGTATTTTTACTTTTTAAATTGTGTCTACTGCACTCCCTACAGTATACAGTAGAGGTAGACAACATACTTGCGTCACCTCTATTCGAATCGTTAATCCGAAATGTAAAAACGTACTTATTTTACAGTTTTTTTTTAAGAAAGAAACCGGTTTGCAATCATATGTTTTCGTATTTGGCCGGTTGACGTTGTTATTCGAAAAAAAGAATTTTTAATCAATTTAATAACAGAATTACTTTATTTTAATTTTTATACGATTAACATATTATAATAATGTGATATATATATAAAAAAAATATATAAAATACGTCATTCACAGAGGTTGATGACTTAAAATAAGTTATACCTAATGTATTTTTGCCATATACGCGCATTACGATGATTTGCGAATCTCGTAACAATATATTTCAACATATACGTTTTATTTTTTTTATTTTATACGAACGATACGTACATGATGCAAAAAATAAAAATAAAAATAATAACTGTTCTTTGAATACAAATTCATAATTATTATTATGAATTTATATTTTATTTTTCATTCGAAATAATTTTTAAGAACTACTGTTTTACAGGAAATTTCACAGGTGTTTCAAATTGTATAATATAATTTTAGAAACAAAAAATGTACGTATAAATACTGTTGAGTGCAATTATATGGACGATCAAGTACGTGTACGGTTTCGAAAAAAAATCAAATTTCTCGTACTTACAACAATATATAGGTACACCGATGAGATGATCTAAAATTCTTACGAAAAATAAACTTTCGGCTCGTTGATTATATTTATTTTAATTCGTTATTGTTGACATTCGTGACCAGTTTGAACATTCCGTTCCATTGACGTTCTACATGCAGTTATCCAAATCATTTATATTCGCCAGTAGTAATAATACAATAATTATTATATATAATTATAATATAACCTTGTAAAATTGATAGGTACCTAACGCTTCGCGATTACTGTAAAAAACGGGATTCCATCGTTTTGATTCGAAATTTTGGTGCACGTTTTTTAATCTTTTTGTCTATATGTCTCCGAACCATTTCAAAACTAATTGTGTACGAAACACTGTCTCCGCTATAAATATACCTCATGTGTGAAATCATAAATCGTTTCAATCGCACTTTTTTTTTATTCTATTTTACGACAAAATGTGTTTATATACGTATGTTGCATTGGTAAACGACGTCAGTAGATTACATAACGCTATTTACTACCGGTAATTGCTGATAAAAGTGATGATTATAATGATTAGCTGGTTAATTACGTTGATTACCTTATGAAAGTAACAATGCTCGTCGGAATTAATATACATCTATTTTGTGTCATTAGTCGTTACGAATGCAGAACACACGCGCGCAGAGAAATAAAAACAGATATGAAAAAAAAAAAACATTACTCGTCAGGTACGTAATCCATAGGCCCCGAATGCACACTAGAAGAACAAAACTCTGTCAGACCGTTTTCAGCCGACTGACAGAGTTTTGCTAAAAATAGAACGTATGGAATTGTGTTTCACTCGCACAATGATAACGCCGCAGATAAAACAAAACATTTTTGCTTTGAACACGATCAGTCACGACCAGGCACGAATTAATGGCGTGCGATGGTGAACAACCATTGTTTAATAGAAAAAAAAAGCCATCGGTCCTTAATTATAATCACAAAGGTCATAGAAAAAGGATAATATAGGATGATAACAGTTCACAATTTAAAGCAAAAATAATTAAGTGATCCGTTTTTGAACCCATAACTTCCTTATTTTTTTTTCCAAATTGTTTCAAGTGTATCGCGCACGCAAATCGCAGCCTTTCCGTCGGATGACGTTTTTGATGACCGATTCGATTTTGTATTGTTTTGTCTAGTCAAAGCGTGCTCGACAAAAACAAATCGTTTTGAGTTATTTTTAGTAAAAAAATCTTAAATCGACTAAAGCGGTTTTGCTATTCTAGTGTGCGATCGGCCATAGTTTAACATGATTTTCAACCTATTAAAACGGTTGACGAGAAATTATGTTATTAAAACAAAATAGTATTATTAAAATGCTAGGTGCTTGCTTGCGTACAATCCCCTGTTCCGTGACGCATTGCCAATTAACCTTAATAGTTTATAACAACAAACTAATAAGTCCCACTATTTTTTTTTTTTTAAAACATTGTTTTAACGTACACATATATTGTGTACTATTATTTACTATATTTTGTAATTGTAACAACAAACAATGCGATATAAATTTATTATCAAAATCCCATTATATGTACACTAACTGATTATACTAAATCGCATGTGAATTATTACGTTCACGAGTCAACCGAATTAAATAATTATTTATTATCTACCAACTAATTAATTCACTTTTTATCATACGTTTTTAATATTATGTTAAATATGAATTCTGTAAGTCGTCATAGTGTCACATAAATTCCGTTCATCGTACAAAGCACAAGTAACAATCGCATTTCGTGAATAATTTTTGTAAGTATTTCTAAAATAAATATTTAAGAACGTTATATATTTGAATAATTTTAACTTCTAATGTTATTTATTTATTTATTTTTTTTTAATAAACATTAAAATTATAGAATATTAATATGTTACGTATATATCACAATATATAATCAGCGATCGCGGTTTTTACAGCTACAATTATTGTCATCGGTAATATTGTATTTTATTTATAGTTTTCCAATAAAAAGACATAAACACCATTTGAATCGATGATTGCAGAAACGTCACGAGTCAAATATTTTATGAAATTGAGATATTATAGTAAAAACGTACACTAGTCATGTGTTTCTATGCGTTGAGTGTAAAAATGTCTTGAGTTATAGTTTTTTTATCTATAAAATTACAACCTAAAAATCTGGTTGAGCGCGAAAACGTCTTTAGTCAATGAATTGTGTCGTTCCAAAAGTTCCTATCCAAAAGTTTTAAATAATTGACTCGTGACGTTTTGCAACCATCGATTCATTTATATATGTACATAGTTTATGAAAATAAAATAAAAATATTTTAATATATATTTGTCGAATTTATATCTGTATATATAAATGTAATAATTCAGAGTCGCAAAGTTTCATACAGACTATTAGACCGATCCATAGAACATTTACATATAAACTGCACGTCTGTATACTTGTATTATTTTATTAAAAAAAAAAGAATAGAAATTAATTTCTCGGTGTATATTTCATTTAGAAATAAAAACGATTTATTCCACTAAGGAGAAAATAATTTTTGTCTTATGTAAATTACATTTATTTTACTATGGTCAGTGGCATAGTTATTGGGGGGGGGAAGGTATGTTAAGATTTCGTATTTTATTTGAATTTAAAAGAATTAATATTTCACAATACGGTATCAAGTTTTATGTTTAATGACACATATTATTAATTTTACTATTATATTATAAATATTTAGTTTGATTGTTTCGCAAAAAATAAACAAATAAAGTATGTATGCCACTGTTGGCAATTTATTTAATGTCTTAACTTTAAAACGTATACAAAATATAGTTTAAATCATTACACGTCGCCAATTTTAATTTACTATATTTTCTTTTGACTACCGTGTAGAGAATTTTTGTTTAAAAATAAAAATTGTTCAGATTTATTCATAAATAACCTACGGTCAAGAAGTAACTTTTTTTTTGTTCTATACAATTGAAACAATTTTTAATTTTTTAAAATAATAATAAGATTGAGAAATGGCACATTCTCGTAAAATAAAACTACCTGTTTGTTTACGGAATTATTTTACAGAGTGATGACAAACAGGTAACATAACTATAACGAAGAAATAATTTTTTTGATTAATATTTTTTAGATGACAAATTTGAATTCTTTATTGTTGAGCGAATACGAATACTTGTAACAATGTTGTACTTAAACAATGATTGTTGGACACTTAGTATTGTCTAAATATAACTTTTTATGCTAAGACAATGTTAAAAAAACTAAAACATTTAAAAATATGTAATACGTAATTGTAAAACCTTGCCCTTTAATAAAAAATAAGAAAATGAAACAAAATATAAAATTATACGATTTTCAAGCAGACGAGATAATTAATTACGCGGTTAAAACGTGTGAATGCATTAATACGTTTCAATATAATAAATTATACGCATAAAGAAAAAAAACATATATATATAATGGCTGTTTCAAAATTTTGCACTCTGTATATTTGAATACGAATATATGTGTGTGTGTGTGTGTGTGTGTGTGTGTGTGTGTGTGTGTGTGTGTGTGTGTAATAATACTATATTATATTTAAATGGTCATGCCAAACATGTGACGGCTCATATAAATTCGATATGTTTTATTTTTTATTTCGTCAATTTATTTTTGAATCCGATTGCACATACAACACAACCGATTAAATAACTTATTCGTAATTTAACAGTGTAATAATATTATAAATTTTACTCATTATAAATAATTATTAAATTGTTGTTTCGAGAGAGAGAGAGAGAGAGAGAGAGAGAAAAAGATTCGACAATTATTATACTGTACCAGTTTATCACCGATTATTAAGTGCCGTTGATTGTGCACGGTTCGTGAATTATGAATCATATCATGTTGTGTTGAACAGTGATTTTTTTTTTTTTTGTTCAAATATAAAAATAAAACTATTTATTATTATCATATTGATACGACGAAAAAAGAAACTACTTTGAAAATGTTTGATATTTCGATGTCAATACTGTGAATTAAACTGCGGTACAGCCGTGACGTCGAATTTTCCATAAGTTATTTTATGTTTTTTTTTTTGTTTTATAGAAATCAATAAATCTGACGGAAAACGAACCAGAAAAAAAAATCACATCGACATACAATCACACGCGTATTATACGCGTACAAGCACACACATTAATTAAATATTTAATTTATTAAATATTTATTATATATACGTAATACACGTTCGTATTTCGTACACATTATTACACACATGTCTAATAGAATAAATGACAACCAAGAGACTGGTAAAAAGTCATCATCGTTCGACAACCTCGCACCATCGTGCCGGCGCATCCGACACCATGTCCAAATTTTACACGTTGTATTCGATGTTCTTGACGATGACCGTTGTGGCTTTGATACAAACGGCGGAGATTGAAAACGTTCTCGACGATGACAATTGTCTGAGTTGCCGTCGCGGTCGCGTAGTCAGAAGCAGTGCCAGTGAACCGGAGAAAAACGAGGACAGAAACTATTATTTTGTCCCGAGCTTTTGGGGAGGAACGTCGTCCTCGGATGAATCCAAACCCGATTTCATCACCACTTTCGACCTGTTTAGACTTTTGAACGAGGATTACGCAATGAAACAGTTTTACTGCGTCATAAACGAAGATCCCTGCGATTCCGTCGGATTAAGGCTCAAAGGTATATAAACATATACGCGGTTTTATTTATACGGTTTTTTTTCTCGTAGCAGGAGTAGGAGAAGGAGGAGGAGAAGGGTTACTTGGATTTTTTTGTTATCATTGGTGCTCTGGCAGGGGCCACGGTTAGGTAACATATACGAGTCAGTTAGTCGTTAGTACGTGAGTCACATGCCACAGCTCATAACATTATTGAGCAAAGTAATTTTTTCTTCGTGCGCACTGTGTACAGCGTTATATTGCTTTCCAATATTACAAATTTGATTCGTATACTTATATATATATATATAAAAAATAAAACGTTTATATTTATATATATTTTTTTAAACTTTTATCGTTTTTGGAGAAGTTTTGGGGTTTTTCGAGCTTTTATTATATTTTGCATTCAACTTTTGTGTATTTCACGAGTTTATCGTAGAAACAAATGAACGTTCAGCATTAAAACGATTTTAACATAGAATGAAACTTTCGAAATTAAACTTAATTTTAGTTGCAAATATAATTTATGTAAATTAATAAAAGAATAAAAACGATATACGACAGAAATATAAATAAGGGATAAAAACTATAAATTAATATTCGTAAATAATAAATTTGTATATATATATATATATATTATGTATGTATATAGCAAATGTGAATATACAATTTAGTCAAAGAGTATTATGAAAAATATAAAAATATATAGTTGTTGTAATTAAATTTGTTTATTTACTACCGGTTTTGAGAAAAAGTAACAGAATTAAGCGGAAAAGAAAAATCCAACTATTTGTATACAAATTTATTATTTATCTTATTTCATAAACCATAATGGTTTTTATTGCAACCTGCTGGAACTAATGAATGTTTTACGAGGGTCATTCTATTTTTGAAGAATCAGTGTCAGTTAAGGGAGACTTAACTGAACTTAAACATACTTCTCGGTGGCCATTGGCCGCCTGTGACTAAATAATTAGAACTACGTTCTAGTGATAAATATAAAAAAAAAATAACAGCCATCAAATATGAATTAAGAGACGTATACAATTTTAACATTCAAACACAATTACACAATTATGATATTTTAATAATTAAACACTTACCAAAAAATGAATCAATTTATAACTTTTATTTCTAATAGCAGAAAACGTATATATAATTAGTACAGTTTAA
This sequence comes from Slavum lentiscoides, assembly GCA_032441835.1. NCBI lineage: Eukaryota > Metazoa > Arthropoda > Insecta > Hemiptera > Aphididae > Slavum > Slavum lentiscoides. The sequence continues at coordinate 4,920,228 of CM063712.1, read as the reverse complement.
TTCAATTAAATAACTAATTTCGAGTAAACAAATTTGGAAAGTTATGTGTAAAATCGTAACTGTTCTTCTTCCGGGATAACACAGTTAAATGTTTAATTTAGCCAATAATGTTAAATTACATTGATTAGTAAATTATTATATGAATATTGTACAAATAATTTTAAGTTCAATCATTAATATTTAAAATGTACATTTCAAAGAATAAAATTTCCAAAAAAAAAAAAAAATGCTTTGTTTCAATAAGACGGTTTAATTAAATGTGCATATTTATATTAAAATTTCGGGAAAATAAATTTAAGTACCTTGTAATTATTGAATAATTATATTAGTTTAAAAAAAATATTTTAATAACTTGTAAAAAAAATTGTTTGTCGTTCTTATTGCAATACGATTTTTGCAGAATTATAATGCCTAACTAAACTACCTAAATACACATTACAAAATCCAATTAAAATCTAAATTAGCTTAAATCAAGTTCTGAATGAAGGTTATAACCACTTATTATTAAACAATGGGTGTGCATTTATTTTGTATTTTTTTTTTTTTTTTTTAAAAACTATATTTGCTTATTTATTAACATAAATCTGTCATATACATTTAATTGTTTTATTAATTCACCGAAGTTGACATTCAACAATATACAGAACACAAAAAATATGTTCTCCATAATTTCAAATTGTCTATATTAATAAAATTTAATATTATACATATTACATAATATAAACACACAAAACAAAAGCTGTTACGAAAAAATATATATAATTTGGCTGTAGCCAAATTTTTTCGAGAAAAAACTCACCAAATTCAAATTCCTGTGGATAAAAAATCCATAGTTTATTATAACGATGTGTATTAAATGCCTGAATATACAGTGACAGCAAAAACTGTCTTTACAATTATTTTTCAAATTTCCGGTTAAGTGCCAATAAGAAAACAATTATATACTTCTTGAGTTCATAGTTAAATACATTCGACATACTTGGATTTATTTCGGCCTTTTTTTCTAGGTTTATAGAAATATATTTAAAACAAACAATTTTTTTTTATAATATCAAATATAGATTATGTTATAAGTTTTCATTCTAAAATCAAATTACAGTATAGGATAACGTACGATTGTAAAGCTACTAAAATGGATTAATACTACAAAATTGCTGTAATTAAAATATTTTTCGATACGGATGGGTTAAACCATGAACAATTTTATTAATCAAAGTTTAAAAAAAAAAATTTCTTGATTATTATTTCAATTATAATTTATAATATTGGTTTATAAATTAAAACTAATAAATTTTGAACATCAGTTTCCGTCTCTTCGTACCATCATTGCACTGGTTTCATTTAAGCACGTTATACATTGCTAAAGACACATATTATGTGTTAATCGTGAGCTCTGTTTGGTTGTATTTTGATTGAGATAAAATATCAAGATACTGCTAACGACAAAAAATGCAAGTTAATTTTTTCAATTTTAACGCTAAATTATCAGTGAGAATGTGTGATATTAATTAATTAAATTTTATATTAAGTATAATCATTTTTAATAATAATTAATACTGCCTAATAATATAATGTATAAATACATTATTATTAATAATAATAATACGATTCTTTCATAGTCAATTTTTCAATTTAAAATAAACTTTAAGATTACAATAATAATGAGAGCAGTATATTTTTGTTTCCTAGCTGTTAATAATGATGTTAGTTATTTTTAAGTTTCGACGTGCATAAAAATAAAAATATTTTTGAAAAACGTACTAAAAAGTATGAAATAATCAATAACCTTTCCGAAATCGGCGCAGAATCGACAATCGACAATAATTTATTACAATATCTGTATTAGATTAATAAAGTGCGTTTCTGCAATATAATGTTGTTTGAAATTCGGCGTCAATTTCGAAAAGGTTATTGATTATTTCATACTTTTTAGTACGTTTTTCAAAGACGGGTTTTTTTCTTCTAAAAAATATTTTTATTTCATCCTTTTAGTTATAGTAGTTATATCGTTATTCCTGTTCTTACATTTACTTCGATAGACAAACATAAATAAAAAAAGAAAACATAGTCACAGGTCGAATTCAGAACCTACTCCTTTTTCGATGTCGGTAAAAACTGAATTACTGGCCGAATACTGGGCCAATCCTTATGAAATTAGGACGGAACCACCGGAAGACGATAGTCTTTCATATAAAAAAATATTCATCCAAATCGGTTCAGTAGTTTCGGAATAATCGGTGGTCAAACATAAAAAAAAACATAGCGATGCAGGTCGAATAGAGAACCTCCTCCTTTTTCGATGTCTGTAAAAATGGTCGATATTCTGCGTGTGCGTAGCAATAAAAGCGATTAGGGTATCTAATAGAGATAATTAAAATGTTTAAACGGTAAATATTGTGATAATATTAGGTATTTAGATGGTTGTGATATAAGAAAAAATATATGTCTAAATATTTCTAAAAATATATAATTATTATTGTATTAAAATGTATAAATGTGGGTTCTAAGTAGGAAATTCATTGACTTTACAATATATAGGCGTAAAATACGTGAAAAAACGCGGTATTTTTAACATTCTGTAAATGTAACCTTAACTGTGCACGTTTTTATTGTACTCGCATTCCAATATTGCAATAAATCGTCATTTTATAGATAAATTGAAAATTCAATCGATTATTGTTTTTATTTTGCTTTGAACTTATTGAAGAACAAAAAAAAATATTATATTTGTAAATGATTTCTCCGTGTCGTTTTTAATAAAGGATAAGTCTCGCTTTAGGTTGAAAACCTAATCTGTGTCTACCCAACCGGAAAAAATGCTCGGACATTTTTATTTAATTTTTACAAAGAATTTGTTTAAACGATTTTTTTTTTTTTTAATATAATAAAATCAACTGCTGCGGCCGTATACTTTTTAAGCATTCCGAACGATTTGCTTACTTGTTTTTTAAATAATACTAGGTACTATTGTAATTTTACTTGTAATAATCGTATTATATTATATTATAATCCATATAAATTTCGTTTATTTCAATTGTTTTTCAGCGAGTATTCCTGAAGAGATAAACACGAATTGTCGACGCTGTACATCGACAGAGTCGCATAATATTCGACGAATTGTGAATTACGTAAAAACCAATTATCCTGAATTTTGGCTTCGCGTCGAACCGATTTATAAAAAAAAAAAATCGTCCTAAAACCTCTTATCGTTAAAGAGTAATATTTTAGATCATAAACAACAACGCGTTTTATTTTTTTCTTATATAAATAATTTGTATTTATTTTCACGGAAACACAATAGATACATTTATTTTTATAAATAAAGTTCAATATAATATTAAAATGTCTTAAGTATAGAGAGTTCAGTATTGTATTTTTTTTTTTTTTGGGTGGGGGTTGGGAGTGTTGTGGTGGATCTGCGGACGCGGAGAATATAATATATTATAATGTAGGAATATTATAAAAAAAATGACACACGTCTCGACACACGTTACTGTTTCTTTGATTCCTTGACGAATTTTTCCAGTTTCTTTTTGTACTCGCCGGTCGGGTCGTATTTGGAAGTCAAGCGTTCATAATCGGTAGGACGATTCTTCATCAAAAAATTGATCACTTTTTCCGATCGGTCTTTTTGTATTTCAGTGCATTTATTGCAGTCGGTCTTCAGCGCGTCGGGCAAGACTTCTACAAACAACCGTATAAAATTAATATTAATAATAATCGTATTATATTATTATACACGTAATAAATGTTTTTAACGCGTAGAATAAATTTTACTGTTCAAACACTGTTCATGATTCTTAAGGTTATAGAAAACGTTCTTGAATATCCTTTGTTTTATTTTAAAATACCATTATGGTAATTCGACTCGCACAAATAAATAAATAATAATAATAATAAAAAAAATTACAACATCCAGTGAAAGTGTTATCCAACAGAGTCCGCAAGGTCTCGACTACACGTATGTGTATTGTGAAAGTGAAAATCGTAAATCTCCATTCTTATATTCTTATAAATCAATAACAATAATAATAATAATAATAATAATAATAATAATAATAATAATAATAATAATAATAATAATAATAATAATATAATAATATTATATATATATATATATATATATTATATATTATTATTATTATTATTTCTGTTGTTATTTTTGTTGTTGTCGATCTTTATATATACATTTTTAATATGCAATTAACGTGATGGCTAAAAAAAAGTGCTCTGCACTATCTACCTACTCATCAATCGAAATGTAATAGGTACACAAGCAATAATTATAAATTATGTAAATAAAGTTTGTAAATAAAAAGTTATTATTTTCAAATAGATTTATTCGTTTTTCTTATAGAAGATAGGCGAAATTTTGATTTTAACCTACGTATCTGAATCACGTCGTCGTGGTCTTTACATAGTTATTGTTATATATGTGTCGAAAACGATGATTTTAAAATATCCTTCGGATCGTCTCTATTCGATTTAATTGAAATTACAGTAAATAGTATGTACTTAGGACTTACTTCTCAATTCTCGGCCTTCGTTGGTGCAACTACCTTCGTCCAGCAAGCACTTGATGTAGCTAGTTAAAATTCTGTTGTTGTTCAACACCTTGTCTACGTCGAAGTTGTCGAACTTTGTGTTGTACTTTTCTTCGGCCAATGTACAGTACACCAGGGACGTGACCAACATGAAACACAAGCTGAGACGAGCCATTATATTTTCTGCGTGAAAGACTATATAAATGTCTACAAGAAATTATATACTTTGAATACAACGATGTTCGAGAACACTGAACACGAAATGATAACGTATCCCGATGTCTGTCCGTCTTATATACCGTTCCCCCTAGTCGGGTTATATTCAAGTGGAAGTGCAATCGATTCGATTCGAGTGGGAGTCGGGTTTGGCATACCGGTTTTGTCCATTGCAAGTATTAAATACGTTTTTTTTCTTCTCAATATACGCATAAGACGCACATATTATATAAAATAAAAAACATAATAGAACATGGAAAAAAAAAATTCTCTTTGTAACGTGATTTTTTTTAAGTACGTCCGTATTTGTATTATGCGCTATTACTCACTTAAAAAAAAAAAACCTATTTACGTAAATACGCCTATATTATTTCTTTTTTCTAAAACCCGAAAATTATACGATTCAAAAGTTTAAATTACGTATAATAATTCTTTACATTTGAAAGCGTTTCAACCAAAAATTGAAACATTTAAAATAATAATTTTATTCTAATTTCTCACACACGTTTACAAATTTTAATATGTTATTATTTTAATGATATTAACACTTATAAATGTAACAAATTTAGTGAATTATCATTGTCTACCGCGAAATATTAACAATATTTTATTGTATTGTATATTGTGCTGCAGTACGTACGTTTACTGTTTACATTAGGCGTCCGTATTATAGTTTGCATGTGTTCGCGTATGATTTTTCAATAAATTTTAATCTTTAGAATTGTATTATTTAGCGGATTTTAAAATGGCTTTGTAAGTGAAATATTATATTAAGTAAGTGTGTTTCCATGAAAATAAAATTTTTATCGATCTTCGTGAAATACTACACCCGCTATTCTTATTGTAAAATATTTATTTGTCTTTTTTTTTTCTTCGAATAATCAACATTATTATTAAAAATAATAATAATAATATAGAAAATTAAAAGTTAAGTCGTATCCACGCACGCTAATTATTGTTTATCTCATTACTATTATTATCATTGTAATTATTAAGAATAATATAATTACATTAATTATTATTATATTACGTTACGAACCGTTGTCATTTTCGATATTTGATACATAATATCCTATTAACGGCCAAATTAAATGTGTTTATTGAAATGCTAGAAAAACGCAATGGTTTTTCAATTTTATCCAAAATAAGTATTTACCAACTGTCTTACGAGTCAGTAATGTAGGTAACGGTTGTCGAAAATTAAAAGTATTCTTCAACTTCATAAAAATTGTGAAATTTTCTATGAAACTATTATATAACGTGCCGATGGTATTGTGATTTTAGACATTCGTATATAACAGACACAAAACGAACCGTCAAAATATAATTCCCAAACAATTATTGTAATTTTTTTTTTTTTACTGTAGTCCTTGGTCTTATTTATTTGTTATTTATTATAATGATGTTCGATGTTCGGTACTTTAGTTTATAACGACATATGTACTCTAATAGTACTTACGCTACGAGTATCCCGGACACTGTTTACCTACGTACTTTCTTTACATCCAATAAATAAAATATTTTTCAGGTTTTCCACAACGATGTGCACTACTAATATTGTAATTCGTAAATGTTTTAAGTTTTCTAATATATATATTTTTATAATGATTTTTAATATTTTGTACAATGATCTATACATACAATTACTTTTTATAATAGTGTTTTATTTGTTTTTGTTTTTTATGTCACGGGCAATTTTTTTTTTTTTAAAGTAGCTAGCCCGCGGGTGTCGTGGATATCGCTGAAGCGAATTACGTATAGGTACAGAGATTTTAGAGTTTTATGATTGCACTATGAATTTAAAAGCAATCATATATCATTGTATTTTGGAAAAACAGAAAAACATTTCTGACAAAACTATTACTATCGGTAATCATAATCTTCATATCTATTCATATAGATATCAAAAGAAAATTAAAAAAAAAAATTGTTTTTCGTTTATTTAGTATAGTTTATTATATTACAGTACAGTGGTACACATATTCGTGGAAAACTTCAAAACTCTAGGACCAATATTTTCGATATTATGAAGATGATTTACTGTACCTATATGTGATTTCGACGAAATCGCATTTTTACCGTTTTTATGCCCAATTTTATTCTGTGACTTGATAAAATACTAAACGGAAAAATTTAACTTCTAACAGATTAGTTGTACACAGAAAAGTCAAAATTAAAACGACATCCGATTTCTGATTGGAGTTATTTCGTTTAGGGGTATTACACTTTGTCCGGAAATTTAAAGTGACAATAAAAAAAATAATGACAGGAGAGATTTTTTAAAATATATTTGGAGTAACGTAGGACCTATATGGTATACCATTTTAAGCACTTAAAACCAAAAATTACCTCTTTTATGACTTGAATAGCTTAACATCTAATAATTGCTATAAACAGTATAAACAGTCCAAAATTTGAAGAGATTTTTTGAAAATTTTTTCATATATATATATATATATATATATAGTGCAAAGTTACATATTCGGTATGCATTTTACGATTCTGTAATTATTATTTTGGTAGTCTTTATGCCGTGTTTAAAAACTATCCAGAAAGTTGTTTTTCTTCCAATTTTTTTAGTTGTTTTGAATTACGCACAAAGAAACTACTGAGAACATCGAAAAACTTTTCAAATAAAGTACCAACTAAATACAATTTACTACCGAAACGTAACGCACGACGAGACCATCCGAGCATTCTTTCTAAACGAAAATTTGTACACAGCAAAAAAAAGTCATCACTATAAAACCAATATCCTCCTCACTTCGCTCAAAATCTATAAATCAACATCATTGTGAAACTATTAGTTTCTTCACCCCGCTTAAAAATCTAAAAAGCCGAGTTACTATATAATAATTTTACATACTAGGTATAGAAAATGATAAAATATATAATTTATCTATTGTATAAATATTAATTAGATTGTGAATATCTTACGAAATATAAATAATTTTATTGGACATACATATAACTATTAAAATGTGTAAGTTATGTTATATATATATATATATATATATACAGCCATACAGGTATATAATATATGTTTCGTACTTTTCAATGTCGTTCATAAAAATAAGCTATTGAAACTCATCGTAAAGGAAATAATTTTTTTAATTGATCTCAAATGGGCCAGTTTTAATGACCAAAATAAATTGGTTTATATCTAGTTACTTTTTTTTTTTTTAACACACATTTATACAAAAATACATGTTTTCTATACATTTGTTTGAATTTATCCTGTATTATAATTGATATGATTTTAGATTTATTATAATTTAGAATATACAATTGTACACTGAAAACAATACTGAGGAAGTGAGGAAGCATTCATTATCTTAATCTAAGAAACTATGGTACCTACCTAAAAAGATAATAATTATTCGTAATATTGACCGAACATGTTTGAAATAATTTCTTTAGACATTCTAATGAAAATTTCTTTACTAGCAGTGTTCGGAATTTGACGCATTCTTATATTTCATACTTCGGAAAATAATCGACACATATTCATTAATCATTAAAATAACAGTACTGTAGTAATACTTAATCATTTTTATTCAAAATACCTATTAAAGTTTACCTGTTAACGGTCCTCAAAATTATAATATATTTAATTCTTTAATATTATGATATACATATTATGTTTACATTCAAATGTATATTCTGAAATTAAGTCACAAACTTTATTTGTTGTTGGATTATTATAAATTTGACAAATAAACAATATTTATTGTTTAAATTAATTATTTTATTATAAGATACGTTATCTTAAAATTTCAATAACAATCCAATATAATATAGCGAATAACCAATACATAAACATACGTATATAATATGAGTATATATATATATATATATATATATATATATATTCGTTATTTTACAATTATTACGCGTCACAATTGCGTTAAAATAAAACGCATATAATTATTGTTTTATTTTTCAATGTTTGAAAAATGTGCAGAAAACGATAATATTAATAAAATGTAAATATCGACAAATATTGTAATTTTAATTGGGCCGAAATAAATTAAATAAATTTTCGAGTTTATTACTGCCTCAAAAAGTTAATTTATAATTAATATTTTAACGAACGTCATTGTTATTTATCAGTTCAGAATACAAAATGCATCGCAATCGATAAATATTCACAATAACAAATATACAATATCTTATAAAGATTTTCGAACGCATACGCGAGTAGTTTTAGAGCGGTTTTATCTTGTTATTTCAATCATTTAACACAAATATTAATAATAATAACTAATAAGAAAACTACTTTCTTATTTATTTTTACATTTATAATTTGAAATATATTTAAATAAGAAACGCACGGAAATATATTATGCATTAGGTGGATGCTGTAAACGTACTGTATTAACACTGTAGGTACTGTTTTCCTGCAGTCGATCGTCCACCACAACTGGAATTTAATAGTGTTTTGAATATAAATCTTTAACATACCTAGCACATTATTCCCACCGCTTAATATAGTTTTATCGTGATAATTTTTTTCGAGTGTGATGCTTGTCGCTAAATACGTTTATAATAAAATAACGTCCGATCGGATTTACATAATGAATTCCGAGATTAACGCTCGGAACTGATTGAACCTTTAGAAAATTTAAATTATTAATCCAATGTTTATCTGTTATATGATTATTATGCGTATTTTCACAATCACACTGAGAACAAAATTCTCAAAAACTGCCTATTGGCGAATGGTGGCGAGAGGGAGGAGAGGAGAAAAGTCATTTCCACAGCACTGGTCTGCAGATTAATAGAAATGTTTTTTAGTACACATGCCCGTGTATTATTCCATACATCCATAAACGTGATTACTACAACAATACATTGTAACGTGTGAGTACGTAAAAACAACTAAAACTTCGAGTTTTAATTTGTCACAGTAGACTCTCGATAATTCCAAATTCAAGGAGCCACGGTGAAAATTCCAATTATCGAGAATAAGTTCGGATAATCGAGATAGATAGTTAAGAGAAAAAATTCTAATCATAGAGAAATAAAAAATTGTATTGCGCAAATGTAAAAAACTTCGTAAAAAAAAAATCGGTTATCTCCTTTGGGATGTATTAATGGCTACAATCTGATCAAAAGCATTGACCAAAGTGCTGGAGGCTTTGAAAATCATACCGTATTTTGCGTCGCCCGTTTCTGGCTGATCGAAAAAACGGCGCAATCCAAATGAGATTTGACTTCGTCTGACGGTACGAGAGCGAATATCCGCCTTCTCTTTCTCGTCTTCACGCCACCACCGCCGTTTTTCACTAGGCATTCTTCGACGCTAATTTTTAAATACATATATGTGTACAAAGTCGACATAATATATGTTGTAATCTCGAATTATAGAGATTTGAGCTAAAAAAAACTTCGAATTGTAGAAAGTCTCCCTCCGCGTCATAATTATTGCTTTATGTATAGAAAATAAATTCGAAACACATTAGTTTTTTCGGTTCGAAGAGGTTTTTTCATGGTACCAAGTGTTTAGTTCAGTTTATAGAGTACTGACATTCAGAGTTCATATTGTACAAAGTACCTATATAAAATACGAGATTTCATATAACAACCGATTTTAAATATAGGACGTTTGACGAACGGTCCGCGCTTAGGAAAAACGAAAAATCTTTTCGATTTTGTCCATTTGCTTATTGCACATTTTATATACAATACATTATTCAATACGAATATATTCATTGGGTGGATATTTTCGTTATTATCATCACAGTGGATATCCGAACGGGTTATACATTATAAATTTATGATTCGTTTACCAAATTTTCTCACGATTAAACCAGTTCTTTATTACTCGTATAAACAAACGACTGAAAAATATTTATACGTATGTATTCCTATACGGTCGAAGTGAATTGAAAATTAATTTGCCGGTTACATTTGACCGTTTGACTCGGCGTACATAAAATGCTAAAAAAAAACCAGGCAACTATACAAGACGCGTTGGTACTTATTTATGTGTATTTTATGAATAGGCCGGACCAAGGTGTTGGATACTTATTCCACCCTGTGCAAACATATTTTTAAGCACACTCTTACAATATGCTCTACGACTAATTTCGTCTACAAATATACGTATAGACACAGTGTTGTTTTTCTCCAGAATGGTTTGACACAAATAAATTTAAACAAAAATATAATCGACCCTATAGCATTTAAAAATTACATTGAATAATAATATTATAAAATTAATGGTTTACATTATTATTTAAAATGTATAAAGGCGAAAAGTATATATATATACGAAGCTTTATTGATTTCAGATGAAACCATCAGCATTTGATGAAATCAAAGAACAATAATTATTAGAAACAGAATCTTGCACGGAAAATCTTGAAATACGTGGTTAGGGGGCAATCGCGTTTCTGGTCGAGTTCGAAAAACCCTGCGAAATGACAATATTTTTCGAGAATTATCATTATGTTTACTCCAGAGTTGTATTTGGTTTTTGAACAGAATCACTCAAAAATACAAAATAATATTGAAGCTCGGCATCGACGTTGAGGAAATGTCTTGTTGATAAACATAACGTAAATAACGTTAGGGTTAAGTTGTGATTATAAAAAGAAATCGAGTCGAAAAAGATTACCTAAAATATATTTTGGACTTCCATTATTATAACCAAAAGAAATCGCACATTGTTTTGAAAAAAGACTTTTACATAAATATTCAACCGGACGACGAACGATTGTAAAAGTTCACGGATTGTTTATTGAAAAACAAGAATTCACCCCGAAGCAAATTTCCCTCGAATATTATGATATGAATTCAAATTTTAAAAACTACAAATGAGTGTGAATTATTTTACTGGCATTTCAACTCCGTGTTTTATTCTGGTACCCCAATATTTTTCAATTTATACACGTTTAAAAAAATATTCTGATTGACGTTTGTTTAAAAATAAGAAGTCCGGATGGAAGAATAAGTAAAAAATTGTATAATATCAAAAAAAAAATTTAAAAAAAATTTTTTTCAAAAAAAACGACTAAAAATATATTGGAAAAAATTAATTGTTAAGAATTTGTAAAATCTGTCTCTTGTAAGTTTCAAATAAACTATTGATTTATTATTATTTTACTATTTAAGCAATAAATTTGAAAATTTTATCTTGCACGGAAAAGAAAAAAAACAATACGTTTTTAACTGTATCTGTAGCTAGTTAATAAATTTATACAGTCAGTCCTTTCAAAGGAATTTTTTTTTTGTCTTAAAGAACCCAGTACAATATAGTACAATAAAATTTTTAACACGGAACTCGACTATAGCAGGTACGCACAGAAAAATTGTCGTCATAGCCCATAGGCGCAACTGAATAATTTACCACCACATCGGGCCGGTGTGAATAACTTAATATAATATATTACATATTATATAATTATCAATCACACGCAGTGTTTAAATTTTGTTAAATACAGTTATTTTAGCGAGGAAAACTCGAAACGTACCATTGTGTTGTGATATACGCGTATAATAACGCGTTCTAATCTCGAATCCTGGAGGCTAACCACTGAGTTGTCGTGCTGTTTAAATGTCGATTATAATCTCGTAAGTATTGTAAATATTTATCCGTTTATATAGATTTCATTTTTTTTTTCTTAATGTATATTGTAATAACGGAAAAAAAAAATTTGAATTCGAATTAATACATTTGACTATTGTCCGATCATTCGATCGTCATACCGATGACCTTTTTAATATTTTTTATACGTCGTATATCATCGTATATATGTACACGTATACACATGCGCGATAATATCATATTTGTTCTTCGAATAATAATGTCGTCACCTATTGGTTCGATGCTTTAAATTTTTTTTTAATAATTTAAATCACGGCTACATGCGTATTTCGACGCGTAATTAATATTTCAATGATATATTTTAAAAACGATTTTATAAATAAAAATAATAATAATAATACAAATCGGTTTTCGTAGTCATATTAAAAACAAGAAAAACTTATTAAAATAATAAAAAAAAAAGAATAAAAATGAGTCATAAAATTGAAGTCGTAATTTTACTAATTACACTTATGTACATGTCATTCCATATTTTGTTTTTTATTTTATGGCCGTTTCGCGGTTACTTATACACAATACAACAGCTAACTCAGCACATACCTCATACAATTTATGATTGAACGAAACACCGTTAGTAACGCGTTTAGCGAAAAATATTATATTTTTCAAACAAACCTACACGGATATAAATCGTTAAAACGTGTTGGTATATAAATAAAATCGTAACTCGCTTCGCGTCTGGGCGAGCATCATGCAAACATTACTGAAACTACCGAAATGTGATTTGTTTTTTTTTATTATTATTATTATTTACAGAGTAATTTACGCGGATCGTTTTGGACACGGTTTGAAAAATATCCGTACGGTGGAGTGAAAGTGACAAACTCTTAAAAATATTTCCACTCGAGAAAATACACTGTAGATTACAAACGACGCATTATATTGGTTAAAACGCGGCCAAAAATTTGTTACTATTTTCAATTGTTAACAATTTTAACGTGTGCACAAATTGTATCTCAAGAAAATCAAGTGGGTACAATTACGACGGAAACACCGCTGCGTCACTCGGCACCGCGGAGAATTTCATGCAGTTTACCCGACTGACTGATTGTCTGATTCTGTTTCTGAAATGGGCCATAACGATTTTCCGAAAGACATCGATCGAATAAAAACGCCAAAGCTAACTTTTGAGTTTCTTCCGTCGGTTACCAAGGGCAATAAATATCTAAATATATATTAATTTCTATGATTATACCCATCATGGTTGTAAAAATTGTTGTTAAATTTTTTTTCTCATTACGATTTCGCCACGTAAAAAAACTCTAGGCTATGCCATGGTGTAGCCGGTGTAGGAATATTCTAAAAATATTATAACAATTATAAATTATTCGAAATTTAAACTATAATATTTCAGTACCCAGTACTTATACTTAGGATTATTTGTATCACAAGCATTCCTAATCTGGACATCGCTGCAGATTACCGACGAAGAGCAACTATTACTTAATATATAAATTATATAAGTTATACAGTTTAACTGTATTCACGGGCGAAGCCGGGTAATTCAGTATAATATATGGCCCGAGTCGCATGTTGTAGCTATTATTATACGGTTAATTTTATTTAAAAACGTGTTCATAAGATGGACGAAAAATGATAAAATTATTCACACGAGAAGGCATTTCGGAACTACTTCTTATAATTCTGGAACCCTTATCCATTTATATATATATATATATAATTATAATTATAAATATATACTTATGTGATGTGCCCAAATTATTCAAACCGTAATTATTTACATTTAAAACTGTATACTATATGTACATATGTATATTCGCAGGACCGGATTTACTTTTTACGCATAAACCTGTGATGTTCGGGCCTATGGCGGCAAATTTTAAAAGCTGTCAAATAATGTTTAAAAATTTGATAAAAATTAATTTTTTTTTTTTATATATAACTATATTTTTAATACGGATTTTTTTTCTACTATAAGCCTTTACAATTTGCACATACTGCGGTGCAATGAGAATAATTAATTGATTCTTCACATTAAATAATTATTAAAACGAACGAAACGTGAATAGTGAATAGACACCCAATTAGTTCGATCCGTGCTGTTCTGATGAATCATTAAATGCAACGTAAAATTTAAAACGCGCTGTGTGTGTCTGCAGTGTATATAGTTTATTAAATATATGCGAATACGGGCACGTGATGTTAAATTTTTCTAGAATTTTTTTTTCTGCGAATCCAGAATACATCATTCAAATGATATCGAATAATCATTTATTTTTATTTACCAATGAATATCTTGATATTCGTGATCGTCTTTTAATAAAATCTGATGGAAAAAAGAAAGACCGAGAACTTTGTAAGACATCGTACAAAAAAAAAAAAAAAAAACTCAAATCCATTTGTTACAACAGCGTTACGCATGTTTTTATGCATTTTTGTAACGAACTGTTCGAGCATAGCGTTCGTTTTCAGTATTAAAAAGTATAAAATCGTATCTTCGTTCAATCACGGAGTCGCGGATAGATTAAACGCGACTTCAATGTTACAATAATATAGTGCCCGAGTTGTCTGAGGATCTGAGATGGTTCGTGTATGAACGAGTTTGCATCGAAAAAAAAAAAAATCTTATATAAACTAATACCTACGATTTATTTCTCGTTCGCGGTTTTTGCACGTCATTTGTATACTTTATTTCTTTAAATAGCTATATATTTTTTCAAAACTTTAAATAAAACTGCAAGTTTAACGAACAGTTTAATATTTTTTTTTTTGTAAGAGGCGGAATCCGGCCCCCTGTATCATTATAATATCGTTTTTATCGATTGATTACGCGACCGGTGTATGTTTTATAAACAAATATTGAATATTATATGTGCGCGCGTTGTATCCCGTGCACACAGTGAGATGATTGCATCAGTGAAAACATTGAAAACGAATGACGTTCGTAAATCTTTAAAAAAAAAAATAGAATAAATCTGTGATGGCGAACGGTTTGCGCCAAACACGTTTAACACAACCTGCTACGCCCCGTTTAAATGTGCCTAAATTATTATACACGAGTATAATAATATAACAGACTGGAACTTTCTCCAAGAATTCATTTATCCTTCAAACGCAATGGACTGTTTTGTTTTGGTTTTTTTTCTATTTCGAATTCTTAGAATATTAAAAGGTTTTTGATTTAAATAAATATATATATATATATATTTTTTTTTTTAAATAATGCTGTTTACTTATGAATAAATTAGTATGAATTTACTAAACTACTACGTATGACGCAAAAAAAAAAAATCATTATATTATATAACAGCCTTGTACATAAACGTGTGTGTTTTTTAATTACTTGAATTTTTTACGCTTGTTTTATTTATTCGTCGTCGGTTATAAATAAAGTAATATACAGCTGGATAATTCCGCGTAGGAAATTAAATTTGTATTTGTATAATACGAGTATGTATATGTGAATATATAATTAAGCCAAAGTGTATTATGTAAAAATCTAATAAACAAATTTAAAACAACAACTCTTATACGTCTCTTTATTTTACACAATACTCTTTGGCAATAATTGAATATTGACATATATGTACATAATATATAGGTATATATATTTTATTTATAAATTTATTATTAATTTACAAATATTAGTTTATAGTTTTTTTTTTTTTAGTTTTGTTTCTTTCACAATATATCCTTTTTATTCTTTAATTTATTTAATTTTTTTTTTACTATTTTATTATATGTATAGGAAATTGCTCAATGCGAATTAACGAAATGCGTGATTAGTAATTACTATACACTATAATATTATACACTCCGTCGTACTCCGTTCATTTTATACTAATTTTAATATAATGATATTCATCGTTTATTTATGCGCGCGTCATGTCAGCTATATCACTGAGTACGTCCACACATATTACCGGTAATTTTCAATTCAATAACTCCTTTAAACCAAATAATATTCCGCGAATTATTTTAATGGGTTTTTTTATCGCAGTTTTTTTTTTTTTAATTGGACGTAAATAACATTATACCCATCTAAAACGTTATAAAAAAAATGTATAACGCATTAATCGAATAACATTTGAATATTACAATATATAACAACCGTTATGTGATACGCAACGAATAACGATACAATATTCCAATAATATCAATATCGTAATTTCTATCAGTGGTGTGTTTAGGATTTCTTTTAAGCGGGAGGTGACTAAAGACATTTCTTTTCTCCACTCGAAATACGTAGGAAGTAGGTACCTACTATATGTTTTTAATAACTTTAAGTATATATATATATATATATATATATAATTAATAAATATAGATCACTCAGGTCCATTCCCAACAAGCAGTACAGTTAATGTGTACGTATTGGTATTGATCGACAATCTCACTAAATTCGCGAAACTTTATCAGTCTAAGACGACGCATTCCAGAGGAGTGGTTAGTACGGTTAATATGATCAATGATCGTGACAGCAGTCTGCTCAGGGGATACCTACAAACTAGCACATTTAATTCAGAAACGTAGACGATTAGGAACTACTGTATTGTTAGTGCACTAAAACGATTCCACATGAAAGTTGAGAGTGACAAAGACGACACGGAAAACTCAGCTTCAGATGAAGAAGAAACTGTACCTGAATGAACGCCTTAAGTGTTTCGCCGCCCTAGGCAAATCTATTTTACGCTGCTCCTCAAGGGCGTATTTTAGGGGGAGGTGATAGGGGTATTCCCCTCCTCTCCATAACCATAAAATATGCATTAAAACTACATTAGAGAGTGGGAGAAATTTTATTTCAAAATCACATACAAATGTATACACTTCTTCCTCCCATAAATCGGGTCTATATTCGCCCCTGTCGCCCCCATTTTAGTAGTTTTATTATTTTCTAAACTAATTTTTTAAATCGTTAATCACTTCTAAGTTTTTTGTTTTTTTTTCTAAATTTACTGTTAGAATGTTATTTACAACTTTTTTTTAAAATATTTTTCAAGAAGCTGGAATTTTTTTTTATTTCTTCTTCACGTTTTATTTTTTGTTTTCTGTACGCAGCGTCTGATAATCGTACACGTTTTGGCTCTGACATATTCGATAATTTTTAATTATTTTAATTCGTATATATAAAACTAACACGAAGTTTAAGTTCTATTTTGAAAAAAATAAAAGTTTTCACACGACACAAGCGTATTACCGATTACGTTAGGTAGGTGCGTAATTATTACGGTTCACAAGTACATTATAAACGGCCGGCTGAAAATTCGGGACTAAATCACAAATGCCGCTTGGTGGTGTGTCTGAAAACTGTATATCATTAATCGTTATTAGTCCTTTCTATTGAAAGTTCAAGGTTCACTATGTAGGTAGGTACGTGCGTTGAGTGTTTTTGGGAATTCTGGCCGCTGCAGCTGGTCACCAACCGCCGCGTTATCTGGTTATCATTGTAGCGGTATAAATAAATCGTATACGGTGTATGATGATTTTATCACTTCAGATTTTGGCTCATTATAAAATTACCGCCGTTAAACTAATGCCGCTCTAGGCGACTGCCTATTTTGCTATGGCGTTGGGCCGGCCCTGACGCCACCAGAAGATAGTACGAATACCGTTGAGCGAGGACAGCCTCGAAGAAGGCACAAACCACCTCGGATCTGTCAGATTATACAATTTGAAAAAAAAAAAGTTATTAATCCTTGCTCTATTATTATTTATAATATTAATGCATATATATATATATATATAAATGTATGTTACAAAAAAAAATAAAATTGTATAAAGCAAGAAGCTAACTGGACCGGGGCGGCCCATAACGTCGAATGGTCAAGTATATGTTAATTACTTAAGGATGGCAATACTGGAGTCGTGCATGACGGCACTGCACGCGGTGTTTCGTCGGGGGTGGGGAGAATGTGTACGCGTTCCGCCCTTGCATATTATGTGTTATGTTTTTTTTTTTTGCATCATTCGCTGTTTTTATGCGTGCAACTCGCGGTATGCTCTTAAGTCTAAATCGTGTCGATGAGTGTATATATTAATAAAGTCAAAACAAAAGGTCTACATAAGCCGTTTACTTTTTCGTATCAATAAATAAACAATTAAAAGGAGCATTTTAGTTCTCTCAACACAAAATGCAGACACAATGATACATTATATCTATATAAATTATATATTATATAATTATCTATTAGTTATGCTACACCCTATACACCGTTACGCCGTTACCGACCGACCATTACCGTCGGTGCGTCAAATGGGTGGGAGATGCATAAACTTGAATTCGTTTTGGTCAGCATACGGTTTACTTCTCTCGTGGACCGGAGTATATAAATAATGAAAATTTATAATCGACTTACTTTTAGTTAATTCTAAAACTTTAAATATACATATACGTATACATATATTTATATATTTTTTTGTTTTTTTTTTAAGATCAATATTATGGCCCCGCAATTATATATATATATTTAAATTAAAAATGAAAACATAAATACTCTACTTTATAGTGGTTCTCAACCGGTCGCAAAAATAAAATCAAATTGTCTTATTAGATATATTTTATATAAATCAGCATAGAAACAGCGTTATGTATAAACTAAATAACGATCAATTGTTCTGAATTCCTAAGTGAAGTCCTGTTCATCTTATGATAGGATTAGTGTTTCTTTTTTCTTGACACCTTTTTTAACAATTTGACTATTAAAAAATACCCCTATTAACCATATTTTTAAATCTTTTATACAAACTAAACAACCATATTTATGTTAATAATTTTCAGTATAACGAAATTTCATGTTACTGATTATAATGCAGAGAAAAGATAAAATTGTCAATAACGATATATGTTTACAATTTTTTTTTTTTTTTATAATGACTTTTAATTAGTAAATTAGTATGTGGCGATTATTTGGATTTAATTTAGTTGTTTTGTTGAAAAAAAATGTTGAAAACCACTGTTCTATAGTAAAACTAAGTATGATTATAAAAAAATTATTCTATTCAGTTGTTGAGAAGAGCCTCGAGACGCCCAAAAAGTGGATTGAATATTTTTCGATAACCTGTTTCAGATGGATGAATAAAATCTGGCGCGTCATCATGACTTAAACTTCCATCTGACTGTAGAAATTGTTTAGCTTCGTATAGCTCGACTTTAGGTATTTCTCTCAGCTTAAATTTAAGAGCTTTATTCACTTGGCTACCCAATTCTCTCAACGGTCCTGGAAGAGCACCATGCGGTAATATACCCTGTAAAATGTAATAACCATTTACATAAAATAGACCACATTGATTTTTCACGTGGTATGACAGCTACATTTAATGTGTAAACTATATTATAAAAAGATGTCTATAGTTATTATTATTATTATTTTTTTTTTAATGAGCGTCTATTTGTTGAAACATGTAAAAAAATCGAAATGTTGTGAAATATAAGTTGTACCTAACCAATACGATTTTTTATGAATTAAAATTCTGCATCAAATTTATTAGTTTTTTTGGGGAGCGTAAAGCCCACTTAAGGAAAAGCGGCCCATTTTCTTTATGGCACACCCCATACCAAATGTCTGCACACGCCTATGACCGTCACCTCTTCTACAAGAATATAGATGTGTGTGTATATATATATATATATATATATATATATATATATAATGCTCATGCCTTATTATTAAACATTTTAAATTTATATTAAAAATGGAAAAAATTGTCTTATTATTCGAAAATAATTTCGGCAAAAAAAAAAATTTCGCCGTACTTTTAGAGGAAGCTAAGGAAACCCATCAACAGAATAACCTTATTACAATAAATAATAATATTTAATATTTATTTGTTACGTATCATGTTCTTACTATGACTATAATGTGACAGTCTGGCAGTTTCGATCTAATCTCAGCAACAATAGCCAATATGCCACAAGCAATTTGAGAAGGCGAATCACCGAAAGCGATATTGTTCGAACCGACATTAAGAATGCAAATCTGTAATTAATAAATAAATAAAAATTATAACGATAACGAAATATCAACAGTGATATCAAATTAACTATTAAATTTACTTTAGGTTTAACGTGATCGAGAATGCCATTTTGGATTCTCCATAAAACATTTTGAGTCCGATCACCACTAACTCCCAAATTAATGCTCTTCAATGGTACAAATTTTTCTGACCAAATAGGAAAATACTGAATGTTTTGAATGATAGAAGCGCCGACCAAAATGACGTCCGGATCCTCTTCTATAGTGTAGTTGACATAACTTTCGTGCTGAAAAGTGAAAGAACGGTGAGGTTTTTTGCTTATGTAAGTGTGTATAGACACAGTGTTCGACATCGATGTTGTTTGCGATGACTGTTTATACGCACCAATTGTAGCCACGATTCGCGGTCCAACTCCGGAATCGCCGCAACAGCGCAAGGATTCTCCATTTCGTGGTAAATTACAAAAGACGACGAAGTTCTTCACTTCGATTAATTTACAGGCGTTTAGTACCGCCCCGAATCGACGTGACGTACGTATTAGTATGGACTGGAGAATCCTGGAAAAGAGCAACAATAAAGCAACGTTTCGTTTGAACACATATTAGTTTAGTCAAAAACACAATATTTTTACTGTTTCCAGTTCCTACGGAACACACAAACGTTTCACTGTAAACCGATGTAGGTGGCAGACTAAACGAAAACAAAATACCTCAGAAATAATACAAAAACGTAGAAGACTAGGTCTTTTAGGCTGTTTGGTCTCGGAAAACAAAAGAATGAGAAAAATACCTGTTAATCTCGACAATAATACACGGTCCTCATTGTGCGGCCGCACAGTGAGGCAACGAGCATTCAAAGTTGGCATTAAATTAAACAGCCAAAAAATGTATTTATAAATGAATATTTTTCTTTAGTATTGTCTATCAGACATATTATAAAAAGTCACTCACATATTAACATAAAGTATTTATTATTGTTAAAGAAATAGCTGTTTTTTTATCGAAATAAATAAAATGTGACCTATTGTAAAGTTCGGTGCGGAGGAGAGCTATCTGACCGATTTGAAATTAATTCTGGCCTAAAGCAAGAGGATGCTCTGTCTCCTATACTTTTTAATCTGGTGCCAGAAATAATAGTTACAGAGACACAAAAAAAAAATCACGTAATGGAACTAAATGGAAAAACTGTCATACTGGTCTATGCAGATGACATAATAATACTGGGCGACTATAAAAATTAAATAGTAAGTACTACAGAAAGTCTAATTAATTCTAGTAAAAAGATGGGCCTTAACATAAATGAAGATAAAACTAAATATACGAATATACGATCAGTTATGTCCAAAAGTGTCGTAAACAAAACAAATCTTAATGTCAGACCATAATAGATATTACTTTGAGCAAGTGGAATTATATCTGACACTGAACTAGGCAGGGATCTATCGTTTCAGGCTTAATTTTTTATCACAATATTTTCTTTGATAATATCATACGGGACGACTGGTGATAAAATGTAAAAACTCCAGAGATTTATTGTGAACACCTCAAATTCAACAAAAGAGTTCGTCTTAACCATGGTCCGATTCTCGAATACCTATCAGTGGCGTAATTACGAATGTTATATGGGAGGGGATATAAAATTTATCATTGGATAACTCATAATTGTAACAATCCTTCTAGCATTAATATCAAAGTGATTAATACTCGTATTTTATACTTTTATTGTTTTCTTTAATAAAAACGACATATTTTACAATAAAATTTCTACTTTTCTTAGTTTTTTTTAGCTAATTTATCGAGTACTTCATATATGTACATTTTCACTTCAACATCTGATCACGAGTAATCTTTTCTTCGGTGACCTAACCTAACCTATCCGCATCATACCAGCTGGTAGTTACCGGTTAATAAACACTGAGAAATATTATGAATTACGATAAATAATAAACACTAACGAATTTTGTTTACAGAAAAAAAATATTGTTTTTAATTATAATAATTTCTTGTTATATTTTTCGTAAATTAGATAATATTATGTTATGTAAAAAAGAAAGCCCAGGGGAGGGGATCCATGCCCCACATCCCCTCTGAGCGTAAATACGCCCTTGGTATTCATTAATAATCACGATAGACGCAAATGATATTTCACATATATTTTAAACATTTGTACAATATCGAATAGAAAACGATTTTCGCGAATAAACGTTTCTATAAAATATAATAATACACAATAACTTTGTACACGAAAATACGGCGTGATTATTTTTAGCGAAAATTTCTCAATGATAACGGCCGTCGTATACAAAGTTGTGAACCGTTTACAGTACGAACGTTTTAGTTGTCATTACTTTTTGCAAGACAACTTTAACGGTACAAATAAAAAGAAAGGACACGAATTTTTTCCGCGTCCTTCCGTTAATTACAGATGAAATAACGTTCCTCGTCGATTATGTCGTCGTCCGAATCGAAAAGACTGCCTTCGTCGAAAGCGTCGAAATCGCTGGCCGAGTCGACGAAATCGGGGGCCACTTTTTCCGCGCACAGATCGGTGGCCACTGTTTCAGGGCACAGACCGGTGGCCGCTTCTTCTTCGCACACACCCGCGGCCATCGAAAGCGCCACGTCCGTCGGACAATACGACGGCTTCGCCTCGGCGTTCGGTGCGTTGCCGGGCCACGACCACGACGGGCCTGCGGACGACGGCCACTGATCCAACGCGGCCGGCGCGTGCTCCGAGATGTTCGCGTACGAAACCGCGAAATCGTTCGGACACTGTTCGACGTTCGGTGCGTTGCCGGGCCACGACCACGACGGGCCTGCGGATGACGGACCTGCGGACGACGGCCACTGACCCACCGTGGCCGGCGCGTGCTCCGAGATGTTCCCGTAAGGCACCGCGAAATCGTTCGGACACTGTTCGACGTTCGGTGCGTTGCCGGGACCACGACGGACCTGCGGACGACGGCCACGACGGGCCTGCGGACGACGGCCACTGACCCGTTGCCGGCCACCCACGTGGCGACGGCGCGTGCTCCGAGATGTTCCCGTAAGGCACCGCGAAATCGTTCGGACGCTGTTCGACGTTCGGTGCGCTGCCGGACCACGACCACCACGGCCACTGACCCGAGACCGCCGTGGTGCAGTCCGACTCAGTGACGTCCATAGGGCATTCTCCCGGACACCGACAGTTCGCCGGGCAAGGCCACGGGCATCGCGGACCGTCGAACGGACACCGCGGATCCGCCGCGTCCGTATCCGTGACGTTAAAGGCCGGAACGTCCGATTCCGTGACGTCCGTCGGGCACCCTCCCGGACATTGGCAGTCCGACAAACAGTTGGGCCGCGAACACCACCACGGATCGGCGAACTGCTGATCCACACATTTGTTACTCCAAAACACCGGTGTACTATTGGAAATCAAAACGCGTGAAGTCATAACAGCGTTATGTTAATAATAGTCGAATAGCAGACGTTTACGATGATCTCTCGTAGCAGTGTCGCAATTATTGCAGTTAAATTTTTTTTCCGTTTAAAATCATAATATTTTGTATGGAATTACCTAAGATTCTAAAAAGAAAACCACTCTAGCACTCATGGAAAAAACTATTGAAACATAAATTTAAGAAACAAAAAAACAACGTTTTTAAGAAGATGACGAGACGCGGGTGTTGTGTGTATGTCGTTTCGGACGGAAATTGTGTGTACAACCGATTCTGTGCCGCGCTTGTAGGTTATTTTAATTTGACACAGATTACGTCGAATAAAGTCTGTATACCTATTGTATTTTATAACACGATTCGCTACCGAAAGGTGTGATCGAAACTTAAAGATCTGACCATTATAATTTTCCGTGCGTTTTTCTTTAAAGAAAATTTTAAGTTGTAATTATGGCCGTTTTGAATATAAAAAAATAAAATAAAATGTCTTACTGATCATCAGCAAAAACGTTTTGAATCTTACGTGCGTTACAGTATCTTATCTCTCTATTATCATCTTAAAGAGCAGATGGTTAGCAAAACGTAGTGTATTATTATATCATATTGTGCGCGACAAAATTTAAGACGCTATAATTTCGGTCGCTTCTGGGACCGTAAAATTTGTTCGCGGCACTGTCGATTACGATTTACTGTGACTTACTCGAACATATTTTTCTGTTGTCTGTTCTTCGACGATACGTTCACCCACAATTGGTGTATAACTTATCAGAAAACGATAGTTGATACGCGTTGACAAGCTTCAATCGGCGTCGCAATATCGTGTTCACTTTGATAAGTCAAACAGCAAATGAATATTCAAATATTCAAACGTCAATCTACTTGATTCCACGTCTAATCAGTTTTCATCTCGAAATGTTCATTCCGCGTTCGTATATCTCGCGTTATAAATAAAAGTTTCTACGGTAACACGCTACGCATTGTGTCCAGGATACATGTTTGTTTTTTTAAACATTAAATGTTTTTATATCAGTTGTAAACAATAAAATATAAATATTTATTTAATTTGAACAAAAGAAAATTTATCGAAAGCACTATAGTGGTTTATAGTGACCACACTTAATGATTCAATGGTATTAGTTACCGAATTAACTCAACGCGGTTACTTAATTACTCAATGAAGATATTATTAGAGATAAATCGACGATTTTTATTTATTTATTTTTTTTATTAATTACAATTAATTACAATTTTTATTAAATACAATTTGTAATATATGAATATGAGTTACAATAAAAAGGCACTGTTCGTATATACATTTTATGAATATAGCGCGTTTTAATAAACGCGGAATCTCGGGACGAATTATGAAAATATATGCGTTATTGCATCAGCTGTAATAACTAATAACAACATTGTTCTTTTCTCCGAAACCTAAATGTCCACTAAAAATCATATGTCTGCCGTGATTTAAAAAATCTCGGTTCTCAATTAGAGTATTTTCGTTTTATCATCACGCGCTCCTGCGTTCCACAGAGTTGTAAATATTATTATTACTACATAATCCGTAATATTAATGAACTGAGCCGCAAAGTCGTGGTAAAAAAAAAATAACAATAATAAGAAGAAGAAAAAATGAATAAACACAATCCTAAAATTTGAAAATTTCTAAATTTCTAAATTTAAAAAAACATTGACTTCTATCTAACGATTCTTATCACTCAGAGGTGTGTAAATTTTACAAAAATTTCCTTTTTAAAAGGCTTTCCAGAGTTATAGAAATTTTTTTTACAAATTCTGCCTCGGAAAGAAGAAATCGCGTTTTAAATGTAGAAAACATAGCTTGGATAAGAGGAGAAGAGAGGACGGTAAAAAAATAACAGCATAACAAAAAATTCTTCAATAATTAAATTTTTTACATTCTGGTAAATCATCTGGTTAGAGAAGGGAATTAAAGCTCCCTTGATTCAAATATTGGAAAACTATTTTATCCCTCTCCTTTGAAAATTCCTTTGAAAAAAAGCGGCCAAGAGGAAGACCCCGTCAAAGGTGGACGGATAGAGTCAAGGATAAGTCTAGGGTGCAAATGATGTGGACAATAGAATAACGATAGAAATGACAAAAAATCGTAACAGTTGGAAAGACTTGATAGAAGTGTGTAAAAGACCTTAAAGTCTTATCAAGCACAAAAAAAGTGAAATGTATTATTTAAGGTTTTAAGTTTGAAATTATTCTTAGTTATCGTCATTACCATCATCATCATCATCATCATCAGAATATTGAAGAGAGACCGGCGAATTTAATAAAGCAAGTGCTTTAACAGGTACATTTCGATTGTAATTTTTTCTTTGTCAATTTCCTCTTACTTGAAATAACAGGATCTGAACTTAGGAAAAACAAATAAAAAAAATATCTAAATTAGTTTTTTTACGATTGCATTTCCTAGTGTTATATTCTCGATATCTTTTACAGTCTTTATTTCGCGCTTTTTGAGCTTCTTATGTAACATTTGTCTGGACGTCCAAGCGTATACCGTGTCAGTATATACTGTATAAACACGAGTAGGCTCAGGCCATAATAGTAGAGGTGCCCTTGCAGTCGAAAATTGATTCGACAAATACCTTCATTTTCAGTGTGGCCTGATATGAGAAACATAAATATATGATTGCATTTTATCTTAATGCGATAAAAAAAATTATAAAACTTTATATTTTTTCAAAATTTTAAGTAGTAAATTATACGTACAACTGTATAAGATATAGTATAGAGTAAGCATTATGATACGTATTTTTGGGTTAATTTTATAGTAATATTTTACTAAATATTTTATAAAATTGAGTCAATATCCATGTTATCTAACGAAATTGTTACCGAGTTAAATGCCTCCTCACTGGAGTGAATGACTGATGACAGGCGCGTCCCCATAACAATTTTTAATGTATAAAATTACTTAAAATTTATATTAATAAATTACTTTTTTACGTAAGCTTATTTGTAATGTAGTCGCATTATAAAAAAAATTAATTCAGTAAAACTGACTTAAGTTCGCTTAAACTTTTGAAAAATACGCATAGGGTAATTATTGATTTAAAAAATAGGTTCGCCCCCCCCCCCTTGAAAACTGTCTAGGAACGCCTCTGATCAGTGGCGTATATAGAAATTAATTTGGGGGGGTTATATAAAAAAATTTATTTAATCAATATTATAAATTAACTTTATTTTAATAATTACCGTACCAACCATACGTTTCGGGGGTTTGAACCACCAAAACCCTCCCCTATATACGCCACTGCCCCTGACTGACAGTTGGGTGACATAAATTTTGTACAGGCGAGATAGGGAACACCACCTCTATGTTACTCTATGATCACACTACACGCGTGTATGCCGTGTAACAATAAGAGCAGCAATGCGTTATCAATAAAGAGTCTTTGATATGAAGTGGAGTATGTTTACCTCCAAAAATGCACTCGTAAACACCTAGCTTGTAATGTTTAGACACTTTAAGCTATCTTAACATATAATTAAAAGAAAAGTCATCTTTATACTAATTAGGTATTATTATAATATTTATTTAAAAAAAACAAAAACACTCGTGTGTGGCACATGCAACATTAGTTTCACCAATAACTATGATATATTCTTATCACTAATGATAGTCTCTTATCAATACATAGCTAAAATGTTATTTCTTGCTGTTTTTTTTTTAATTATAATAAAATATGTATACTGTATAGCAATAACTAACAATATAATAATGAATATATACAAATATTATAATATAAATAATACAATGCGTGGATTAACGTATTATCTTATCACGAAACATAGGTAGGTAGGTACTCATCAATATAAATGATAATTTGACACCATCGAAATTAACAGTGTCATTTTTCAGCACTCGTGTAGATAATAAATACACCTTACTTTCATACGGAATATGCATTATCTACTGCACTATCGATACCAGCTGATATAATTAATAATAAATAATACAATGATCATTATCACACAAAAAGCGTACACGAGTGTAGGTAGATGGAAAACGCTATTAGATAATATTATAATCAGTTATATTTCTACCTTTAAATAATAATTATTAGTAGCGTTACACTAGGCTGGTCCTATAAAAAAAAAAATGTATATATATATATAATAAATCAAAACATATTTTTTTCTTATCCCTATGAAAATATGAAATTAGTGTATGCGTCGTCGTATTTAGAAACTATTTATACAAAATAGGGCAAATATGGGCAACATTTTTTACATCCGCGAGGTGAAAGAATATTGTATTGTCTGTTATATTTTGCAATTATTAGAGCTCGGAAAGACTATTGGAAATGAACTAATTTTTGATTTTCATGAAACGACAAAAGTATAAAACTCGGTAACACTAATGTTAAAAAAAAAAAAAAGAACAACATAACGTAACTAACCTGTTGCTAATGGTCCCGTGATAAACTGAATTATACAATAAAACCGTAAGAATATAGGAGGAAAAATAAAACTCTCATAAGTTATATGTTTTTAAATTATGATTCGCAGCGGATTTATATTACGACCGCTGTAACTATACATCACTTTAAACTGCACTGCGTGCACGAAATCGGGTGTCCAATGCATTATGAACTAATAATATGATAAATATATGATAATAATATGATAAGATAATTCAATTCAACCCAGTGTAAGCGTGAAGGTAAAGTATAGTACTGGCAACGTACGATATTATTGTAAAAAAAATGTGTACGCGTGCGATCGCTAGTGGTTACACGGGCAAAGGAAACGGTGCCAACCAGTGCCGCAACTACAGCAGGTGGCAGGTGCAGGCGGTGTATTGCACCGCCAAGCGGGCCTCGTAATTATATCAGAGGGCCTCATATTCATTAACCAAACATTTAATAATATATGCATGAGATTATACATTTTTTTATTGTCTGTATTTGTAAAATAATTTGTAATAAAACACAATACTATGAAATGTATTATTTTCGATACATAATTTATGATTATTTCATTTTATACATTGTGTATAGTTACCAATAACTCGTATTTGATATTGTAGTTTTTCGAAATCTAAATATAGATGTATTGTATCCACTAATATAAAAATAATCAACACTCTTGAATCGTGATATAATATTGGTGGACGGCGACAGGCCGCTAAAATAATAGGTATGTTATAAATCAGTGACGTCCAACCTTATTCCTTCGGCGGACCACTTTGGTAAACAACTCTCTTTGAACGGGCCACCAGATATAAAAGTACCTACGAATAATCTCAATCTAACAATATAATTTTGTTATACATTAGTTTGATCCGTATGCTCTATTACGTGCACTGGTGATATCGTCGATATCGATATATTTAATCGTGAGATTTCCATTTGAAAATGTCTGATAGAAAAAAGCGCAAATATAACATGATTGCCGACATTTGTAGCTATTATAATAAAAACATGAATAAATAAATATGTAAAATAACTATCATATTTTGGACAATTATTATAAACTGTAAAGTCATTATTTGAGTGTCGAATATTTATCACGATATCGATTGTAGGTATATAGTTGCCGGTTATAAATAAAAATTGTGTATTACGCGACGCGACCAAAATGTAATTGATTTCAGATTTTATCGTGTATGTGTTCCATATGATCAAATAATATGCTTTTTTTTCTGAGCGAGACGTGCAAATACAACATTTTTATACAGCTGTAATTTGAAAAAGTTAAAAATTACGAGCATAATAAAAGCAATAAAAACTAATATAGTTATAAAAACTACATAGTTTTATTCAAATTGCAGGTATATATATATATATATAGTATACACGTTAAACAAAATTAACTTTTTTTTCCGAATTTAATAATTTTGTTAAATATAATTAATTCGTTAAAAATATTTATTACTATTATTTTAAAGATACAATAAAATTAGTAAATATTTTTATAATATTTTTCCTGATTCTTTGACTTTATAACATATACCAATAGAAATAAATAAAATAAAATCAATTCATTTTTTTTACTTTTATATATATATATATATATATGTATTATAAACAGCAAAAATAATAGTAATAAGGAATTTTAAAACCGGAATCGTCTATAACGTAGTTTCACAGAATTCTTTACATTGGGAAATAAATCGTTCATTTCACTAGTTAATTTACATTTTTTTTTTTTTTATGACCAGCATGAAGGGGAGAAATTTCTTCTAATGCCACTCCCACGTATTCCAGTTAAAAACTTCATGTCCGTACTCCGTATAAAATGTTATGTTGCGATACAAGGTAATATAAAGAGAAATTATAAATCATCGTTTACCGATGAATTGAATTTCTTTTTTGTAGGTGTCTATTGAATAACAGTGTAAATTCAAAAGAAATCACAAATATTAACGTACACACACACACACATATAAATATATATTATATATATATAATTATTATTATTTCGTACTTTTATAAAAATTATTTAGAAAATCTATTGACTGCACTATTATGATGTTAGATTACATAACATTTACATGTAGGTATTTCAAAACAAATGTCTTACTAAAATGTAATATTATTACAATAAACTGCGAATGTATTTTTCAAACACCATTTTATTTAACAAAACTATTAATATAAATATTTTATAATGACCTTGCTATAAATACATAACATATTAGTTATTTGTTATTAACATAACATATATTATTATTATACGAGAAATAAAAAGCAAACTTTAAATACGCGCATTAATTATATTTTATTACTTAATAAATACATATTATTTTGATGATGCGTTCTTTATGATATTATTGACCTTTACAGAATGTAAACAATATTATTATATAAATCATTATTATTATTATTTACATAATTTAAACTTGATTTTTATACCCAGACTATTATTGCAGTTTTTACCGCGTAATAAAAATATATGTATTACTTATTTTTCAGCGCAGTAGGTACGCAATATTGATGATAAATGTATTTAAACATTTTAAACATTTGTAGCCGCATTATTAATCCTGATGATACAGCTGTTATTATATCATTATCGTAATATAATAATACTACCCAATGTAAACGAAAAAAATAAATTATAACGTTAAAACTCAGTGTGTATTTTAAAATTCGCATTTTATATTAATATTATCTAACGTCGTCGTGTTGATTTTTATGACATTTGTACGTAGCTAAAACACTCCATATAGGCATTGACTGTCCCGTATTATATGAAAATTGTATTTTGAGCAATTTAAATTCTGAACAATGAACGTGTGTATTGTATTGATAATTACGGAAGGTTAATTTTATATAGTTTTGTAACTATGTATTATAGAGATAATCTATATGTGTTCAACGACTTTGACGTATTGATATATTATATTAACGCTACTTTGATTCGTCATGAACGATTTTATCATCGTGTGTCAATCTATGAAACCGTATATAAACGTAAATAGGTGTTCAAATACACCTATACGTTTGTCTTTAAAACGTTTCGGTTTATAAAACTATTCCGAGTTATGACAATGAAATTTTTTTTTTCCAAATACTATTTTGTTGGACTAACCGTAATTTTTATCTTATAAATGAATAAATTTACTACATACCCGTGCTTCGATAACTTATCACTATAGTTCCTTAAGCGATAACAACCCGTCATTCTTTTTCTGTCCTATCAAATCTCTTTCAATTTTATATTCATTTTCCAATCCTCTGAAAACTTCCTTAACAAATTCATTATTAATTTTTTCCTGTTGGAAGGTTTTTTTATAATACACGTATTGCCAATGTATTTTATTGTCTTTTTTGTTATTAAGTTTATACCTGTTTATGTATTTAACTATATTATAGTTTATTTTGTTAGTTAATTTATCTTTCTAATTTTCGTATTGTTAAAAGTTATTCTTCGATAAAAAAAAAACAAAAAACTTATATCAGTTTAATTTCAGAACAATCTGAGCGAACTGCGAAGCGAGTATTTATAGTTGGTACGTATATGTATTATATACGTATAAGGTATAAATATTCGAAAGGTTATTGACCATAAATATCCAATTTGATTTCGTCCTTGATAAAGTTGTTACAATCTAAGTTGAAATCTGTAAAATAAGTAAGAAAAATACCACTTTAAATTCAATGTGATCATTAATTTTTAACGTGGGAAATTATATTTCTTTTTCGTGAAATGACGTGTTTTGTATAGATCGAAAACATCAAAACTTAATTACCAACGAATTGATTTCCACGAGATTGCTACAAAATATGATTACGTAACATATACGTTTTACTTTGACATTTCGCTGCTAATAAATTAATAAAACATCCTCCTCAAAGACAATGGAATAAAATGAAATGAAATGAAAACGAAAAATGCGTACTCGTAATGATATTATTATTATTATTGAAAATCATAGTTATGCAATTTATAGATTTTCCAAAGTACGCATTGGTTCGAAAATGTTAAAATATAAGAATTGCAAAAAATATGGAATGTAATTTTTGTTGTTGCTCATGAGTTTATCTCATGAGTCGCTCATGAAATTAATCATATATTTGCGTTCAAAATATGTATGGATAGGAAAATTTCATATGTACGATGACGTAATACCAAATTAATAATATTATTTCTGTTATTATAAATATGTCATTTACATTTTTTTGTTCAATAAACGTCTCGTATAATCGTATACGAACGTTTGAGTAACACACAAATCAGTAATAGTAGATTGTTTTTATAAATTCGTAAATAATAACTGAATAAACGAAATATGCAAAGCTGGGCGTCGACGAGTTAAAAATTAATTAATTTAATTAACGCGTTTTTTTTTCAAATTAACTTTTAATTTGAAAAGTTACATTTTTTAACTTAACGTATTTACTTTGTTAACTTTCTACAAAAGTATCCAAGTTACGTTAAATTTTATCCGAAAAATAATGTAAATTTTTGATTGATTTCGAATATATTACTTGTTTTTATTAGATAGATAATTTTACAATAGCACATCTACTAATGTATAGCTTGTACGACGTACATAATACCGCAGGACAGGAGATTTACTAAGTAACTAAATATAATATGTAATAATTCATAAGTGTAGGTTTGCAAGAAGCAAATCTCCGAAAATCGACGCACACAGGTCACGTAGTCATTAGCCATTTGCGATGAAAAATAATTTTAATATAGAATATACATATAGATAATGAAATATACACAACTACCCGCGAATAAACCGTTGTCATTTAGCAATGTAATTTATCGCTTGTTTTTAATGTTTTCCGAAGTAGTAAATAATAATCATCGAACAAAGTCTAAAATAACACCCGAGCTTAAAATTTAACATTTGTACTGATCAACAACACGTCAACGCGTACAAGACACAATACACGTATGATATATCATAAATTATAAATCTAGATATGTATATTATTATATACATATATTATTAAAATAAGATTACAAGAAAACTATATTATCATTCGTGGTCCTCATCTTTTTCGCATTATTTTGATAATATTTCCATGACGTGTAATATTGTTGTTTAGGGAAATATCATCATAATAAGCCAACGGTAACTGCACAATAATAACACAATAAGTGTTAATAAGTGAATTTAAAGCGTGAACCCTGAAGTCTTGGCAACTTTCTCATTTTTTTTTTTGTGATAATCAGAAAATCTTAACTTGTAACTAAGTTAAGTTACTTATTTTTCAAAGTTAACAAAAAGAATATTGGTTAACATTTAACTTAATATAACTTAATTATTTTTAATTAATTTAACGTGGTAAAAGACATTGTTAACTTTCACAGCCTTTGAAATATGTAAATAACAACAAGTCATAAAACAAAATAATGATAATAATATACGATTTATTTCCATTCAAAATAAATTTAAATATTCAACAAAGTGAAATATTCTTTGTTTATTCATTTGTAATATAACTGAATATATTAATTAAATTTAAATTTAAATTAATCATTTAATTTATTCGACAATATTATAATAGGTGCGTACGTTTTATCATCTATAAACAACAAAGTTTACAAGTTGAAACAAATTTAAAATTATATTAGTTAAGAGTTACTTTTTTTACAATAACTTTTAATTTCATTAATCCATTTTATTTCAAAGTGTACAAAGTATTTTGAAGCTGTTAATTATTTCTAATATTTTATTTTTCATCTAAAATATATGATTTTCTTTTTCATTCCTACTGTGCAATTTTAATTTCAAAACGTAAATTACTAACCAAAAAAATACTGTTGACAACGTTGTACAATAATTCATGGTGTTCATTCAAGCACTATGTAGTATATTATTATATTAATATATTGTGTCAAATAGAGCTGTGTACGGTTTTAGACCAATTCGAACCGAACTGCGGTCCAGTCTTATTCGGTCTTTTATACTATAATTCATAGAGATCCGACACGGTTCGTTTCGATTGTTAAAGTTAATAAACATTTATTTTTGGCAGTCTATTTAAAAAAACGTTATCCGGTGCTGGTCTAAATTTTAGACCCCAATATGTATATTTATGTATAAATCCAAACCAATCGATCTTTATTCACCCATCTTAGATCTTAATCAAGTTTTTAATCTAACAAAACAAAGCAACGCGCAAATGAAGTAAAAGCAAATTAGAGTTTAAGCAGCCACCAATTAATAATATTATATTATATACAAAGTTTTAAGTGAATGTTTTATTTACAATAACTGAATACATATTTATATTTTATAGTATTGTGTGAAGGGTATATAGTAAAGCAAAGCAGCAGTTTATTAAATGGCTTAAAGTCTACTGAACTAAGCCAAAAGGAAATGTATCAATAAATAATATACATTTAAAATATATAAGATATTGTATTGTTTTATGCTCTACTATCACTACTTTTTGGAAAGGCCGATCACAATATAAATACAATAATTATCAATACGCTCTTAAATATTATAATAAATTATTATCTATGAAATTATAGAAAACGCCACTGTCTTATTTTCTATATCATATTAATTATAGCTATTTTGTATGTGCGTATTAATTGAATATTGTCTGAGGTGTGTTTTTGATTTTGGAATAAATGGGTAGGCGGTTAACGGCTATATAATTATGTGTATTTTATAGTATTATTACTTGTCGATTGTAATAAATAACAGTACGTGTTTATATATTTTATTATATTCTAGCACTGATGCAATGTATTACTAATGTTAATTTTATTAATTGCATTGTGTTATATAAGCAAGGTTAAAAATAAAACAATTAATTACTATATTAGTCATACTATTATAATACTGGTTATAAGTTTGTAAATGTTGCCATTTTTTTTTTTTTTTTTTTACAAAGTACACTTATTATTATTATATAGATAATTAAATGGTAATTCATTCGCTGATTTATTAGTTATAATTTTATTTTATGTTTGTCATATAATTTTTTTTTATTACTGATATTTGAAATAATATACGTAAATGATATATAATTATTATTTATATATTTAGCGTCTATACATCGACCAATCACCATATTGTGGTATTAATTAATAATTACATATTACGAATCGAAAAGAAAAGTGAAAAGTGATAAATTGCTTTAATATAGAACACTCCTTAATTAGATATAGGTAATATGTATTATATAGTTTAATAATTAATTCTTAATTTTATTTGTTTAAATACAAGTTATAAGTTAATATTTTTCTTTTGACTTTTTAATGTTGCAAATACCGAAATATATACGTATGTAAAATCAATACTTTTGTCTTTTGATAGTTAAACAAACAAATTAACTTACATCCTTAAACTAAACTCTAATCCCTCCAATGACTATTATGTCTAAAAAAAAAAAAAACATAAAGAATTCATTATTTTCATAAAAATTCTATCGTCTCAAAAACGAGATTTGTATTTCAATTTCAATTTAAAAAATAAAAATAAAAAACGTATACGCAACATACTATTGTTTGCGAGGATATATATGTTTATTTACTACTCAGTTTGTAACTATTAAAATTTAAAATAACAATCATATTTATAGAAACCAATTACATCCATTGAAAAATATATTTTAGCCTCGTACTTTCGTATAGTACCTATTTGGATTTATATATTAAAAATCATTATTTACATAGAGATATATCACTTTAATAATATGTATCGAAAATCAAGGACAAACATTCTACCTATTTATCCTTAAAAAATATATATATATATATATATTATAAAAACTGTTCCAGATTTGTTTTTTATGCGTTTTACAGTCTCGTTTCTCTTATTTTATATTTATTCGTAAATTTGTCTGATCGCATCAATTAGTACCTACGTTTTAGAATATGATCGCAAATATGTGTTTTATTTTATATACTCTTTACATATAATTATATACGAAAGCTAATGAGTATTCACGAATTATTTGTTAGTAAATTTTATTTTCCGTACAACATACGACAATATACATTCGTATTATTATATAATATTGTTGATAATAGTGTCCAGAGTAAATATAAGTGAGATAAAATGACGATTCGAAAAATGACTGTGCTCGTTTTGAAGGTGAAATATAAGAACGACTGAATCACCAAAGCCATAGAAGAAGAATATCTTGTAAGCCTGTGATGACCATATTATCTTCAAATCGTTTATTACACAGTACAGTGTGTCTATTATAGTATCATCGTATCGATTATGTGATGGAAAAAAATTTAAAAAGTGGTCCTACCGATTTTTCTTTCGCAGTTAATAATCGTAAAATATTTCGTAATTCTTTAACAGAAAGAAGTTCCCTGCAAATTGTGGGTTGCGATAACACTTCCGATGGGTCGCGAAAAATGTTCACGTGACGAATGAGTTATAAGAATATAAATGAGTAATAGAAGTTGAAAAATGATTGTCTATTGATTTCTTTTTATTAAAAATTGTTTATTTGAAGAAAATTCATTGAAAATGTGTTTCAACCGTAAATATTTAAAAGAGTTCAAATTATATGTTTAAGATACGGATACCTATTCGACACTTTTTGCGTAAGCTATAAAGACGCGCTACTTTCCATCCAATTTTTCACATAATTTTGATGATGGATTTTCGGTTCATGGTTGCAATAAAAACTAAATTTTGAAAAAATTTCGACTATCGAACTCCTTTCGTCTGAAATGAACCAACATCGATGTGGACATTAATGAAGTTATCTGTCAGAATAATTGAAAACAAGTGCACCCTTCAAATTAAACTAGTAAAATATAGTACTCAGTAATAATAAATCGTCTTATTTTTGTACCAAATAAATCATACTTCATACCATGTTATTACAATATAAATACATTTTTTTTCCTTATTATTAAAACACATTAAGTGTTTAATATATTGTTAGTGTTTTAATTATTCATATATCGTACTTAAATGAGCAAAATAAAAAAAATCATTTAGGCAGTTCACAAAATTTGAAAATTTACAAAAATGGGTTGCTACAAAAAGATTAGGGAACCTCTTCTCTAGAGGATTTATATTCTCATTATTATTATAATTTTACAAAGAAACCAAAAATCATAACTGTTTGTTGAACACAGATAAGTTGAAAATAATAATTGTATGTCAATTTTGTTTTGTTTCGTTTACTTATGTTTGCACCTTTTATTTTGAGAAATATAATCGAGCACTCGCGTGGTCTGGCTATTATTTTTTACCATGATTATGACATCTACATTTTATAATTTTACATTTGTACGAGAATATTATCTGTCATTTATTTGTGAAAGTCGCGATGATACTAATTATAAATATAACTTATTGCAGTGTAATACGATAAAAATAAAACCTATGTAGGACGTAGCTACGTACGAAACAATATTTGTGTCTATGTATTTTTTGTTTTAATCAGTGCATATCGATATTTCTATTCATAGTTCATGAATCATATGAATTATGCGATGTACGAATATATGTCATGTGTATTACAATATTAATTATTACCTACACAGCTACACGTATATTCATATATTTCTGTCTTTCTATATAATTTATTGAAAATTTCTTAACTTTGTATTTACGGTGTTTTCTCGAGTCTAAACTACAGATTAATAAAAAAAAAAAAAAATAGAAACGGAATGAACGGTCTTTTATAAATTTAAAATCATTTTATTAAATATATTTTATTTTGAATTTAAAACAACTGTAGATCATTGCATTCCAGAAATTAATTCTTAACCCGGATCGAAGTATGAAAAATTAAATATTATGTTATTAAGTAAAATACAAAGAAAAAAAAATTGTTTCGTGTTACCTTTTAGTATAAGTATAGCGAAACAAAACAAAGATTTTTCAATATTTAAATAATTCATTTTGAATTTGAATGTTTAGAAAAAAATAAGTACTCATATACAATTAATGAAAATTACAAGAGCGGAACAAAGTACCCACCACAACATAACGTGATAAAATAAATTCGACTATATAGTACTATAAATAACTACTATTTACTCATAAACGACATACCATGGATTAAGATATACTTATAAATAACTTTATTATAATAACCATAATATGTAACAATCTTAATCCATACAATAAGCAAAACATTTCAATATGTAATCAATAATCACAAACAGGATTTTTTTTAAAACCATATAAAATAAATATGTATTTCATCATGCATACCTATAACGGTACACATGGAAGTGGCTCTGTTTACAATTCAGTTTATTTTGAAGTATTAAATTATAAAAGTTTAATTTGTGTATGTATATATTTATATTCATATTGAATATACATATATTTATTTACGAGTACCAATATACGTATAGTTTTTATTTCTGTATCTTCCACATATCCTTTTTGTTTATTTATTTTTCGTTTTTGTTTTTAATATTTTATTATTTATAAAAGTATAATTTATAAAACAAAAACATCAACATTTTGTTCCTTATTATACGTCCTATATATAATATAGGACGCTATATAATACAAAAACATTATATTTCAAAAATTAAACAGTTTGATCATCCAATGCTAGCATGTTCTTCGTGGAGGTTAAAATCGAATAAAGACCACATTTTATTCGAAATGTCTACATTACTACAGAGTTTGGAAAAATTAGAAAACATTTACAATTTTTATTTCCTGTTTTTATTACCATTTTTTTTTTTTTAATAAATTACTATTATGCTTAATAATATAATAATTAATATACTATTAATTTTTTTTTCATCGTGTATATATCTATACGATAAACACGATAAATTAATTTTCGATTTACTTTTTGAGAAATTCATGTTTGGCCATTTTAAGGTTTCTTGTTTTT
This sequence comes from Slavum lentiscoides, assembly GCA_032441835.1. Taxonomy (NCBI): domain Eukaryota; kingdom Metazoa; phylum Arthropoda; class Insecta; order Hemiptera; family Aphididae; genus Slavum; species Slavum lentiscoides. Next base: position 4,881,189 of record CM063712.1, on the reverse strand, counting down.
TTGTACGAGCGCCCATATGAATGCCCGTTTTGTGAATGCCCAGCCTTGCCATTATTATTAGTTTATTATATACATTCTACGTTCCTATATACATTATTTACAATACTTACATCCGAAGTTTGCGGATATATTTTGTTCACGCCACTCAACTACGTATATTTATATTCCCTATATTTTGAAATAATAATGTTTTTTTAGAGTTTTATATAATAGCGCGCAATAAGTGCAGTATATATATAGTAGAAAGTACTGCGATTGTGAGAATATGAGAAAGCGCGCGAGACGAGTGGTAGATGTGATACGTTTTCGCTCTGCAGCTCGTGGCTATTTTTATAAGGGGAATAATGTAAACAATCTCGTTTTCACCGCTCCTGAGTTCTGGATCGATCGTAAATAAATTATTATTTATTTATTTAGTTTATTATTTATTCATTTAGTTTATTATTTATTTAGTTTATTATTTATTTATTTAGTTTATTATTTATTTATAGTGCGAGCGCGCTTCGTACGACGCGTAGCGGGGTAATATAAACGCACGCGATCCTGTCACGCACGTCGTCCTCTTTCCAACATAAACGCTCTGCGAATTATCAAAATCTGATCTCTCCACGAGACGTGAGATTTTTTTCCAGTAATGTTTGGTTTTGAGCTGAAAAAAAACACGCTCTTTAACTTATTTTTTTAAACTCTTTAAATTAATATATGTCGTCACCCTAAACAGCAACAACACACGTAACTAAAAACATTTTTTACTTTCCCATCATAAATGTATTAGCAGTGGCGGATTCAAGGAGGGGGGGCCCGAGGGGCCCGGGCTCCTCCCCTTGGTCGTTATATTATATTCGTAGTCAATGATTGTAAGTCGTCGTTATAGTGGTCGTTGCGATAATGTTGACTGTAATCTGTAATCTTATCTGTAATTTATAGTTTATGTTCATTGTTCAATAACTTATACTATTATTTACTTGAAGGCCTTACATCAAATCTTAAATATTGTACTTAAAGAATTATACATTTTTGGACCCCCCAAAAAAAATCTTAGATCCGCCACTGTGTATTAGTGTTATATTAGTGTTATTACAACGTTTTATATACCATATATATAAATGTTTTTATAATTTATTTTTAATTTTCTTACCTGTGTTCTTTTTCTTTTGCATGTAACCAATAAAAATGAAAAGTCGTATATTTTAGTTAATTAGTGTTAATCGGCGTCAATGCCGATTAGATATACATTATGTTCAAGAGGGGGGGCGAAAATGGAGCCAGCCCCCTCTGCCAATGAAATATTTACATCGACGAGTAATAACCAGGAAGAAAGCTCCATTAATGTACTGAGATCCGAGACGAAATGCAGATGTAGAAAAAGGAAGAACATCGTGCATGGAACGTGAGCGAAATAACGATAAATCGGGAAAAGAAAGTAGTCACCAGATAGCGCTACGACTTAACATAAAAGGCGTGGCAGAAAGGCGCATAGAAATAGCGGCCAGTCTCGAACACACACACACACACACACACACACACACACACGCGCGCGCGCGCGAATTACGTTGTTCACGTCTAACTGCTGTGACTACACTGAGCGGTTCGATAATTTCGGACCGCTATTTATAAGTACCTTTTGCCACGCCCTCTAAGTTGTGTCGTAGCGCCATCTGGTGACCACTTTCTTTTCCCGTTTTATTACGGTCAGTTGACGAGCTATGTCGGTATATGCGGCTGTTTAGTTTGACGCTGACCGAGCGACCGATCGTACGCGCGTGTGCAATCACCATTATTATTATTATTATTATTATTATTATTATTATTATTATTATTATTATTATTATTATTATTATTATTATTATTATTATTGTTAATAATAATATTATTTCGCGTATTTCAATGAAATGAACGTAAGGATTCATATTCCCTCGTTATACACTCGTTTACTTAAACAAAATGTAGCGACTAGCGAGCCGCGGGGTATTGTGCGGATGTCGTTTATGTGAATTACATTGATAAAGATTTTAGAGTTATACAAAAAAATTGTGATACTAACGATTTTCAGCGATTTTTTTGCGTACCTATATAATTGAAATATAACGTACGTTTGACATTGTGTTAAATTTTTAAGCCTTAAAACCAAAAATTACCTTTTTCAGAAATTAGAAAACCTCAAAATCTATAACTACTATAATAAATAGCTCAAAATTGAAAATAATTGTTTGAAAAAGTTTTTTTCCCATATTACAGGGGCGTATTTATGGGGGCTGATGGGGCTCCAGCCCCCCCTCAAAAAAAGAATATCTAAATACGCCCCTGCAGCCATATTGTATAATATAGTTACATATATTTAGTAAATATTTTAATAATACTTATGATTTTTTTTTTACGGTAACTACAATTTATTTTCAACAGTCTGTAAAGTCTGTATTGGTTTTTTCACAATTCAATTTAAAAAAAAAAAAAAACATTTTACCTAATGAAAATAAATACATATGTAGTAATTTCACTTGTCTTTGGTTTACACTAAATTTTTTTTTAAAAGTTAATTTGAAAAATAATAATATTATAATGAAAATAATAAGTCTTTGGCACCTTTTTGTTAATCGCATACACGTATTAATATGCGTGTAAAACACGAGAAAAATTAATTTTTGAGAAATTCTTTTTTGTTTCTTTTTTCACTTAGGTATTATTAACTTTTTAACTGTAGTCACTATTTAACGGTTTAACGCCAACCGCGGACCATTGCGTTTGATTATTTTATTATTTTTTTCTATAGTCAATGCGTGGAATTTATAAAAACTCCGGAAGGTTAAACCACAGATTAGATGAATAATTTATAAAATATAAAAATTATTCATCTAATCCGTGGTTAAACCATAGAGTAAGAATAATATTAAACAAATATTAGGCGTGTTTTGGCGAGTAATTTTCAGTAAACAGTTTGCTGCAATTGTTTGCTGTTGTTTGCTACTTGGTTGATAATTCGCCAAAACGCGTTTTGATTGAAATTGTTTACTATACCTATTAATAAATTAATAAACATTTAATTTTAATTTTTAACATCATTAATCAGCAAGCAGTAATCATATTAGAATATTATCAAACCTTATGGCTCATGATAACGAGTAAACACCACGCTCGAGTTGTTTACTGAAACGGGCAACCAGGTTGCTATAAAGTGCATTCGTGTAGCAAACAGTTGCACCAAACAATTTCGCTAAAACAAATTGTTTGCTGATTGAGTAAACTGTTTACCAAAAATTAACTCGCCAAAACACGCCTAATAATAAAATAATAATAATAGGCGTGTTTTCGCGATTAACCTGGTTATATTTATTATCAGTCATGTTTAGACAATTTTGGTTATTGGTTAAAGATTCGCGAAAACAATGTGTTTGTGGTTATACACAGTTATTAGAGATAACAGAAAATAGTTCATATTATAATAAGTCAATGAAATGAATTAAACAATGAATATATACAAATGTGTTCAAATGTAATGTAATATGTATAGTACAGCAAAATATAATAAAAAATAATGTTAAAATATTAAATTTATTAATATATCCCATTATCACATTTCCTATATCAATAACCAAACAACGTAAACATTAAATTTGATAGGTTATAAAATATCAGTAACCTATAACCAAAATGTATTACCAAAGTTACAACCAAAATCGCGAAAACGACTTGTTTATAAACAACAGTAAACTGGTTACATTTGGTTAATCGCGAAAACACGCCTATTAATGAACTGTTATCAATGTGATAAGTGTTATCACGGTATCGTGCGATTTTCGGTAACGTGTCTATGGGCACATATATTTAATATTATAAAATAACAATAATATTTTGTTTGGCGTTCGGACGTGCCGAGACGCCGCCGTCGCACTTCAGTGTCCGTGCTACGTCTGCGTATTGTTCCGTTAACGGCGCCCGAATAATTCCACCTTGCGACTATGGTATTCGCTAAATGGAACAAGTCAACGTTTCAAATAAAAGCTACGAGCTGTTAGACATGTCAGACACGGAGAGTAGTTCGTCCGCACACGTCCCGCCGTTGATACTGAGCTCGCCGAGAAAGAAACGATACAGAAAGTACGGTCGGACTTCGCCTCTCGCCGCGTTACACGGTTTTGCTGGTAATTTCTGTGGTTTCTATTAATATTACTATTTTTTTTTCTTCTTTCCGCCCAGGTTCGGGAATCGAAACAAATTCGCGGACAACGTAGCGTTCGAAAGATGTCGCGTACAGAAACGGACTGTGTGCGTGTTCTTCATTCTCTCCGTGCTCATTGTGTGGCTGTTGACTATGAGTTGGTTCATCAATGCCCTGCAAAACGAACTGGACAAATTCAACCACACCATTATCACCAGTAAGTGATTACACGCCGAAATTACGTTTTGTCCTTGTTCGTCAGACGATCGAATTTTTGTTTTTTTCGTTAATTATATTTTGACGTTCCCACAAATGCGCACGCGAGTATTTTATTTATTTATTTATTATTATAAACGCCCATTGGCTCAAGTACAGTAAAGTAATTACAATAATACCTAAAATTACAAATTAGGATACTATAAAACATTATATAAATTGAATTTTTAATAAAATTAATTCGTAGTGACAAGTAAATATATAGCAATATACAAACACAACAAACAGCAGTAAAGTATTGAGGAAACTCGGGGTTAACGTGTGAATGTATTATATACAAACAAATCGTAGTCTTTTAATTCATTACATTCTATAGCAATACGATCTAGAGCAGCGTTTCTCAAACTGTGGGTCGCGACCCACTGGTGGGTCGTGAGTCAGTTTTTGGTGGGTCGCGAACAATTTTTCGAATTATATAGATTCCAAGAAATTTATAATAAATAATAAAAGTAATAAACAAATTTTGTTTTTTTTTTTATAACTACTTTTTGAAAAGTGAAACCACGTGGGTCGCAAAAGATTTTTGGGGGGAAATTCGGGTCGCGGTCCTAAAAAGATTGAGAACCGCTGATCTAGAGGATTATTATAGCCATAAGAAGTACAATGGAATGGAATAGAAAAAGTCTGACATTAACGCGAGTTATATTGGTGTATCGTCTCCAATGATGGAATTCTAAGAAAACCGTTATTGGGTTTATAATTTTTTAATTATAAACAATCGCGCCTGTGTTTTTTTCATTATTTTACTCAAATGCCGATTATTGAAATTACTTTGAAATATTTTTTTTTTTTTTAATTATTCGTCCTTAACTTTGTATAAAGCTTAAAAACGCGTTGAACAATGAAATGTGTAAATGACAAGGTTTTATGTGTTGAGTACTTTCATCGTATCTAATCATTTGGATTATTATAATTAAATACGGCAATATTATATGTATGGAGATTAAATTTAAAACAAATTTTAAGTAGTGTATTGATATTGAATTAAAATAGAACATTTATTACCGAGTAATATACACCTTGACTACGTACATAAAATTAATTTTAGTAAATTTATAAACTTGATTTTGTTTTATGTAAAAAAAAAAAGACTACTTAGTCAATTAAGTTGTTTGGTAACTATTATATTGCTTAATACTATATTAAAAAAAAATATATATATTTTAATTGAAATAATTAAAGATATTAAAACAATTAATTTGACAATAGTATAAATTCAAAGTGGTTCAGCCCCCTGCCTGCAAATCCTATTTTTTCATGTATGTAAATGTATGTTTATTTTATATTTTAAAAATTAATGTATAATGATGTTATATTATAAAATGTATGAAAAATATAATTATTTGCCCACCATACTGATTTAAAATTTTTATGAATTGGCCCGGGGACTAAAAAGTATTGGACCATACTGATTTAATATATTAATTCGATTAATAAAAGTAATAAAGGTTTTTGTACTATACTATTAATATACCATACTTAAGATATCAATTATACTTACATTTCATCATTTTTTTTTAGAAAATTTATTAAATAATAAAATATATGCATTAAATAATCAAAAATTAAGAAATTTACAGTAGATGCCGTTCGTTTGACTCGCTTTTGGACTAGAGCATTTGAGTCCATTAACCGATTGAGTCAATAAGGGAAATGGTTTAAGAATAAAAAGATATATGTATGTACAATGTACATTATTATTTATTTATTTCTGTATTTCACATTGTATGTATGTATTTTACAATCAGAGACATAAGAAAAGTTTAAATCATTATATAAAAAGCCCAACATTTTTTAATTTAAATAATCTTCTCGGATTGAATTTTCTCTTCTTCAATCACCTTCATAATTATTTGCTCGTAGGTTTGATCTTATCTGAACTCACCTCTCTGCTGAATTCTTTTGTACAGAATCTGAAGGGCTTCTAGCATCTGTCTTGTTGATGGTGGTTTCTCACCACGTTTGTCATATAACAACTTATCGGCACATTGGCCGTCATTCGTTGAAACTGCCGAACGATTATGCTGAACCAGAACTACTTTTTTTTAAACCCCATTAACCAGTGTAGTGAGTCTAATAGACGATTTTTGTTCATGTTTTAATGTACATGTACATCGGGACCAGTCCAATAGGCGAATGAGTCAATTAACGGCGAGTTCAATAAACGTTGTCTACTGTATATTAAAAGTTAAAACCAATGAATTATGTAAAAGTATGGATTACGAAATTTCATTTTTCAAATTCTTTCGTTCTATCATTGGGTTATAAATTAAATAATAATATGTGTATTATTAATCATTGATTCTATTATACTAATTTGTAACTTGATATGTTAAAAAAAAAATCATAGAAATCTTAAATATTTCCGAACCATAATAATTTAAATGTGTTATATAATAATATCAGCTAAATTGGTTTAAATTTCACATTTATTATTGATATATTATCTGTTTTTCAGTTATTATCAATTTGTCGGAGAAAATAATTTTTTAATCTTAAAAGTATTCATTAATTTAAATATTTGTTTGCTCAAAACTTGATGTCACTGTAATAACTAGTAAATTAAAACAACTAAAATCAAATTATCGATTCTCTATACACGTATTATTCTCGATTAAGTAGATTTTTATAAAAAAATATAAATGACTTCTTACTCATTATGCCATTAAATAGTATATCATTTTTCAAAATAATTAAGAATCATTTGGAGAATTTTATTTATTTATCATCGATTCTTATCATGAACTTTTTAATGTCTTAAACAATTAAGACTCAGCTTTCTAATAAAGCTGAGTGTATCTATAACATTGTATACACTATACATACATATGTAAAATATATTTAAAAAAAATGAATTATCATTTAATAATTTGGTACTAATAAAACATATTATCAGTGGGTGTATTTTTAATTTATAAGAAAAAAAAATTAAGTCGATTATATATATTAGAGGCAGAATAATTAGGTAAGGCTATAATTTAAAGAAAAATAATAATTCAAAGCTGATGAAATATTATTGTTGAACAAATGAAATTGACAGCTTTCCTCTTTTGTGATACTGCGATTTCATAACAATCTGCAGGCATATTAGTTATTTTATTACATAACAAAACATCGAAACACAAAAAAAAAAAAAACAAATCAATGCAATATTATATTGTATTTTTTTTTCTTTTTTTTTTTATGCACGTTAACAATTTTTCTTTTTCGTTATTGAATATACAGGGTCATTTTATATGACCCTGTGTATAGGAAATTGTACGAAAACTATCAGACCAATATTCGTATTATGTTTAAATTCACCAGTGTTAAATATCTTAAATCGAAACAATAAAATACTAACCTTATACCTATATTGATTGAATTAGTGTGTACACCATATGTGCCATGTGGTATATTGTTTTGTATGTTAATTTTGAAACAAATAACGACTATAAAACGTCATCGTAAAATAATATTACTCGTAGAGCGTATGAGCAGTAATATAATGTTGAAATAAAATTGTAGTCTTTCGAATTTAGAATAATTCTTAATTAAATATTTGATTTTGCTTTACTCTTTGTTGGTGGCTTACATTAACAGCATGTTTAATAACAACAATACGTGTCTGTATTGGTATTTTGTTGTTAAAACCATTTTATTTACGATGTTTTTTCGTATACTCCAATATTCGTCGTTACTATACTTCAACCTGTCTGTTCAATGCAATATGTGTAGACATATACTGTACATCGTATAGTATCGTGAGTATTATAATATTCAATAATTGCTTGTTGAAAAAAAAATTTGGGATGAACCAATATGTTCTGTTTATTTAGATATTTTTGCGAAACGATAGATTTTACAAAACTGATTCTTCAGCTAAAAGTTCTTTATAGTATACTTAATTGATATAATATTAATTTTACATTTATGTTATCAAAAAATTTAATTCGATGCAATTTTAGTAAATTTTTATTCGTGTATGTTTTCTGAGAGGCGATAATCGATCGTACTAAATACACTTTTCACTAATATTGATATTAATTTCCGAATTTAAAAAAAAAACGTATTATTTCATCTGTTCGTGCAAAACCAAAACCCAATATTGTAAAAAAATGTAAAATATTGTAAACATTACCCATAACATATACATAATACAGCGTGTAGGGCAATGGTTCCCAACTGGGGGAATTCCCCCCATGGGGGGAATTTAGATACTGCAAGGAGGGAATATAGTGATGATGAAATAACGAAAATTTTGTTGTTAAAATAATTATGCCGTTCTACTACAATCAGTAAAATTGAAAATAATAAATTAATTTTCGGATGATCGCCCATAATAATCTATAATATGTAGTTATTTTGTAAAATTGATTTGTACGGCTAACTAAAAATCATAAGTCATCTAAATTCAAATTTAAAGGGGGACGTGAGATTTTTTTAAAATTTACAAGAGAGGCGTAGAATAAAAAAGGTTGGGAACCACTGCTATAGGGTGTCTTGAAAAGAACTCCGCATTTTAATCTATTATAAATCAAATTTATTTCCATAAACAAAACAAAAAAAAAACGTACCATTCTCTTCAGAAGAAGTTTAGGTTTAAATGTGTAAAACAATTTTGGGCATATGACCCCCCTACTAGCCCTACACGCGTTTATTCGGTTCATGAAATTCACCATCGCCCGATCACACAGTGTTCCATCAAGTTCAGCGAGGACACGACGAATTTCTTCTGTAAGTTCCAACACACGCCGGAGTTTGTTATGGTAAACTCGTGACTTAGTGTGTACCCCCGTAAGAAAAAAACAGACGGTGTCAAGTCGCAAGATCGAGTTGGGTAGGTTTGGTCTCCTCGCAACGAGATTAATCTGTCCGGGAATTTCTCACGCACTAGAACGATTGTCTCCCTATTAGTATAGCCCTTCCCCACGGTCATATTCCCTATATTTTTTTTCACATTTAAACCTAAACTTCTCCCGAAGAGAATGTTATGTGTTTTTTTTTTTTTTACAAAAATAAATTTGAATTATAACCGATTAAAATCCGGCGTTTTTTTTTTTGAGACGCCCTATATATTGTTACACAAAAGCTTCGCTCTGCAGAATCGTTTTTTCGCGAACGCGACGTGATTTATCCGTTGCTTTCGAATTTATACGAATAGCGAAACTCTAAAAAATCTACGTATGTAATCAACAACAACACTCCACCAGCTCGCAAATTTTTTTTTTTCTAACTCAAAACGAGATACGCTTAAAGGTCCTACACGATTGAGAAACAAAATCGACGTAAATAATAAATCCCACGGTATCCGTAAAAGAAAAGGCCGTGTGTGAGGTGGTGGGGGGAGGGGGGTGGGAGAGAGCCTTTGAATCCCTAAACGTCCCCCGGCTCTGGCGTGTGTGTGGGACGGCAACAGGGTCGGCGGCGGGGGAGGGAAGGATGTGTCGGAGGAGGCGAGACTATTGATTCGGATCGCGTGCACTGCACTTGCGTCGCGTCCGCGGTAACTGCTGCCTCGATAAAAGCTCCACCCACGCGACACATACCGTCCGTTCGGCGGCCAGCGCGGCGCACTTGTTCCGCGACGGGGAATCGTTCGGCGTCACTCGGTGTATAGTCGGCGGCGGTACACACCTATTGTAATAATAATATATAGTCAGTGGCGTCCGTGAGCGCCCGCGCGCGTCGTGATGTGTTCGTTGTGAACGCGCGTACCTACCGATGAGCAGCGACGTGAGCAGGAGATCGTCGGCCGTCGTCGTCGTCGTCGGTGCTACTGGTGGTGGTGCTGCTGCTGGTGGTGCAGGTGGCAAGAAAATGCGCAAACGGAAGGAACTGGACGCGTTGACCGGCGGCGGCACGGTGGTCGGCGGCGTCGGCCGCAACCGCAGGCTCATGTGCTCGTCCGATTCGGATTCGTGTTCCTCGTCCCGGGCGCCCACCCCGGTAAAGCTACGGCGACAGATCACCCGCAGACGGAAACGCAGTTTCATCGCAAACACCTGGTGCAGTGCGCTGAGAATGTTCTTGGCGTTCGGCTGCATCGTTTGGGTCGTGTTCGAGACGTACACGTTCCTCGACATACGCAAGATCCAAGTACACTTGCAGACGCAACTCGACCAAGGTGTGGGATCCCGACGAATAAATAAAATAACGGCCGCGTCCGTTTTGTCTTCTTTTTTTTTTTCTCTCATAAGATTCATCCGTCCTCCCCCCCCCGTTGTTTTTATTATCGTCGTCCTCCTAGTCGCTGTATGTCGATCGCATAATACAATGTGTTTAGTACATACACGTTATAACGATTATTATTATTTTTTTTATCGTGTTTTTTGCTATTATTATTATCGTTAATAGGTTTTTTTTTTTATATATTTTGTCCTAGTCGCTGCCGGCAATCAAGGAGTTCCCGATGACCTACAGAAATGCCATACGATGTCCAAACAACTTCAACAGAACCAGACTGATATCAGTAAACGTTTAACAGTGTACGACGGACAAGTAGCAAACTTAACGCTACAGGCAAGTCATTATTATTATTATTTTCATATAGTTGCCGCCGTACACGTTTTGTAGCACCCCACGCCACCGATACGTGTCGTTTCTACTGTGAAATTGTTCGTTCGCTCGGTTTATTATTGTGTACTTACTTACAGGTTCACGATTTGGGCGCAAGGTTGTCATTGGTCGAAAAGAAAATCGACGAAAATACGGGCTTAATATCGAACCCGGACGTTACAAAGGATCCGTCTGTGAAAGACCTGTCGTCACAAGTGGCCAAACTCGGCAGCAAATACCAAGACTTGTACGATAGTGTAAAATCGCTCAAAGACACTACGAGTTCATTGCAGTCGTACCAAACAAAATTGAAAACAAACGTCACTTCGATTAATGTACGTTTTAACAAACATTTACTTTCGCCGTAACGAAATTATGTAAACGTTTTAAATTTGATGTCGAACAGGAAATATTAAATAACGGTGGCGGCGTCAGAACTGATGAAACCAAAATAAATAACGTGTACGATAAGTTACACGAGTTAATTGAAAACACTAATGGCAATGTGACAGCGATCAACCGAACGCTTACAAGCAGAATCGATTGGTTATCTGGCGATCAAAAAACTAATCGGGTAAATAAAAAAAAAAAATTAAATATTGTTATTTATATGGTTTAAGGATTTGTGTGTTGTAAAATTTAACAAATATTTGCGTTATAAATGTTCATTAGTACGTGTTATTCTTCGCTTGCTCTGCGCGTCATGATAACGTCGCGTCTTATTTGTCTACGGGATAAATTAAACGATAGTTTTATACGACACGGCCAAAATGTCACACCAGTTTGCCATCACGGTTCAAACCCTAAAATTTTACGTCTTAGATTGGTTATCGTTTTACGTTGGCCTATTTATTTAATGTATACATTATTAATTTTTAAGCAACAATTTAGCCATTTTTTTTTTTTTTTTTTTGTATACATAAATATTGCACTAATTAAATTAAATTGTAAAGAAGTCCTGTGATACTTAAATGTTTAAAACATGTCTATAAAGCATAAATTCAGTCTGAAATGCATTTTTTTCTCTATATATATGTACTTGTACTGAGATATAACAAAACTTATGATTTTTATAGGAAGAAATAGAAAAGTTAAAAGAAGAAAGTCAGAAGTTGATCGCTCAAGTAAAAACAGTCGAGAGTGAATGCCAAACGACAGACAGTAAATTCACAAAATCATTAAGCGAAATGGACTCAAAAGTAAAGTAACTCTAAATATTCGTTTTAATCGTAATAAAATTAATAAATTAATTTTTGTATTTTAGATAATATCTGTAAAAACTCAAGTAGACAAGATTGCAACCAATGTTACCAATTTACACGCTCAATCAAATCCAAATGATTCTCTTACAAATTCGAGTCAATTAAAAGGTAACGTTTTAAGTACATTTTCAAGAGATAAGTCCACTTTCATTAGAAACTCACAATTATCGTGATAATTTACAATACATAATAATATACGCGTATTATAAAATTTGTCAAATATACGTGTAAAATATAGATAAAAAATAATAATCGTAATATTACATATGTATTACTTGTTGAAGTGTTTAGAAAATATTGAAATTTCTTATTATAAATTAAAATTGAAGAATTTAAAAAGACCGTATCTAAATATTTCAAAACTTTCATAAAGTTTGAAAAAATATTGATCTGTGAATCACTGTTAAAGAAACCACGTAACATAATATGTTAATTGGCTGAAATCAAAAAGATTAAATAAATAAATAGCTTACTTTTACATTCTATCCACAAAAAAAAAATGTTAACTAATAATTTTGTATATTATATACATACTAGAAATTAAATAAACGTTTAATTTATTTTAGGTGAGAAAAATGGAACTCAACCGAAATCCTAATATTAAGTATTATTTATGTTTTATTGTACGTGTACACAATGTTGTTGAATCATTTTAGTTTTTTTTCTAATTTTATTAAAATAATAGTTGATAATTGTTTATGTTTATATTGTATTTGAATTAATACGTTATTATTTTGATGTGATTTTTTTTTTTTTGTTTTCAATACAATTTGATTAACCTGTTCAGATGAATTGTTCGATTTTTATAATTCCTATTAAATATTTAAAACGAAATAAAAATATATATGTGTAAGAATAAATTTTACAAAGATGATTGCGTTTTGTTATAGACTATATAATATAATAATTTGAGAAAGCAATATTTTAGTTTTTACGCTATTAAATTTTACTTAATTATTTTTCTACATTCAATGAAATTAATTTTATCTAAATTAATTAATTCACACTTATTTTATTGTTTTACACAATAATGTACAGAAATACTTTGACTAATTTTTACAAATATTCTATGGAATAACATGTTAACGATTGACATGTAGTAAAATGATCACGACTAACAACCGAAATTTTATTTAGTTATTTATTCATCAGCTAAGCAAAAAATAATTGTTTTTTTTCCCTCCCAAATTTCTGTGTTTATATTATTACGTTTGACATTTTAGTTGTTAAAACAATGTTATATTTTAAATGCCAAAATACAATAATTATTACTTTAAAATTATAAAGAAAATGTGTTAATTATGAATCGGAATACTATAAATTAATGAAAATTGTATATTATTTTAGTTCCTTTGATTTTTTTTTTGTGCTACCACATAACATAATATATTATGTTAAAAAAAAAAAAAACCATTAGGCGTATAATATAGAAAATTGTGATTGTATAAATATAATTTATTTTGATAATACGTATTTTATTATTTAAAATCTAATTACAATGGTATAACGTTTGTGTATAGTTTTTCAAAAATAATTTTTGTTTTTTCTATGTCAGTATAGTGATACTTCAATTGAACCATCCATGAATTACCTACTATATTATATATATATATATATATATATATATGAAAACAAATTACTTTTTATTTAATAATAAACGCCTAATTACAGAAATGAAATTGTTTTCGTATTTATTATTTTTTTTACTTGAAACGGCTGAAACACGTATAAAAATGTATACCATATAATCTGTATTATAACAACGTACGTGGTTGAAAAGTGATTAAAAATACGTTTATTGTACTGAATCCGGTTGTGATACTGTATTTAAATTAATGTATTAACCGTTCGATTTATACGAATAGTGCTAATGTACATGAATTAATTACACGTTTGTATAATAGATTTATTTATTCATTCGAGCAATTAGTTTTAAGTACACGCACACTTGTAATAACGCTTTTGGTTATTTCGTAAAGAATAATATTTTTTTTATTAAAAAATAAATTGTGGAATTTGCGGTGTATCTTATATTTTAACTGAATTCGTCGATTTCTGTACATTTTTTCCAGTACGTTAATTAATAATAAAATAAATGTATTTTTAATGAATCTAAAATTTTGATACGCGTGTAATGTAAAAAGTACGGTAAAAACGAAAATCGTAGGCCCTGCTGCTATACACCAGGATTCGTTCAGGTCTACGAGTGGATCACTTTTTACACTTTTTTTTTTAGTTAAATCCTCGCTTTTATTGCCTTTTTCAACAATTATATTTTAGAATTTACAGTAGTAACACAAAAAATATTTTTAAATAAATTATCTTTTCGGAACAAATATTTCTAATAGTTTTACTTGTGGACAGTGTGGTCACTGTTTTTTTTTTTTTTTTCTGTTACCATTTTTACCAATTACAATTTAATAATATATAAATACTAGAATTTCGACTGCCTGTATTGTCATGAATATTTTCCCGCTGATTGTAGATGACGATTTAAGATGTAAATAGATTATATCTTAAATACTGTAAATTTAAGCTACCGAACTATTAAAAACTGCTGTTGAAAACGAAAACTTTTGAGTGGTAGAATTGGCACACGTAATGTTAGAAGGTGTAATGATAGTAAAACGAGAAAAGATAAAAAAGAAAAAGCCTGATGCTGTTCAAAAGACAATTGACAAAAAAAAAAAAAAATTACTTATACGCATATAAAAAATAACAATTGCTCTGTTTCTTAATTAACTCTATAATTATAGAATAAAAAAACCGTTAGGTAGTTAAAATGAAATAATTTTTTGTTTTCACTTTTTTCACAATTTTTTTTTTTTCTCAAATTATTATATGATTTGTACAAAATATTAATATAACAATTAAAATATTTTATTGCAAATTCACAAGCCTTTGTCTGTAATTATAAAAAAAAAAAAATATATATATATGTAGTGTACTCTCGATTATCCGCGGAATAGGGTGGCTTGGCATCCACGGATAAGCAAATTCCGCGGATAATCCGCAAAATTAAAATTTAAACGAAAATGCTATAATTATATATATGTATTATTAAAAAAATTAAATTTAAATTTTATAATAAAAAATAAAATATACACATGTACATATAATGAAAAATTAATAAAATTATAAATATATTAAAATATATGAAAAATTATAAATTATTTATGTGCAAAAAAATCAGTTACAAGTTGTCGTTTTTTTTTGTTTGAAAACCATAGGCGGAAATCTATTAAATTTTCTGGGGGGGCTAACATTTTAAACATCAGTCATAATCAGTCAAATATCCAAAATACATACAAATTATAAAATATTTGGGGGCTTTGCCCCCCCTAATTTCCGCCTATGTTGAAAACACTTTTTTTTTACTTGTGATTGAAGTTTTTTTAACAACATTTTGCTTTAAGCAAAACGGATAATCGAGAGTACACTGTACACACACACACATATATATATATATATATATATATATACTCGTTTTAAGACGAAACATATATTTAAAAAACAACACGTTTTAATATTAGAATTAAAAATTCGTCTTCTGCTGAATCGGCAGAATCCCCAAGATTATTACTGAAACTGCCGTCAAAATCATACATACGGACAACAAATATACAGAGTTTTTCATATTGGTTTATTTTTTGTGCCATTATTGTTTTAGTCGCTTTTCTCACTTTATTTTGTAATTTCAATCATTTTTATTACTTATTTATTTGATGCTGTCTCAGTGGCGTAATTAGAAATTTGTTCTGGGGAGGGATGACTTTTTTCCCTCGTTTTTCATTACAGTGCAATGGGAAACTTCACACACACCCTTCATACTATAAATTTTCTTGTTGTGTACATACCTACTATACTACAAATCAGTAAAAAAAAGAAAAAAAAATTTACTTGTAATCTAACTAAGTTAATATTATTCAAGTATTTAAATCAAAATACACAATAGAAATATTTGATTAAGTACTACTCGTATATATTTACTATTATTTTTAACTGATAAATTATAAAATTAAATCCAATTTCCGAGGCTTATAATTTAAACATTATAATAAAAAAGCGATTTTAAGTAAAGTATAAAAATAGGAAAAAATAAGAAAAATTTTGACTCTACAATAGATGATGACAGTTTTCAGTTATTTTTTTTTTATACATGATTAAAAAAAAAGGCTCTGGGGGGATCTATCCCCCTCATCCCCCCCTTAATTACGCCCCTGTGCTGTCTGCGCGTGGCCTTGCAGGTTGTTTCAGCCTGAAGACAATATTATATTATTTTTCAAGCTGGTGCCGTATTCCGCAGTAAACATAATGTATACAGCTGCTGCAAATTTTGAATATTTACATTTTTTTTTTTATGTACAAATTATACAATTTTTTTTTTATATTATCGTTAAAAACCAAATTAATGACTGTAATATACAGCGTGTGCCAAAGATAACATATTTTGTATAAAACCGTTTAAATCAAACAGCAAAATATAGCATTATCAATAAGTGTTGTCTTTGTGAAATTATTTATTTTAATAGGATCTGCATTATTTATCACATAATACGTGGTGCATTGGCGCTTGACTGTTGACTATACACTTTTAGACTAAATTTAGAACTAAGTAAACTAAATTTGGATTTATTTCAATTTAAATAATTCATATTATAAATAAATATAAATATTTCATTTTTATTAAATTCTGATTAATTACTAGTATTTACATTTTACACATTAGACTATTTAGGTACTTAGATTCTACCTTATATCACACATTTTAAAGCAGTTATCTTTAAGTTTTTTTTTTACTTAGCGTTTTTTTTTTTTACACCGAGTGTTTTTGTTGGGATAATATACACATACAACTACTCTAGTAATACCTAAAACTGAAAAGTACGAAATTAAATTTTATTATTTACTCGGGTCGTTCATCGACTTTGCATCAAATTTTACAAAATTGCAAATTTGAATTCCTTGCGTGGTTTTGTAGGTATGTACCTAATTAATATAAAATAATATTCTAATATCATTTCTATTCAGCGCCACGGTCGTGGCGCGAGCTAAGTAAAAAGAAATAATAGCTACGGCACGACAGTGTATATTATCTCGAAGCAGGTCGAGTTACCCATTTAAACCGTGTAAATATTGGTGTTATTTTTAGTTCGTGATAACTAATTGTGTACTGAATCAATTAATACCTAGTTAACGTCAAAATATCAGAAAAATTGTGCACATGATCCTTTTGTAAAAATCATCGAAATCGTGTAATTACAAACGAAGTTATTAAAAAAAAAGTGCGAACATTTTAATGACAAATTATACTGAAATCTGGAATCACGGCGGCCGCTTCTCGCGTTGTCGCGCCTACCGGTCCCCCACTCTACTTTGTTTCGTTCTCGGTACGATTTAATATTATAATAGGTGGGGGTAAACTCGGCGGCCGAGGGCCGAGCGTTGCGCGGCGCGTAGTCATTAGACAATCGTCGTCGTTGTTTGTTGCCACGTTAATTTACTTCTAAGAAAGAAATTATTGTAAAAACAATATCTTCTCAGCGATGCGTATTGCAGTTAATTGCAAAAAAGAGGTGATATCACAACAAAAACACTTCGCCTGCAGCTACGTGTAAAAAAACGGCTAAGTAAAAAAAAAATCTATCACCAGTTATGATACGTATCTCGTAAGTGTTTAGCATCATAAAGTTGTGATATCATTTGTGATGCTAAGTAAAATTTTCGATTTACTTGGCGAGATCAAATAAACTTTCCTAATCAGTTGTTATAACAGTATCACTTCTTATTATAGGGTATAATAGAGTGCGTAGAGTTATACAATGTACAATTTACTGTATTTTTATAATGATAGGTACATAATTATTAATTAGGTTGCAATAAATTTACAAATACTTAAAATACTTTATATTAGGAAAGTTTATTTGATCTCGCCAAGTAAATCGAAAATTTTACTTAGCATCACAAATGATATCACAACTTTATGATGCTAAACACTTACGAGATACGTATCATCATAACTGGTGATAGATTTTTTTTTACTTAGCCGTTTTTTTACACGTAGCTGCAGGCGAAGTGTTTTTGTTGTGATATAATATATTATAGGTATAAGTTTTTTTTTTTGGGGGCGCGTACCTCATTCGCCTCCCCTCCTTGGATTCGCGCCTGCTTGCCTGTGTTGCGGGATTTTGTCTTGATGACGTCGCGGGATTTTGGCTTGACGACACGCTCAAAGCTGATTGTGTTAATCAGTGCTCGAATTGAGGAGGACGTAGCGGGACAGAGCTCCTCTTCAATTTTTTTCATATTTTGAGAGCACCTCTTCGAATTATTTTCATTAGACCGGGGGGATAGAACGTGTAATTCTGTTAAAATAGTATTGAAATTCTGATGTTGTAAAGTTGCACTGAACGCGCTGATAAAAAACTACGTAAAGAATTATTTTTTGATAATTCATAACAAGAATATGAAGTTGTGTTGGATCCTCAGTACAAACTTTTAAACCCGGCTTTTATGTATTGTCTTGGATACGCAGAGGAAAAAGATCTGCTGAAGAAGAATGTTGCTCTAAAAGGAGAAATACAGAAGTAAATCACGGCTGCCAAGTTGTTGTGGAATGTCATATAAAAGTAATTAGGTACCAAATTATCTGGAGTAAAAATGTAATTATTAATTTTTATTTGTCGATAAATGACAATTAAAAAAAAATATATTCATTATAATTGTTGGTATATATATTGCTGATATAATATATTATCACAGATATCTTATCTGTGATATTATAATAATTTGATGAAGATGAATGGTTGGGGGGTGGTATGGGGGCGAAGCCCCACGAGTCGGGATGAGTTTAATCATTGTAAAGGACGCTAATTTGTTTAAAGTCTTAGGGCCCCCTTTCTTTTATTTTTCCAGTTGGAGCACTGATGTTAATGGCAGTACAATTAATATGTGAAACAACATTTTAGAAATCACGACTAAACAGTTTAGGATGAGAAACGACACTGATGAGAAAAAATGTTTAGTAGTCAGTACTCAACTTCTGGTTACAGTTTTCCGTCAACCAACAATTCATGTATTACATTTTCGTAAGAACACTTGAACAAATGTTACCTGTTGTTTTATTCCTATCGATTGTGCATTTATTTGTGCTTTTGCAAAATTTTAGCACATGCAACTACATGCGACTACTGTAATGCCAAAACACAGTATAAATAAAAAACAATTGTAATATATAGTCGTAGAAACTGAACGAATATAATGGACTTGCAGTGGCGTAGCCAGGGGGGCTTATGGGACTGCAGCCCCCGAAATGAATAAATAATCAGTTTTTTAGTGGGTATACCGTCTATAAATATTAATATTAGCTTATAAATCAATTAATCATCAGCCTTAGCCCCCCCCCCCCCAAATAAAAATCCTGGCTACACCACTGTGGACTTGTATACGCTTTTCTCTTAATTAAATGAAAATCAACACGTTACTCAAATTTAATGTATCCACATATTATTTTGATTTATATCCATACTTTATTCATAATAGTATAATTATTTTAAATACATTTTATAAATTATAAAAAAAAAAATATATATATATATATATATAATCATAAGAAATTCGATATATATGAAGTTATAACTCAAACAATAATGATACAAATATTTTGACTGTTTAAATGTTTAATTAATCTTATATATTATGTGTTTACAATGGAATAAAATAGTAAAACGTCACCTATAATAAAGCCCGTGAAAAATGTCTAATGCTAAATGATTATTGGTTAAATAATAAAATTAAGTGTTATTATAAGAAGCATCTAGTGTGAAAATTAAATAAAAATTATATATTAATCATATTATTACCTAATCAATATCTATGCTAACTATTAAATTCTTAGGATGTTGTATCAAAAAATGAAAACAGACGACCTGAATAACATAAATCATTAACATCTAAGGATTTAAAATATTGTTTTGATACGCCTGATATTCTTAAAACCCAAATGAAATGATTCATATACGCTACACCTCGATGACAATTTTCAATTACCATACGGCATAAAATGTCCGCTGGAACATCGTTTTTATTATTGGCATAAGCGTTTTTAAGTTCCATCCTAGCGTTTGCAATCATATTATTATATATAAAATCAGGAATCGTTTTTTCAATAAGATCGAATAGTCCAGAAATATCACCAAATTTAATTTCAGAAATTAGATTTTGAACTTTTTCTGAAGTCTGATAAGTTCTCGATAATCTCACAAATTTGTAAAATATTTTCTCTCCTTTTTCGAACCAATACAAAGTCTTTCCTACAAGTTTTAACTTTTCCTCGTTTAAATTTTTATCCATGAGCTCTAAATGTATATTAATAAATATTGCATGTTGGTACAGGAACATATCCATATTATGGCAAAGATGATATAAAACGTTGTTGTGGAATATTATTATTGCATTAATGTTCAAATTCCACGGTAATAATTGATGATAAACATCCGACAAAGACATTTCTGTGTTGTTCACGGTCATCGTCTGTTCCTTTATTTTGTGCATTTCGTTGGAAGTGTCAGAGCTTTCAGTGATGAAGTACTTACCGCTCAACCAATCAAATGTCAACCATATGGGCGTTGTAATCGTCATATAATATTGCTGTATTGTACTATGTAGCGCATTAATATAATCGATATTACATTGTGTACAATTTTCCATCTTCACATACTCATCGTTATAATTCGGCAATTCGTCGTATATAGACAATAAATTAATAAATATTTTATTTTTCATAGCGTATAATACACAAGGTACATCATATATCAAAGGCATGCCTTTATCGATCATTTGTGCGGAGCAATGAGAACGCAAATAATCCATATCATTGTTACATAATACCAGGTATATATTAATCAGTTTAATGGGATTCACATTATTATTCTTCAAATAAATAAGAATCTCTGGAACGTATGGACAAAACGAAAAAGCTATTTCAAACATATTTTTGCTGAGATCGCCTTCAGCAACTGTGTCATTTTCATTAATAAGTTGGGTATTTATGTAATCGAAAATTTCATGAACGTAATATTTTAGAAGTCTATCGAATGTGTATGACAATAGGTTGTGTAAAACTTCAGACATTGGAAGTGAAGTATTTTCTTCATCAGGCAGTGTCAATGTATCACAATTATATGCTCTCAATATTCGATTATAGTATGCATTCAGCCAAATTAACGTATCATCGGTTTGTGTATCGTCCGAGTCGGATAATCTGGTTGTTATATTATAATGAACACCTCCATTTACTTGAATAAACTTGTCTTCATTGTACGGGATATTGGGTATTATTAATGGGGTTGTTCTTACTTTTAATATATTCTCCTTCATTTCTAACACAAATTCCTGAATGACTTCCTGATAATTATCAGTCATATTTATATCTCCTTTTACACCACTCTGAAGTATGTTATACAATGAATTTACAGTTTCATTATTACAATAATATCGTAACCTGGTATTTCTTTTCTTTATTATAGAATCCGTGTCAATGAGTTTTGTCCATGACACACACACATTCGAGTGCATGTTATATAAAGATAATAATTTGTCAATGTTTCTCTTACAAATGTAAATGAAATCTAAAATCACTGGAGTACACATACATACTATCGTTTCGTAATCCGATAGTTCTATTTCATGTAGTGTTTCATCGTTATAATTCGTATCCAATTCTAGTAATATTGCCATTTTATAAATGGATAATTGTTCCAATACAAAAATTAAATTCTCAATTATGATATTTGTCGACGTACGCACATCATTTATGCAATCGTTATAATTTTTGATTTCTGTATTCATACCTTCAGGATGAGTGTCTTTGTAAAATATGTATGCTGTTGAACACAACTGTTGTAACAGGTCATTCGAATGCGATGTACTCGCCGACGCTGCGGGACTTCGTGTTGATGACGACGCGGTATTTTGTCTTGACGACGACGCTGGATTTTGTCTTGATGACGACCCACGTGGCGACACGCTCCAAGCCGATTGTGTTAATAGCAAAACAATTAATATATTAAACAACATTTTAGAAATCACGACTTCAATAATTTATCACCAGAAGCGATACTAATGAGAAAAATAATACTTTTTTAGTAGTCAATACTTAATGTCTTTTTACAGTTATTCGTCACCAAATAATTCTGTTATTACATGTTTTTAAAAACACTTGAACAAACGTTAGGTGTTTGTTGTTTAGGTACTCTTACCGACGGTATAGATGCATTTGAAAAAGTCACAAACTGCAAACTTTACTACCAATACACAAAATATAAATTGCAAATTTTATAAATTTCATGAATTTTACCGTAATTTTATACAATTTATCAAGTCAAAATAAAGTAATAATAAATATAATAATTTTGTTATAAGTAGATTTGGATAGTATTCTATAAGTACAATCTTCTGATTACTTATTAATGCTCAGTCAAATTTCATGTTTTTGAACCTAAAGTTCATTGCATCCAAATTAAAAGGAATAATTTATATATGTATTTATTCAAAATCATTATTTTGTTGTTAAAATTTAATAATATTATGTGTGTCTTTCTTGTATTATAGTACTGAGAAATTGTATAGCTTTATACTTTGCTTAATCAAATTTGGCACCTTGCGCACCACAAATCTGATATATCACTCGATTTTAAATAACCCATAACTCGAATAAATATATCGGCTAAACAAAACCCATATTAAAATACCCATAAAATTATATAAATAGACACTATAAGTAAGTAGACAACCTATTTTCGAAGTCGATTACTTACCAATATATTATACCATGTTAAGATGTATGGTCACTTTTTACTTTGTCCACTTTGAGAAATTTTTAAAAATATTTTTATGTATATACTTATTGTATATATATAAAACTAATGCTTTTGGGTCAGGTAAAAAAAACATAAAACGAAAAAGTAAAATTTCGGAAAAACTACAAATAATTTTTATTATTATACCGCCGTAACAGATTATTCTGTGGTCAGGAATTTACACTTTAAATTCTTTACCATTATTTATACCGCACACCACGCTATATGTATTTGGAAAACATTTCGGAGTATCAAAAAACTTCGAATAGATTTTGAAAGACACCGGTAACCACAAAAACCAGTCAGAGAACTGCGTATAGATGACGTGGTCTACAACGAGTGGTGCAGCCGGACGGCCGCGTGCGGAAGACGTAAACGAGCGGACACACACGACGGGTTCAAAACGTTTCCGTCCAGTACGCGCATCACACCGTTCATTCGTTTGCCAACTACACTACACAGTCTTCATAAACAGAAATGAGATGACGTCGAGCGAGCATGGTTATAAATCGCGATTTATACATTCATTTACTATTCAAACTATTAACTGTATATCGTTTTTTTTTATTGTATATTAAAATTATAATATTGCACGAGTTAAATAAACTTTTTTAGATTTTGAGCGTAACGAAGAATCTATTGATTTTACAGTGATGCGTTTTTTTTATGTCTGTACCAAAAAATTTACTTTTTTTTTTACAAAGATTTACTTCCGTATTTTATATCCGATGTTAAAATTTAGGCCGGGCGCACACGTACGGTTTTTTCCGTGTTCGATTTCCGAATACGGAATTCCGATTCGGACACCGGCCGAATGCAGGCGTTTCGTAGGAATAAATAAAATTACCGCACACGTTCTCTTAAATTTTCCGTTCGGAAATAATTCCGAAAGTACGGAAAAAAATTCCGAACATTCGTTTCGGAAATCAGGCCGTGCGGAAATCGGAATCCCCGAACGGAAATGAACCGAATGACGTTATTCCGAACACTCGCAGCACTCGCCTTCATTTTGTGTTGAACGCCGCACACGGACGGAAATTTCTGTTCGGTATTTTTCATTTGTGTCTACTGTCCAGTGAACGTTTGCTCTTCATTTTACGTACATACATATCAGGGACGCCCGCAGAAGAATATGCCAGTAGGTGCAAAAATATTATTGGACGCAGTATAAGCCGTGGGGGCTTTGCCCCACACCCCCTAAATGGCTAATCTTTTTTTATGTATCGTTGCAGGAAAAATCTCAAGGGGTACAACCGCACCCCCTGCCCCCCCCGGTCGTCCCTGATACATATGTACCAAAAAATGTGCGAATCCGAAAATTTAATAAATAATTACCCATCATCTCGTCGTCGTTGTCCATGGTCGTGTTTTTACGAAAACGTCAACGTACGTACTGGCAGAAATCCTAATAGAAATATCAGAACGTGTGCGCTAGGCTTACGGATTTCCGAATCGGAATTGTAAGAACGATTGAAATGATCCATGACGTCATTATTTGTTGTTATCAAATTTACTTATTTATGCGCATGCGTGTACACAAAATGACGTCAATAAATTTGCTAATTTATGCACATGCGTATACAAAAAAAAAAAAAAAGAAAACCCATGTTTATATAGGTATTTATAAATTTATATTTTTATGTGTATTTGCGAGTTTTGTGATTTAACTTACGCTTATACGTAGGTACCTATACCTACATTCACAGGATTCAATAAACAAGCGTACGAAACATAGTCCTACGCGTATATGTTTTTTTTATCATGATTAATAATTGGCTCTTTGTCGTGTAAACATTTTGGATTTCAAAATAGTCCTATTTAATTGAATCAAAATCCTATAGTAGTATGTATATACATATTAATAACTAGTTCACTCTGTCCAAATGGAATTTATTGTTTGTTTTGGTCGTATGTTGTTGTGGTTCATAATTTCGAATTTAAATTGATTTAAAAAAAACGGTTACCAATCGTATAGCGATTTATAAAATATTAAAGGAAATATTCAATTTTTCGGTGATTATATGTGATGATTTCAAGCGAGTTATATATATATATATATATATACATAGGCGTGCGCAGGAATTTTGTATGGGGTGTGCCATGAAGAAAACTGGGCCTAACTGATAACTGGTTGGTTTGATAAGTTTGATTTATTATTGGTTACCTAAAGTTGTTCATAGTGTTCGTAACATCATACATTAGCCTTAGCATATTGCCAATTGCCGTTTTTGCTAGAGCGCCTAATTTATTTTCTCTAATTTTTATTATTTATCGCTTAAAATTCAAACAAAGTCCCCGAATGAATGAAAGTTGTACAAAAAGCCACATATATATATATATATATATATATATATTCAGCCATTCAAATACGAATCAAATAGGAACGGTCGATAACAACCGCGCTTTTCGATAACGACCAAATTTGATAACAACAAATAATGACGTCATGGATCATTTCAATCGTTCCTGCAATGAACCATTCGTAATAATTTTCAGTTTTTCATAATCAACAAATAATGGAATGATATAATTATTAATTCATCTCGTACGTATTTTTTATAATATTATAAACTTACCTACTTTTTAGACCCCCCCCCAGAAAAAATTTGAAAATACGCCACTGACAGAGAGTTTCTGCGACTCCTAATTTTGTTTCTCGTATCCGTTGGAGTACGCATGCGCAGTATTCTCGGGTTTTGTTTGTCGTTCTCGTATACGACAACGTGTGGAGGAGACGTGGAGTTTCTCGTATACGACAACGATTGGTTTCGCGTAAACGAGAACGATAAATTCAATTAATAAACGTCGTATAAATAAATTATTTTGGGGAAATTTGTTACGTACAAAAATTTCGACAATAGAGACTTTCTTGCGACTCGTAAAAATCACAAGAACGAGAGAATGACAAACATGTCGTAAAACGCGAAAAAACTGATTTCTGCGATCCGTGTACGAGAAACGTACTGGTTATTTTCGTTTTTATCGCATAAAAGGCAGAATGCAGTATTTCCTTTTTTTTTTTTTATTGCATATTGTCAAACCCAACTTGATTTTTTGTTGCCCATTACAATAAGTTATTTTAAAACTTTTTTAATCAAGTTGAACAATTATAAACGAGACTGAATAGGAAATAGAAATCGAAATTCGCGAGCACACACACACACATACTTTATGCGATACAATATAAAATTTATGACTTAGTAACGCGTAAAAATAGTTGAGTAGGTATAAGTATCAACCAACGATGCGATAATACGCAATGCATTTCTAATCTAGCTAACGTCATCATTGTTATAGCCGACAACAAATTAATAATGAGATCTAAAAAGCAATACTAAATTAATTTTAACTTATTTTGTAATTTAGAGCTAGTTCGCATGACGGGCGTTAAACGCGCGTTCACAGTTACTATACAATTGCTATTAACTGTACATATGATAACGCGCGTTGGTGGGCGACGCGCGTTCAACGCCACGCCAACGCAAATACCCTGTCTACGCGCGTTAGAACATGTTGTGGATTTGGAAAAAACTCGATTGACTGTTGTATCGACTGACAAGTGCGGGCTTAAACGCGCAAAATATGTAATCATGTGAACAGTGGCTTGAAAACGCGCGTTTAACGCCTTTCATGTGAACTAGCTCTAAAGGTAGGTAAATACTGAATACAATTTGAAAAATTTAGTGTTTTCGACGAAACTTCAAGTGGGTACACGCTATTATAAACGATGTGAAATTATTTTTCACTAGATTCGTGTAAATAATTAAATGGTTTATGAAAAAACAATTCTACTATTATTATTCGAAATTAAAATACAGAAATGAGTGTTAAAATTATAATTATTTTTGTTTTCTAATTGAAGACATTTTTTTTAAACATTTCAAGCGTTCAAAAATGACTCTTTATAGCGACCCGTAGTGTGTATTTTTTTAGGTCGCCAAGGAACTATTGTCACGGATACCGGAACGATTTATTTATCAATATCTCCGAATAGGTAAGTACATTTTTTTCTCCTCCGCTAACACATCAGTTCGAAAATCACCCTCGACTTGCGCACTGCTTTACTAGATATCACAGAGTTTTGTAGCAGTACAATTTTGTTTTCATCAACCGTTTTCTATTGATTCCGTTAATTTTTTTGTTTTTATTTTACATTACGGAATGAAATTGAATTTTGAATAAAAACAAATATTGACGCAGGCATACTGCAGGCAATAGCGACTTTTCTTTTCCCGCAGATTTGTATCGAAAATATTGATTCGGAAAAGTACAACTATATTTTTGATCGTCGCGTTCGATCCAGCAGAGACATAGATTCCGGAATGCACTCGGTCTCTTCGTCTGTCTCGTTTAGTTTTATAAAAAATATTTGCACGATCTCGGGGTTACGCCACTCTGTAATATGATGTCGTGCGGTATCTGCAGGAGACACTGGGGGGCGCTGCCACTGGAGAGAGACCGCCACTTGCCCCGTCTGCAGTGCCGCAACTACGAGATCTGAGGCCCGTGCGCTAGAAATCATTTTGATGTCCCTTCATTTTTGTTTCCACAGGTAAACGATTGAAATATAACCGCAGTTTTTTATTTACAAAACATTTTTTTTGTATTTAAACTGACATTATATAGAATTTTTGATAATATTTTTACTGTACCCACAAGTGTTCTATAAAATTGCGCGATACATTTTTTTTTTTGAAATTAATAATTTAATCCAACTGAATACGAAATCGTTTAACATATATAATATATATATATATATTTTTTTTTTTGTACACTACAAATATAAAAATAAATAAAAATTAAAAAGCACTTCATTTCAGGAATAAAGTAATTTCTGAAAACAATTTGTTTTTCTTGTAAATTCATCTTTCGCAATCCTGAAATATAAAAGTCCTGCCGTTTTAACCCGAATAATTGTATTGTGGCTTTACGCGGAAATATTATGTTAGGACGACTGTCTAAAAGTGACTACGGCGCGCTATTCGTAATTTCGATTTGGAGGCGCTCGAGAGTCGAAGGCGTCAGACCGCAAATTCGTGCGGAAATTGCCGCTTTCGTAAAGCTAAAAGCGATGAGCAAATCTTTTGACGAATATAGGTACGCACGAAACCGGAGTGTTCTGAAGGGCGTATAAAACTGCCGCGATCACGTGAAAACGCGACAGGACTCTTTTTTAAGAACAAAGGAAATTATAGACAAGAATTGAAATATCGTTCACGGTCTTACACAGGTACGTATTAAAATATACGGGAAGACATTGAAATGAAAAAAAAAAATAAATAAGCACGGGAATGCGTCAAGCGCGTTATCCCGATATTTTGTTCGTTCGAATAACGAGAAAATCGTTATTATAATATGTGTATAAGTATTACGACGAGACTGAGCGAGTTTTTAAGCAGTTTTTCTTTTTAACTCGCTAAAATGATTAAATCGAACATAATTCTGATTGTCGACGTTTATTTAATTTATCAATCGAGTAGTTCCAATATTACGCCTACTACTACACTCGACTTAGAACCACGATTTAAATTTTAAAGACGTAATAATAGAAAGACGAGAGGTTCTACAAATGTTTGATGGAAGTAAATTTTTTTTTAATATTGTATAAAAAAAAAATACGTATTTAGTGGAAGTACGTTTGTTTGGCTGTCGATTTCAATGAAATTAAAATATCGAAATTCGCAAGGTTTCCGTCAAACGTTCGTGTATTTTCCCCTGCTTTCAACGGGTATTTAAATCGCGGTGCTGTGTTGCGTATATAGTATATACTATATAGCATTATTGGAACGACGAAAACCATATTATAAATTATAGTTTTAATAATAATTGTACGGTGCAGCGATAAACGACTTCTGAAATTTATAATTATCAGGTGTCGTCTGTTATTTTGGTGTGGAACTATTATTTGCGAACTATCGTTTTGCAGTGTGAACATAAAATTTTGTTCATCACAATTTTTCGATTAAATAAATAAACCACCGATATTCGATATTTACAATAATCATTTATTAGAAATTATACAATATAAAATTTTCATTTTTACTTTTTACCATAAAAAGATTTTTATGGTAATTACAATAAAAACCAGGTATACAAACACAAAAATAATAATCAAAAAAATATCGAAATGGAAAAATTGAAAAACCAAGTGTTTACATCATTTCAAAAAACAGGCATATTTTTTAAGACTTAATAAGTAAATTAAAAAAATTTAAAGTTATTAATTAAAAATGTAAATTTAAAAGTTAAAAAATAAATGAGACTTAATACGTAATTGCATAATTTAAAAAAAAAAACCAAAAAATGCACATTTTTAAAGACTTAATAAATAAAAGTTAAAAAATAGATAAAACTTAATAAATAATTACAAAAAACCAAAAACATGCACATTTCTTAATAAAAAAAGGAAAAAAAAGATTAAATAAATAAAGAAGTTGACAGGTAAAAAAGAAGTGTACAAAAATCAATGAATATGTTAACATTTAAAAAACAAAAAAAACTTAGGCGTATAGCGCAGGAGGCAGCCTGGCTACGGCGGTCATTTATGAGCATCCAATCGACTGCTATCGAGTCGTCATTCTAAATAGTCGAGCGAGACTTGCGATTAACGCAAAATGTCTGCGGCTGTGCTTCGACTAGTGTGTATGGATGCTGACGGCGGCCACATACATTTGTGGCTCTCATACTCCAGGCACGTGTGGACACGTACCGTATATTATTACGTTCCGTCAAGTCACGTCACGTCTCCCGTAAGCTTTGCTCACTCTTCTTCTTCTCCCTCGCCTCTATCACAACTATTTTGGGTCGGCTACCTCTGTCCTACTAAACCTTCACTTGACCCGATCTCCCACATTTTCCACGCGTACACCAACAGTCCTCATATCACACTCAATCGCATTCTTCTTCGGTCTTCCTCTTCCTCTTTCTTCCTTCAACTTGCATTTCCACCCAAGTCTATTCTCTCTCGTCCTTTTGACGATCGCCGCTACACTCCTATATATGTTTCCTCGCACATATTCATTCCTTATCCTATCTTCTCTTGTCACCCCATTCATCCATCTAAGCATTCTCATCTCTGCTACACACGTTCTCTGCTCGCCTGTACATACGAATTCCTTCTTCGACGGAACACGCGACGTGAGGTGGTGTAAAGTGACGGAAGGAGTCCAAGGAGTGAAGGTCTGTCAAGACAATACTTTTTCGTGCTCTGGCCGCGCGCAGCCCGTTGGCTGCCGTGCAATCGTGCACGTTCTAAAATGGCTGCCGTGCAATAATGCACGTTCTAAAGCAGCTGCCGCAGAATTGTGCCAGAGATTATGCGCGTATCCGATAAGCCGTCATCAGTCGCGGATTGGTTTCCGCGACCTGGGGGGTGCGGCAGCCAGGTTGCCTAGTGCGCTACAGGCCTTATAATTAATAAAATAATTAAACGGGTAAAAAGACAAGTGTACAAAAATCAATAGAAATGTGCACAGTTACAAAAAAAACTTAACTAAAAAAATAATTTAAACAGATAAAACGACAAGTGTACAAAAATCAATAAAAATGTGCACAGTTACAAAAAAAAAAAAAACTTGAATAAAATAATTAAACAGGTAAAAAGATAGATATACGGAAATAGAACAATGCGTACAATATTTAAGTTATACAATAAAACAAGCAAAAAATTAAATTAAAAATTAAAATAGTTTTAAAAGAAAAAAATTAAAAATCGAAAAATACGTATAGTATTAATAAAAAAATTATACAAAATAAATTTCGAAAAAGATAATGAAAAGTAAAAGAAAATTTAGGAAATTTTAAGTACAATTCGCAAGTAATTACGATAATCCTCGGTCCGGCGGCGGCGTCTTGATCCTCGGAGTCTTGCGTGTCTCGTTAAATTTTTAGACTGCAGAGATGTGTTCAGGTCGAACGTTCAAAGCAGTCTGACGATTGTTTCCGAATCGATTTAACAAGTCAACGTTCAGTTTTCGGTCGCTACGCGCGTGTTGTACCTAGCAACATAATAAACATATCACCGTGCTTTTATGTAAATATACTATTACGGCCAACCTAATAATTAAAATCATTTAATAAAATAATTTAAACAGGTAAAACGACAAGTGTACAAAAATCAATAAAAATGTGCACAATTACAAAAAAAAAAAAACTCGAATAATAAAATAATTAAACAGGTAAAAAGACAGATATACGGAAATAGAACAATGCGTACAATATTTAAGTTAATACAATAAAACAAGCAAAATATAAAAATAGTTTTAAAAGAAAAAAATTAAAAATCGAAAAATACGTATAGTATTAATAAAAAAATTATACAAAATAAATTTCGAAAAAGATAATAAAAAGTAAAGAAAATTTAGGAAATTTTAAGTACAGTTCAAAAGTAATTACGATAATCCTCGGTCCGGCGGCGGCGTCTTGATCCTCGGAGTCTTGCGTGTCCCGTTACATTTTTAGACTGCAGAGATGTGTTCAGGTCGAACGCTCAAAGCAGTCTGACGATTGTTTCCGAATCGATTTAACAAGTCAACGTTCAGTTTTCGGTCGCTACGCGCGTGTTGTACCTAGCAACATAATAAACATATCACCGTGTTTTTATGTAAATATACTATTACGGCCAACATTCATTAATGTTCTCGACTATTATACAAAAATTAATAACGACGACGACGACGATTATATGGGTACAGATTTACTATACTCATTTCCCCTCCCCAATCTTATTATACGCTTTTTTTGAATCGTTTTGGTCAAGTTACTCTGTTTTTATTATTTTTATTTTTATAAATATCCAAAAGAATTTATCAGAAATTATTGTTCACACGACTCTCTAAATAGGCGACTGGGACACAATGTTCTGCTGACTGCTGTTAATATATATGCGGTGGGCAGGTGTATTATATATATTGGCGACCGATCTGTACTTTATTATTCTCATAACATTGAACTTAAATGCATTTACGGAACGCGCAATAACAAAAATAAAATAAAAAGTAACGCTTTATTACCGCGTTTTGATATAAACATTTTTAAAACGGTGACAAATTCGTTAAATCCTCAGTGAACGTTTTTAATTTCTTTCGTACTTATTTTCCTCTAAATGTGACTACCCTACAGTGGCGCAACCGGGATTTTTCAAGGGGGGTGTCCGCCAGTAGCATATACCGTAGTTCCCCCGATTATTTTTTGAAAAGTTAATGATTATAAAATTACGGGTGACTACTATTTTATTATCCTATTCAAACCGTTTCAATCAAACCTACCACCGTAATTATTTCTGAATACACTACTGGCATCCGGCGTTTAATAGACTGAACACTTATATCACATATATTTAGACAAAAATCATATATCATTTTAGTAGTTGTCAAATTTAAAAGCATTTTACAAAATTATTGTACATATTACAATATTACAAATTTTAATAACGTGTTAATTTTTACAATGATAAATTTCCTAATTTGTCGGTATATTTACTATGTACAAAATACATTACAATTTATAACGTTTATACCACTAACACATTTCCATTTTGTTATAACTTATGACAGTGTTTTAAACAATGCGTTCCAATAAACCTTACGAATAAATAATGACTGGCAGATAAACGTTAGAAATTTAAAAAAAAAAAAAACATTTTTTTCAATGGTCATCGTATGTAATTTCCATCAATACGGTTCAAAGTGGGTGTCCAGACACCCAAAACCTAACCCCTTGGTCGCGCCACTGACTACCTATATTTTTAAATGTTGTACGCGTTAATCATTATTTTCTCGTAATGTATCGTTGACTCAGAAAAATTTCATCAGATTCGTACAGTGTAAAACACTTAAAAACGTTACGGAAGTATTGAAAAATGTTTTCGTTAAGTATACTATCTTAATTTTATAATATTTGTATTCCCGCGCGGTACTCGTGTATTAATAAGGTGTTCTAAAACCGAGTTCCCCGCATTCGTTCCGTCACAATATCAATACATTCATCGAGATGGCTAATCGCAGCAAAGTGTTCTTATGGACCACAAAATGATAAGTGTATTCGACGCTCGTGGAGTGAGAGTATGTATTAAACTACATTAGATCCCGAACATTGAATAGTCGAATTTGGCCGTAAAGTGATATTGTAAGGCTTGAAAAATTTAACTACGTTTTCCCGATCCAAATCACTCGCTGAACGTGACAGAATATATAAACGGGGTAAATTCGATTGATTTAATTACACGACAATAAGTTGAAAACGGAATTCGCGTGAAAATAGCGTTTTCAAAGTAGGAAAAAAACGCAAGATAAAGACGAAAGCGTGAGCGACGTAGCACTGATCGTTCGCAACACATAAACTTTCAGCAACGGAAATTCAAATTGTAATTATAATCGGTCTAAATAATAAAACCAACGAGTTAAAATCCGTCGAGTTAAAAAATCAAGTGAAATTTAACTTTTGAACTTATTAATTCGTATTAACGGTCTAGGGTGACCGTATTTAAGAATTTAAAAATACGGGACTTATATTTTTGAACCAAAACACAGCAATTTTTTTTTTTTTACACAAAAATCACAATAAACGCGTAATATTATTAAAACGTTACACGAGTAATTATTTTTTTTATACATTACGACGGTTTATAATTTAAATTTTACTCGCGTATTATTCGTATTTTCGTACTTACGTCACTCGATAATGCCGTGCGCTCAAAAGAAATTCACGAAAATATACGTTGGCGTTGAATTTCTTGAAATAATAATTATATCAATATTTAAGCGTTTTTATGAAAATATATATTCGTTTTTATTAATCCCGTTTATTCCGGGGACGAGTGAAGAATATTCGACGTTTTTTTTTTATTGAAATAATTTCTTTTTCTCTAACGTTTCAAGTGTTTCACACTGGACTTTAGTAGTTACTACTTTTTTCCCTTGCATTTCAATTTTTTATCCGCATTTCGTTTGACATTTTATTACGCGCGTTTTATAATAAAATAATAAAAATATTTTACACTTTCTTGTACGTCAGTACCACACGCGTCTAAAATTCTGTAATATTATTAATTGGTTTGCGTTTCTTTCGATATTATACACAAAAGTAAAAAAAAAAAAAAAATGGAAAATAAACGGAACTTATTCAAAAAAAAAAAACCGCGATAAAAAACGTCCCGTTAGAAGTTTCTCGTTTTAAACGGGACG
This sequence comes from Slavum lentiscoides, assembly GCA_032441835.1. Taxonomy (NCBI): domain Eukaryota; kingdom Metazoa; phylum Arthropoda; class Insecta; order Hemiptera; family Aphididae; genus Slavum; species Slavum lentiscoides. Next base: position 4,846,916 of record CM063712.1, on the reverse strand, counting down.
TATGGTCAGTGGTCACCCTAGCTCAGCGCCTCTAGTAAATATATGAATGTAAACATATATTACTTTGGAAAAAAAGAATCCGTCGGTGAATTTCTCTCTCTTCAAATGCCGTTCGCTTTTAGCAGAGATGATGGGCCTGATATGGTACTTGTTCTGGTCGTGGTGTGCTTCTAAAAGCCGAGTCTTCATCCGACCATATCGTCAAGAGAATTGAAATATCGTCGCTAGGAGCCGTCAAACAAATTGTCAACACGCCCTGGAAAGAATTCTTCACCTCCACTCTTGTGTACGCGCGATCATAGTCGCCAACTTCTCTGCCGGTCGTGGACCTTCTATCTGCTCGTATTGTTTCAAGCGCAGTACCTTCACTCGTTCAACTTCGAAGTGTCTGCGGTCTCAGTATGATAAAATCGTACTGTTGCATACCGGAATGATATGCGTTTTGGGCGAATCAAAAAAAAAAAATTGCAATGTGCTTGGATGAGTTTTTTTTTGAAAATGTTTTTACGCGATCCCATTACCTTATTTTTCATTGAAGAATATAGTGGAGAATCGTTATAATTTTTAATAAAATCATTTTACAAACTTGTAGTGCTATTCTGTTTTTACATTAAAATCTTAAGAATAAAAGCCGTAAAGCGATATCGTCGTGTTGACTCCTCAGATCCTTCTGAAACACAGCAGTCATTATTTCAACTAAAAAAAAATTGGTTTAGTCAAAATACGTGTACACGTTACAACCTATAAATCATAATATTGTTCTAAACGTTGCAGTTCTTCGCGGTTTTGCTCAAATATTTTTTTCGATTCTGAGTGGAATGAGGAATGTATTAGTTATACAACGATATGTTCTTAGTATTTTTTATGACTATAACCAAAAATTATATCAGAAGGAGTGCACCGATCTTTATATTCATACACGGTTTTCGGTACCGAATTATTTCGATCCAGTATTTTAGAGATATGTTATTTTTCGAATTTCTCAATACTTTTTTCAAGTGCCAGAACAAAACTACCGAAACATTACACAAAAAAACGGGGTAAAAACGAGATTTCGTCAAAATCGATTACCGTTATTTCTTCGTAATTTTAAATCTAACAATCATAGAAAATTGAAATATTCACCAAATAAGTAACTTTATACTGTGTTAACGAAAAGAACAAAAATTCCAAAAAATGTCTTTAAATTTTGTGCTACTTATTGCAATTATAGATGTTGACGTATTTAATTCATTAAAAGAGGCAATTTTTAGTTTTAAGGTTTAAAAATTTAACACAATGTGTAACTCACGTTACTTCAACTCTGTATATTCAAAAAAATCTTGAAAACAGGCGCAATTTTTTATTATATCCATTTAGATTTTATATTAGTAAGGATAAATAATATTACACACCGAAGCTCCGCTCAGAACCGTTTAATCGAATTCAAATTTTTCATCATATCATTGCTTTCGAATTAATAGTAATAACAAAACTCTAAAATCTTTATCTAAGTAATTTACTTAAGCGGCATCCACAACGCCCTGCGGATCACTACTTTATTACACTTTATGCCTAGTAGTCGGTGAACAGAAAAGCTATAGGGTTGAACAGAGTGTATGAAATCCCGGCTACAAAGTCAGATGGTGTCTGAGTCAGTCACATATTTTTCCAGAGCTAGCCCTTGAGGCTTGTGAATGCTAATAGCATAATAGTCAGATGACAAATGGAAATGTTTATAGAGTTTCATATCTTTTACAAGAACGCAAAGTGTTTGTCGATTGTGTTTACATTATGGTCTCCACGGTAGCACGATAACCGCCGTTAACAGTGTTACGCGTATTATATAAGACTTTCCGGTGTAAGCCAACACATTATTTGATAATTTGAAATTCGGATTACGTCCCGATCAAAATTACGGAAAATTATGTGAAAAGTTTCATGACAATCGCGGTGTAGTAGTTGCTGAGAAAAACAGAACGGATAATTTTCGCTTTTCGAAAGAAAACAATTTTTCGACTTCGACTTCGCTTCAATAAATACTTATTTTTGTATTTAGTATTTTGAAAATAAAAAAATCTTCGTGTTACGCTGTTGTGTAAAAAAAAAAACTGGCTTCAAGATATTATTCGGATTTTGAAAAGGCTAATTTTATTCATTGTCGTCCAAATGTTAATCGAGTCGTTGTTGTTTTATTACAAATTAAAATAGAAACAAATACGAAGTGTGAAGACTATTAATCTATAGATAAAATATTATAGTGAACAGTCGACAAAAAGTTGTCTTGGGTAAGTTTGAATACATAAAACAATTTTGGGACCAGTATAAATCTGTTTGGGATTGAAGTGCCAAGTTAATGGAATTTAAAATATAATTTGCATCTTGTTAAGAAAAAAATGTAAAATAATAATACCGGATTTTAGAAAAATTTATGACTTTTTACAGCGTACATTTTTTAACTGTCATCCTGAAATATTGGTCCAAATTTGTTTAAATTTTATCATAACAACATTTACCTTCAGTCTATTAATAATAATAAAAAATATAACTAACCGAAACCAAAAAACTAGTTCACCACAACAGAAACTATAAGAATAAATCGATTCAGCAGTAAAGTAGTTTAACATATTTTAAGCCAATTATAGTTTTAGCAAAATATTATTAAGTAAGAATTCCTATATTGATTAACAAACAATTGAAATATGTTGAACGTACAATTTTTATCTAATGTGAAAAACTTTTTAAAAAAACTTTCTTTTTTTACTTTGAACAAGTTTATATAGAAAAATCACTTTACGTGGTTCTTAAATTGTAGAGTTTGGATAAAATTTAGAATTTAAAAACGTATTTACCAAATTTGAGTTTTGAAGAGGTGAATATTTTAAGTGGATCCTCACCATAGCTTTTTCTGTAAAGTATCGTCTGGCAATGATGTTACCGTATGTTTCAACCAATTTTCTCTTCGAATTCGGTAAAAAGTGTTTAAACTCTACTAAATTCAACTGAAATTCCACAGTTTAAGGACTGCGTAACGTGATATTGTTATGTTGTTCGTCAGACAGACCGCGGGACCACAAATTCTGATATGGCATTATTTCTAAGTCATCAAAATGATTTAAAATAATTTATTACAGAGTTGACCTTCATAGAAGTGACTGCTTCGCGAAAATAATCGTACATATTTTTTCAGCCTTTTATTGTACATATTTCAACCGCGTTCACTTAAACATTTTACTTAATACCTTACTAACTATCATTTTTTACTTAATTCGTTCCGAGATCTAGTATCACGATATCAAATTCATTTTTACAGACCCGGTTACATCGGCGCTCTACCTCATCAGTTGATGACCATAGTGGTTTCTCTCGATCTCGAAGGTATCTTGGCCGATTATTTACGCAAAACGACATACTTCCCACGACGCGCGTCAGGAAGATTTTCAACTAATCCCATTTTCCTTATTTCTCCTTAGTTTTTGCCTTTTGACTTATTGTTGTTTGACTGTTGTAATTTCGACGATACCGTTAAGGGGATCAGAAGCAAGTATTTTTTCTCTTTATCTTGCACGAACGAATCATATGCGACAATAAACGTGCCGTACTTCCAACGTGCCGATCGACGTAGCGATGCGATAAAGGTTCTGAAACTCGTCGCGAATTTTACTACAGAATGATTTTCCCATATTTCCAGTTTTTTTTTCATAAATCCTTAAAAAATTTCTCGAACCAACACAAATTTAAAATAAAAAAATTGCTAATAATCGATTTTTGAAGATCTTAAGATAAAAAAATGAAAAAAGTATTTTTGACGAAAAATATTTAATCGTTTTTAAATCGTGTATTACCCGTGCATTTGATTACTCTCTTAAACGGGTTCATCTGGTGACAAAGGCCGCACAGTTTAAGAGAGCCCAACACGAACAACACTGCCAGCAGCAGGCCCCCGGATGACGGACAACCGCCGACGCCGTGGTCCACGTCGGATCTCGCGATCTTTTTGGCACTTTCCGAACACACAGATGTTATATGCGATGACGTTGAAATTGTAACGATTTGTATGCATTCAATAGTAACGGCACCCGATTAAACAATCCTTTTTTCCAGACGCGCAGTATTCGCGCAAGTACGTTTCCGGATACCGGGCGTGTGTGCAAAATATTAAAACTATTGAACACGCAAGAAAACTGAAAACTATCCAGTGAAAGCGGCCGGAGGATTCTTCGGTCCGATCACGGCACGGCGATGGTCGTTCGGCCGTGGCTTTCGTTTTCGTGTACGCTTCGCGCGTCAAAATCACGAATTTCTCGAAGCCGTCCAATTTTCGTTTGATTTCTTTTACGCGATTCGAAATATTCGGCGTGTCTGTAAAACGAATATCGCGCGTATTCCAACTGCTAACAACGTAAGTAGGTACTATCGTGTATTGTACAGAATATTAACGAGACGATAGCTGGTATAGGATTTTTTTTTTTGTCATTACTTGACCAATGATCGTTTACGGTGTGAACGGCGTTCGCGACCGCGACGGCGGCGAGTAAAACGATCCAATTCATCCTGTTTTTCTCGCTAGTAGGTACCTGTCGGTATTACGAAAATTTACGCGTCAAAAACAGATCGATTTCGTTTTAAATAAACGATTTACAACAATTATTTATTATCACGTCCTTGATATTATGTGTATTTGGTCGCTTAGCACCCGCGATAATAATGTGTATATATTATAACTATAGGTACACAGATATGTGTAGTAACTGTATTAACGTACGGAACAGGACAGTAACTGTACTCGGTAATTACTTGAGATTATCTGTTGATCTCGAGTAATTACTGAGATACTTTATTCCGGATCAATAAAAATCGCAAAAATTACACGGCTAATAATTTTTTTAATGCACCGCGTACATCCACTCGGTGCTCGAATTGTATGGGGTTGTGGGGGTTGTGCGCAGGGGGACGGAGCTCCTCTTCAAATCGTTCATATTGCGAGAGCACCCTTTCAAATTATTTTTATTAGAACGGGGGGACGAAACGTGTTACTTTGTTAAAATAATATTGAAATTCAGTTCGTGTTCGACCGCCGACAGTACAACGCGTGTATTCGCCGCGATTACGTTTTGATATAGTTTCCGACAGCACGTACCTACACTGCAGCCGACGTTCAGCAGGTAATAATATACGATACAAAGTTTTCATTTAGATAGATATCGGATTTACCAGCCATACATTTTTCACAATGTTCACCAACAGACCAAAAATCGTAATATTACGTACGATTATCACCGAGTATAGTGTGTAAAATTAGTGTCACAAACTGTAGGTACTCGGTGATAATCGTATGTAATATTATGATTTCTGTCTGTTGGTGAACATTGTGAAAAATGTATGGCTGGTAAATCCGATATCTGTCTAAATCTCAGAAGTTCGAAGTAGTAGGCTCAAATTTTTTCTTTTTTTTAAATTAATTATTTTTTAATATCATGGATTCTTTAAAAATTATTACCTCTGAAAGAGGAAAAGAATTAGCTGTTGTTTCCAACCATAAATATTGTTTTGTAAGAACAAGAAAATACGGTTTGGTAAAATGGTTATGTTCAAAAAAAAAAAAAAAATTGTTATGCCAGCATATTAAAAGATTCCACTAAATCTCAAGTAAATTTGGTAATAATTGGTGAACACAATCATGAAAATAATACAACTCAAAAAATTGAACGTCAAGTGTTGCGAGAAAATTGCAAAAGAAATGCCACTGAATTCGCACTAATTCAATTATAGTTATTAATATATATGTATATATTGTCTATTTTGTGTTTTAATTTAATATTATTAGTTACATTAACACGCTACAAATTTGACGTGAAATTAAATCGTTTTTTGGTGGTGTCCGGGATCGCGTAATATCGCTTTACGCTCCCGGCCCGTACAAATAGTGTATTTCATACAACACCCGTGTACACGCATGTATTAATTTGACACGGTATTATACATTTATACACTATACATTATATTAGTTGGTAACGTTGCACTCATTTTCATACGTATTTTTATGGTCTTGTAGTAATACCACGCGCAAACGTACGATCGTAGGCAATCGTACGGCCAAAAAGATCGAACGTATAGGCAATCGTACACCACCGATATCAATACACTTCTGTTGTAGAATTCCTCAAGTAAGTCTTTCCAATTTTCTGTGTGGACGCGACGTCGGTGCGATGAAAGCTGGAATAAATTAATGTTAAAAACGCAAAGGAATATTAAAAGAAGAAAAATAAAAGGTCGGGACGCTGCTTTCGTGGATAACGAAGTGGATGATTATGAAGGGCGCAAAATAACTCAGACACAGAAATTTGATGGCAGACAAGTGGAGTGCTCGCGTGTACCCGCAGAAGACCCGTGTCGAAGGTGTCTTTCGCCGTGGAAGTGCGGCCACACTCTGCGTCTTAAAACGATCATGAGCTAAGGGCCTAGGACCCATTAATGCTTCTATCGGTGTATACCTTTATCTCAATATTAAGGGTCGTTCAATTTGATTGGACACAAATTATCAAACGAGCCGCCGTCCACGAAAGATGCCACACATGAAAGCGTGCCGCGGACGACAATACTGTCGTCGGCGAGTCTCGTGATCCTGCCGGTCCGGCGTCCCTTACGGACGATGTTAACCGATCATGCCCGTTGTTCCAATGGTTTTGTTAACTTTTTCATTTTGCGACTTAGATCTGATGTTTTCATTTTTCTCGGTTTTGCCGTTTTTTGTTTGTCGGACGTGTTTTAATGCGGTCGGCGGCGGCGGATGAAGGAACGCCGACCACAATCGATGTCGGCGCGCCTTTGTCTCCGCCGGTTCGGTGCCGTCTGTCGATATTGTTGACAGCCGCGAGGTCGTATTTATTACGTATGTATAAGGTTATCTGGTGACTTTCTGATTTTTATGATTTGAATCGGTGTTTTTGAAGAGGACGTGCTTTATTCAGCGACACATGAAAGGACGCCGATTTCAGTAGAATATTATAAAATCAACGATTGTATATAGATTATTCCCGCATCACCATCAGACAGAGTCCAAAATAAAATTGAATTTATTAAAAAATCGTGTTCTTATCGCCATCTGTCGACAGTGTTTTATTTTGCGGTACAGTGGCGTATCTATATATACTATATATTATAATCAATGGTAATACCTAATTAAGGTACGCGTCCATACATATTATACGCATCGTACGCATCGCATCAAACGGATTAATTTGTAGTAGTGCGTCCACTGTATCCGCAGCAATCGGACTTTGACTGTCGGATTTTACGACAATAACATTCGCATTTTCATAGCGAGCGGACGATCGAAAAACGGAAAGTGACGAAGAACTTCGCGTGGATTGCTTTTATTATTATTATATATTAGGTAGCAGAAGAAGAAGAAGAAGAAGAAGAAGAACGAAGAGGAAATAAAAGAATACGCATAATATACATTGAATACATGACATATTTAAAAAAAACGGTTACAATATGCAGGAGAACACCATACACTTTTTAGTGATTTACTTGACGACGACGTAATATCGTGTTAATATAATTATATTGAAATACGAATAAACTCACCAGTTCCATTTTAATCTCTTTCCAATTTCATCCCAAATATTGTCTCGTCTTTGTTGGTTTGAATAATGAGGGCGTTTTAAATTGTACAACTCTTCGTACTCTTGCACAATAGTTGTTATTAGCCCTGCGACGTCCGTGATTTGCGTAATAATAAATAATAATATATAATTTAATCACGTGCGTATACAGAGTATCGAAATGTAACGAAAGTAAAATTATCAGTGAGGCAGTGACGACCCGTAGCGACACGCGTCGTTATCGGCAGTCCGTAATCCGTATGACGTCATCCGCACATGGGCGGAAATCTATTAAATTTTCTGGGGGCTAACATTTTTAACATCAGTCATAATCAGTCAAATATCCAAAATACATACAAATTATAAGATATTTCCGCCTATGCATCCGCACCAGTCGGAAAAGTCGCCCTCTCGATTAATATCGTCGGCATTGCCGCGACGGTCCGATGCGTGCGGTCCGTCCGCTGCGGATCAGTGGACGCACTTGCATCACTTACTATACAAATAATTCTGAAATCCGTTTGATGCGATGCGTCCGACGCGTATATGTGGACGCGTACCCCTTTAACAGGAGTAAATGATAGAAATAATAACGACGTACTTATTTTAACGAGTAATAAATATAATAATATAATGTTTTATTCAATTATTTACGGGCTAAAAAAATAGCCACCGTGACTATGATTTGGCTGCGGCCCCGTCTGAAATTGCGCACTGATGGTCCGATTTCTGATGCAAATTTTGTTAAAAGATTTTCCGGGGGTGCCAGGCACTCTGTAGCCCCCCTCCCCCTAGTTACGTGCCTGTAATCTGAACACACCACTGTAGTCACGGCAGTCAGACACGAACTACGTACAGGTAGGTATTCCGAAAATGGAAACTGCAATGGTTCCGAAACGTCAAACTAAAATTGACAACATACGGTTAATTCCGAAAACTATAATAATAAAATTGAAAATGTGTTTCTCGTTATTATACAGTTTATGTAATTACAAAGTGAATTCGTTATTATAAAAAAAGACATTTTTTTGACGTGTATATAATATAATATGGATAATATAGTGGAATGTTACATATTCGGTGTAAATTTCAAGACTCTACGAGACTGATTATTTTCGAAATGCTGGAGAAATACAATAACGAATTTTGCAAAAATCGCGTTTTTACCGTTTTCAATACAGTTTTTCGGGTCGCGTTTGAAAACTATTGAGAAAATCGAAAAATGGCTTTTTTTTAAGTACCCATCCCAGCAAAATTTCTACAGTGCCTATCAGTCGAAAAATTGTATGCACAGAAAAAAAAAGATTAACATCATTGCAAAACCAATATAACTTGCTCGCTTCGCTCAGAATCTAAAATGAGACGTGTCAACAATAATTTTTTTTAAAATTTGAAATTAAAATGAAAAAAAAGAATTAAATAATAATAAATACCTACCGTACGTACACGATTTATAGTGGCGTAGCTAGGTGCGGGAACGGACCCGAGGACAGTAAAGCCTGTAGCCCTGACCTGCAATTTTATTCTTATCAAAACTCAAAACGTAGCATTGTTTTTTTTATTTTAATAAAGTGCAAACGTATATATTTTTATAATCAGTACATAAATTATAAATAATACATATACAAATTTGAACTTTTTATTGTCAAATCAAAATACCAATCGTATACTAAAACATTGGGAGGGGGAGGTCGATTTAGGGGCCTAAATTAATTTCGTAGCGTTGGGTATGGCCGGTATGCATTGCACACCCGGCAGTCGCGGCCAGTGGCGTGCCCAGGAATTTTCAATGGGGGATGTTATAAGTAAATAGTAATAATACATTTTAATGAATTGTCATGGTAATACCAAAAACTCAAACGTTTATGTTTCGAGCTCTCCAAAATCGTTTCTAGCTTATAATTGTGTACATTTGTAAATTGTTCTATAATTAAAATGAATTTAAATTATAACACACTAATGCCAAGTTGTTCAATTAACACCATTAAACTGAAAAAATGTATTGCATTTTTAAAATAAACAAAAAAAAAAAAAAATACTTAGAAACTAGATTACTTATTCCGAACGGAAATTCAACCGCCTGGCTTTTGTACTCGTTTCATTAACGACGTCATCTAAAACAAGTAATGACTCTAAAACAGCTCTTATAACTAATAAGTTGTTTTCTGTAGGTCGGCAAAAAAGACAATGGGGGGTGATATAACCCCTAACCTCCCCCTGAGCACGCCACTGGTCGCGGCGCCGCTTGGCGAAGACAACGTTCGGTTGGGTTCGATTTTGGTGCCGGTTCGTCGTCAAACACACGTTTGACACAAACGTCAAACGATTTGGACGTCTCGCCGGAATTCCGTCCGATCAGCCGCCGCCGCCGCCGCCGCGGGCCCCCTCTCGTCGTTTCGACCTACAAACCGTAGCGAGCGCGAGAAGACTTAATTCGTACCTACGGAACAAAAATTACGTCCTACGGCGATTGGCGGCGGACCCGGGCCGTTCGCATCGCACTCGTGTTCGGTCGCACGAAAGTCGTCCCTTTATTATTCGTATAACGTATAGAAGAAAAAAAAAACAAAAACCGGTTTGTCGTCGGGCAATAATATTGCCGCGCGGTACGCGCTTGACGGAAAGCGTGTACGACTTTCGCGCGAAACATCCGGACGACGGCGGCGGCGGCCGTCGCGGAACAACGCGCGTTCCAGTATCCTCCCGGTATTATTGTAAACGGCGGCCGCGCGACGACGCACCTCGCAGCGCTGCGCCCATCCCCTCCGTCCCCGTTTCGCGGCGGCGGCGGCGGCGGCGGTGCCGGTCTACACAGCGGTGGGAGGAAGCGACTCGGCGCGCCGACGATTCGGTGAACGCGCAGCACGACGGCGACCACGACTGCCGGCCACGGTTACCACCGCGCGGTCTTGACGCGTCGGGGCGCCCCGTCGTCGTTGCACGCGCACACTCGCCGCAGTAGGTACGCCGTGTACTGTCCGGGCCGGTTCCGTCGTAGCGCGCCCGTCCGTCCGTCCGTTATTATTAGTATTTTATTTTTCCACCCTCGCGTTCAAAACCGTCTTCGTCCGCGTCCCGTAGAGTACCGGACAAATATTTCTTGTAATTTTTTTTTTTTAAGTGACGGGCCCGCGGTTCGCGTCTCGTCGAGACGATGGTCTTTTCGTACCGTGGCAATCGAACGTTTTTACCGCGTTCGTCGTCGCCGTGCGCCGAGTTCGGTTCCGGCGTTCGTCCCGTCGCCGCCACAAAACCACAGTTTGAGGCGGGCCGCTGCTAACCACCCGGGACGAGCGTCGCCGCGCAAAATAACCACCCGCCCGAGGTTTGTCCGTTTCGCATACCTACCTAATACCTAATAATAATATTATAAAGCCGTATATTGTTGATATTGAACGCGCCGCACAGCGATTGTACTCGTTGGCGGCACCAGACATTTTTTTTCTCCTGGGGTGGCAGCATCACGGCGAATTTTTTTTTCGACGGGGCAAATATATACTCGTACAATTATTATTGCCCCCCTTTTTTTTATGGATTTTTCATAATGATAATATTTATATTATTAGGATTCAGTGTACTCGTATCTGCCGAAAGCCTATATTTAGTTAAATCGTATGAATTAGACGGATACGAGCGAAACATGGACGTTACCTCGCTACGATACTTCGTGGCGACCGATTCATTATACGTGGCACGTGTAAAATAATACAGGTACACGTTATATCGCATAATTTTCAATAAACGTTTCCACAGTTACACAGCTATACACTATACACGCGTTTAATCACTACGAAATCCGACTTTAAAATTTATAGCGTTTTTTTATTTATTTCGGGTAAAACCATTGATTAATTGTTATGAATAATAGTACATATATTAAATAGTAAAACCCAAAACAAAAATAATAGGTACTCATATTATAGATTAGACGAATATTTGTAGATATTCATCCAATCTGTATCCGTATCATAAGTATATACACCACGAGTATAGCGTTATACTGTCAAACACGGTCTTAAAAGATCTTTAAAGATCTTTTAAGACCGTGCTGTCAAATGTACTTCTACGGGCTACGGGGGTATAGTGTAAAATTATTGAAATACACGGAAAATGCTGTATTATTATAGCGTTTTCTGCATAGACCTTTTACTATAATAAGTATACTGTACTACGGTTTTCTGATAATATTAATATATAATCAAATTAAATGGTTTACTCTGTCCGCGTTTTATCTAAACGAGGGCGGGTATAAGAAAAAAACACTACGATAATTGCACAGCGAAACGGATGCGAAAAGCGGCAAATAAATATAAATAACTTAAAATTTAAATTTTCGTTTGATCTTAAACAGGTGGGGCAAAACCGAATTTGGGTAAGGCGCTTGCCCTACCTTCACGCCCACCCCCCAAGCGCCGCCACTGATTATACTATAATATTATGACTAGGTACCCAGAACATGCGGATTTTTACGTTCTTATTGATCGCGTATGCAGCTCCAGTTTGGATCGCGATTTTCCTCGACGATTCGTTTCCCTACACGAGCCGATATACCGAAATCGGTTTTAGCGCGTAAAGAAAAAATAAATGTCTGAGAGTATTTTTTTTTTTTAGTAAAACTCGTTATGTTTTAGGAATACACAGCTGAGGTTTGATCTGAACGTTTCACCGGGGGGGGGAGGAAACGCAATTGTTTATAAAAAGAATTGTGACATCTGCCGTCAGTTTTTACCTCTCCCCCCCCCGCCCCGGCCCAGGCGGACGCCGCGATTTAGATCGGGTGAAGTTTACAGCCGTTCGACTTGAACGCCCGATATATTATTATCAATATTATATTTAGTAAATTAATATTAATGTACTTCTTTTTTTCTTTATATATTTTCGAACACGTTTTGAAATCATTTTCAGCTCGCAATACTGATAATATTTTATCGCGCAATATAATATCACGTATATAATATTTTTTTTTGATTACACTTAAAGTGAAATAAACGAATATAAATCGCCGAGCAGCGTCAGGTTTCCCTACAAGCAGAACAAGCAGGTGATTGCGGAGCGGCGAAATTTTAGGGGCGACGAAGAAAACATTTTTAATAATATATATTCATATTTATGTTTTGATGTCTGTTTTATATATTTTTAAATAATAAATAATAATTTAATTAATAATGCATTTTGCTTGTTAGAGAAACACTTATGAAAATGAAGGGGCGGCAAATTTCCTTCTGCTTGTGGGCGGCAAATCGCTTAATCCGCCGCTGTCGCCGAGTATATTATATAGATTAAATATATTTTCAATAATTTTTTAAGAATTCGACTATCGTATTATTTATTTATAAATCGTTACTTTTGTCTTTCCCCCCCCCGGTATTTAATACGTTTTTCTACGAAACGTAGTGTATTTCCAAACGCAAAAAAAAAAAAATTGAATATTTACGCGCGTATAAAAGATTATTGGTTTCGGCGAAATTATGTATAGGGCGCGTAAAAAGGTTTTTAAACGGTCTCCGTGACGTACAACGAACACGCGTTACCGGGAATCCGGATTGAGATTTTAAACGCTCTCCGTGACGTACAACGGAACACGGTTACCGGGAATCCGGAGGGTGAAAAAGTAAAAAAAAGTAGCCGGCCAACAGCGGCTGTCAGTCCGGTGATAATAAAGTCGATATTATAATACTATTATCGCGTTATTTATCGTCGTATTGCCACCTGTTGTAGCTCGCCCCCGCCTTACCATGTGGGAACACTGTGACCGTTCCGTACGCGCGCGCGCGCGCGCATGTTTTGATTAAGGTTCATTGGCCACGGACGACGGCGGCGGCGGCGGCGGCGGCTCGCCGATATTGTTGTTATTCGGTATCCCGCCGAATCCCCCCCCCTCCTCGCCCCTACCAGTGGACCGTGTTCCGCGCGCCGCAATCGCCCTTTCACATATTTCTGTCCGCGCGTATACAAACAAATGTGTTGCAGCGTTGCGAACGTTTTTCATTGTGTTTGGCGGAGAGAAAACGAATTTTTTTTTGTTTTGTTTGGGTACAGTCCATTTGCGCCCCCAGAATGTAGCCCAAATGCGCCCCGAAGGACGTGGACAGATATGCGCCCCGAAGGACGTGTTACTACTGCCTGTCGATTTATAGACATTGACCAGCGGTTCCCAATCTTTTTGAGACCATTACCCATAACTCAAGTCAGATATTAATAATTACCCCCCTCCAAAAAAAAAATTTGTTCAGTTTAAAAATAAAAAATTTAAAATTTAAAAAAGAATTTACCGAAATTACTATAACCGTATCCAATAATTATACTATGTCGTTAGTCGCACCATGATATTTTCGACCGCGTTATATTAAAAATTAAAAATTAGTCTTTGCTTAACCCCCTTAGAAAATCCAGTTTTACCCCTTGGGGGGTAATTACCCCCAGGTTGGGAACCGCTGACATAGACCGTACGCGTCCATTCGTATGCAACTGTCACGATTCATTCATATATATATATATTTTAATTTTGAGCGTAGAAAAAAAATGTATCTGTTGGTTTTACAATTGAATCGGTCATTTCAAAAACAACATAATATCAAATGAGTTTTATATTATTTTAGTGAAATATAGTCAAAGATAGATAATTTAAAACCACAAATTATGAATGTAATAAACCTTAAAAATAAATGTGTAAACAGGTAAAAGTACAAAAAAAAGTTAAATTTCTGGAGTTATGAAGTTATTTGTGGTTTGTATAAAATTTCAATTTGATGACTTATGTCGTTTTTGAAATGACCGATTCAATTAAATGACGTGTTACACGATATATGTGAGGTGTATACGTATCAAGGCGGGTTAACGTGCTACGACTCGTTGTACGTTTTATCGGATGAGTTAAACGGACAATGAAACGTACGTTTTATAGAGTGTCCACACCTTTCGTTTATCACTCAATTTTCCGTCTCGGTTTCAACTGTGTTTATCGCCAGTTCTTTTTTTTCATTTTTGACGATACGGAAGAACTACCGTTGTGTTTTTTTTTACCATAATTTCCCTAGTATAAGGGTGCATTAGCTTTTGGGGAGGGGGGAAGCTAATCAGACGAAAGTGGTCAAGAAAATGGCTGTTAAGTATTTTTTTTACTTGCCACAGACTAGGGAAACTTTTGTACGTTTCAATTGACTCCTCGTGAAGCGCACAGGAACGTTGCCGTAGATTAGACGTGTTCGAAAAAAACCAAAATTAAGAAAAAATACTACTCGAACCAAATTATATTAAAGAGTATTAAATATAATACTATAGATATGTGTATGTGTAACGTGTAGGTATGTGTCTTTAGGAGAGGACTAAACAATTATTGTACAATGCATCAAACCTGTGTTAACGTGTAACGATTTGTCGTTCAGTTTCACGGAAATTGAATCCGCGAAACACCAGCCTTTCGGTCCAATCTTCGATTTCATTCAGATTCGATGAGATGTGCGATTTACTGCGTCTACACGTTCCGTTTTATTTGATACGATTTGTCGTACCCGATAAAACGTACAACAAGTCATCATAACGTGTAAACCCGCCTTTACGTAAAGTTAAAAAAAAAATTTATCTTATGAATGAAAGTGTAGATATGTAGATTTCAATGCTTCAATAATATTCGTCTTAATGTAATATGTTAAATGTTAGTCGATACAATTACTAGTATTGCGTATAAATGAAGGGTTGCAAAAGACGTACACACACAGAGAGAGAGAGAGAGAGAGAGAGAGAAAGAGCTGTCTCATAAAAATGCAATTGAGATAAAGTGGACAAATATTCGATAATATGATGTAGACAGTGGTTGAATTGGAAAAAAATATAAGGGGAGACTCTGGACTTCATTAAAATGTCATCGTTCCCAGCAAAACGTTAACCCTGTGGCTCGCTGCCTTTTTTTTTTATGTCTGTACCAAAAATGTCTACCAGAAAGAGTGCTCCGATGTCTTCGGTCCCAGTTTGTTTCCAGCAGCAAATCGCATCTATTTTGTACTTTAGAGAGGTCATTTTTCGAAATTCTCAAAGCTTCGCTCAGAATCGTATTATCGAATGCAATAATTTATCATTGCTTTCAAATTTATAGTGATAACAATAAACTGTAAACTCCTTGTCCAAATAATTCATTTCAGCGACATACACAACACCCCGCCGCTCGCCATTTTATTTTTAAATTAACATTTAAAAAAAACATTATATAAAAATGAAGACGGACGCTGCGTTCCTTGATGAGTAAAATAAAGGGGTACGCTATTATATACGAAAAAAATGAAGAGTAGCTCCGTCCCCCTGCGTCCCCCCCCCAATTCCACCACTGGATGTAGATACAATAATTATGATTATTACTTTGACCACAATGAATATTTTCATTTTTCACGTCTAAAATCAGGATACGTCTTTTTAAATGGGCTATAAAAAAGGCGTTATTGGTGCAAGTGGGTTGCTGTCTTGCTGCACCGTTTTTTTAAAAAAAATCTTTTTAAAGCTCTCGACAATATTAATAAAAACACACACTGACCGACCGACCGATGACTTTCGATCACTATTGCCGACGGTAAATGTGTTGATGAACAACAACAGAGAACAGATATAGTTTTCTTGTCGTTTCAGAGTGGTCGTGTAGTTTCGAATCGAGTTTCACTCGATACACACACACACAAACATTCGCATCAACGCGTCGGATTTATTTTTTTTTTATACATCACCCGTTTTTTGTACAAATCGTCATTACCGGTCTCGTCGGATGTGTTTTTTTGTACTTTTTCGGTGAACGATAAAAAAATAGTTTCCTATATTTATATAAACCTACAATAGGGTGACGTTTAAAACGGGATTGTTTTTCCGCGTTGCGTCGTCCCGTTGGCGCCGATAAACTTCAGACGGAGGACGTTTTTTTAAAATTTTTTTTCCATTATTATTTTTTTTTGTTTGTATGATATTTGAAAGAATAGTGATCCAATTTCACGGACATATCTGTTAATCGTATAAACAGAGTTGTCTTTCTGAATTTTTGAATGTTATATTCAGTCGTACTAATTATTAATATTACGGAATTACTACGCGTGCTGCTGACGTTCAAGAAATTTTAAAATATTTATATTTAATTGTATACGAAAGTAATAATTATTATGATTATGGGATGTGGAAGAGTATTAAAACACAAGAAGTAGAAAAATAGTTCTAAAGTCGACTATAGGTGTGTATACGTTGTTCGAAACGTCAGAAAAATAAAATATTTCGATTAAAAAAAAACTTCTCATTTATTATTGAATATTCATCAAGTTTATTTCTCTGAACATCGATATATTCGATTCAAACGTTTTTACAGACGGATTAAAAAAAAAAATTTTCGATTTTCGTAAAACCCGTTAAAATTAATATAGTTAATTATTATTTCAAACATTTCCCATGTACTTAGTTCCGTGAATTTATTTTGAGCACGCACGCATGGTATGGTGGAAGTTCTTTAAAGAAACTAAAAAAAAATAAAAAGAACCGAATAGTGAAGGAACGCGAGAATAGTCGTGGAAATATAAATTTTTATTGTTCAAATTGTCATAACTCGTAACATGTGAAAAAATTAGCGAGGGAATTTCGCTAATATTTTAAGGTGCCAATTTATTACGTTATGTGTTTAGTGTGATTTTTTTTCGTAAAAAAAAAAAAAAATACTGTGTTAGAAATGATATAATGCGAAGATTTATAAGGGATTTTGGTCAAAATAAAAGTCCCGTTTTTAAGATTTTTTTACTATCGTCACCCTAACCTACAGCCGGGACAGTGTACAGAGTGCGGTTTTTAAAATGTATATTGCAGTGAATCCGTATGACTTTCTGTCGAAATTCCTGTATTCCGATTTTGTTAGGTTTCGGTGAGTCGGGATTAGATTTGGGTTTGAATGTATTCCACATCTTCTCCCAGTTCAACGAAATTCCATTATTTGTATCGCTTCAACTAATAATATACGTTTTATAGGTCGTGTATAAATAAAATCTTAACTCTCTTCGTGTAAAAACTACTGAAAATACATCGAGATGCGGTTTGTTTTTATTATTTGTAGGATAATAATTTATGCAGTTCGTTTTAGAGGCATAGTACGACAAATATCCGCGCGGAGGGGTTAGACTGGTTAGAGTGACTGAATCTTGAAAATATTTCGCACGAAAAAATAAATTATTGTATATACCGTGGTTACAACGGGCCAGACATTTAAAATTATATCTAAATGTTAACAATTTAAAAATGCGCACAAATTGCAGTTCAAGAAAATTAAGTAGAGGAGAAAATTTTTGTCACTCGGCAATGGAGAATTTCCTGCATTTGACCCCCCCACCCCACTACCGAAATAGGTTTCTGAAATAGACCATAACGATTTCCCGAAAGACATCGATCGAGTGAAGACGCCTAACTAACTTTTAAGATCCTTCCGTCGGTTACCAAGGACTGTAAATTGATTTCGATGATTACCAATCTATTGGTTTGTAAGAATTGTTTTAGAATTTTTTCCCATTACGATTTGGTCGCGTAAAAATAACTGTGGGCTGTGGCTATATGTATATAGGAATATTCTAAAAACATTTTAAACAAGAACAAAAAATAATTAATTGTTCGAAATTCAAACTACAATAATTTAGTACCTACTTTGTATCATGAGCGTCTTAATCTGGACATTACTGGGTACCGAACAGCAGCTATTAATAAATACAAATTGTATCAGTAATGTAAATATGAGTTAAACAGTTTAACGGTTCACGGGCGAAGCCGATTAATTCAGCTAGTCATAATTTATATGTTACGCGTGTATACGCATATTTATGTAAAAAAATATTGTTTCAATATTTCAATGGTCGACTTTATTTTATTTTTAAACGATAAAAACTTGTTAGTTCTCTATAAGTATAGCAGGTACTATTATTAAGAAAACTTGAAATAATTTTCGTATACTTACGCCTGTATAGTGAATAATCCATTTCCGAATCGACTAACCTATAGGAGGGTTTTTTTTACCGTTTTCACATATCCGTCATCTGATTTCGGATTTTATTTATCGTCGAAATTTGTTCCGGTGGATTTCTAAAGTGAAGGAAAAATATAGTCTGTGAATAATTACGGTTGACAACCGTTATTTACAACACGTACAACCAAGGGAAAGCATTAAAATATGTATATGGAAAACACAAACCGTGTTTATACGTATATAGAAATATGTACACGGAACATTAGTTTATAAAACAATGTTATAATACAATAAAATGATATTAGAACAATATTTTCTTTATTTTTCAAATACACGATGTGATTGCAATGCCATTGAGAAATCGCGGAGTAAATATTTTAAAAGAATAACACGAGTTAACAGTTTTATAGATTTCAAATAGAAAACAAATTATTTTTGACAATTTTTTTTTTTTTTTTTGTATCGTACCAATAATAATGATAATCATAATATGCACGCGTTGGTTTTATTTTGGAGCCATAGCTCCATTTAAATTTTGGGTGGCAGTGATGTGGTAGGATTTGGGAAGTATGTTTGCTAAAATATGTTAGATTAGACCAGTGGTTCCCAACTGGTGGTCCGTGGATTTATCTCAGGTGATCTGTGGTGTCAAATTTTTTTTTTTTAAATTTACATCAATGTTTTAATTTGAAAAAAATTTAACTTGAAAATTAAAGAATCAACAATGTAGCGTTGTACATAACAAACGTAGGGAGTGAAATTATATTCCACGTTATTTATTCGGTTTGCTTTAAGCAACAGCGTCATTCCAAGAATATCACAACTGGCCAGAGAAGTATATGAGTTAATAATATCCACATTGATTACGTGTCTATTAATTTAAGTGTTTTACTAAATTAATTTGCAAATGTCAATGAATATACGTTTTAAATATTTTTCCTTGATATTAACTGCGGTATTGCTTATTCAATTATCTATTTCCCATAGTTATATTATTCAATATACATTAGGAGACTGGGTATAATATTAAGTTGTCCGCGGTGGTCGAAAATGTGCAAGTGGTTCGTGGCTTGAGTTGATTTGGGAACCACTGGGTTGGACGGTAGCAAATATAATAACAATATTGTTATAAGTTTTTGTTTTTAAAAAGTCGTATAACTCTTAGTAACTAATAATAATTAATATACTTTTAATTAAATTTACGTGCATATTTATATGTATTTTTTTAATAATAAATGATTTACTTTTATATATACTTGTACTTATTATTTAGACATTTTTTTTTTTAAATAGTACTTGATATTTCTTCCTAACTGTTGATCATAAAATTAAAGGGGATATGTGCATTAACATTTAAAAATTTAAAAATGTATAACGTTATAAACGGCATTTATTTTGTAGATGCTATAAACGCGCAGTAGATTGTATATTTTATGTTTTATATATTCATTCCGCATAATACGGGGATTTTGTTTGAAATAATATGTATTATATAGTCTTAACGATTATAATAAACAAATTCGATTAAATGTTGAGATTATTATTCCGAAAAAATTTTTGGATTAATTTATTCACTAGGTATAATATAAATTGCGAATAATTTTTGTTTTTATATCATTTTCAAAAAAAATCAAATAAAAATAGGGTTGGTAGATAAGACAATTTTTGGCTCGTCGTACTAAAGAGATTCACCACGCCACTGAATTATGTATTTTCGATAATGTATATGTAATCTTTTGTTTCAAGTATCGTATATCGTTTGTCTCTGTGCAAGTTCAGCGCGTCAGTGGAAGGCAACTTTTATCATATTATCAACAACATGTTCTCGAGTTAAATTTTACTTCAATATCTCTCACACCTATACGTATATTTATTAACCGATGTATACGAGTATACGGATAGTAAAAAGTAAAAAAAAAAAAAAAATCCGACTATGTATATGTATAGGTTTATGAACCTATGCACATTTTCTTTCCCCCGTTCGAATCTAATCACACTCGAAAAATCTGAATAAATTAGCTTTGCAAGAAGACGTTATAAAAAAATGAGTAAACAAAACACGTTTCACCGGATACGGTATATATGCACGTGTATTACTGTCCTACTCGTTTATCTGCAGTCGTCATCTTTGCATTAGGTACAATGCGTACGAATTTCTTCCGATGACCTTAATCGCGTTATAAATAGCATGTAAATCGAATTTCATTTTTGTATACATTTACTATTATTATTATTATTATTATTATTATTATTATTATTATTATTATTATTATTATTATTATTATTATTATTATTATTATTATTATTATTATTATTATTATTATTATTATTATTATTATTATTATTATTATTATTATTATTATTCTACGTGCGCATTATTACGCACTGTCGTCGTCTATAGTCTATGTATACGAGGATAGAGCGAGTTAAGTATAGATATTTTTTATCTCACTGAAATTAAGTTGACCAATTTTTTTTAAACTAAAATAACCTAACCTAACCTAACCTAACCTAAAATAAAGTTTATTAAAAATTCACTATTGTGTTTTAAGTGATGTTAACGAAATACTATTTTTTTTTTTTTTTGTACAATTTATATAAATTCTGAAGTTGTTTACCTCTACTCATTCTATAAGTATGTTACTTGCGTTTGTCTGGAATGTGTTTAGACAAAGTACGTTGACAAATATAAACCTTCAATAATGACATTCCAAAATTAAACCAATTGGTATAAAAAGAAAAAAAATACGTTAGATTTATCCATTAAGTTAAAAAAATAAAAGGAAACGATGTGTAATTCACGCTTACACTTTCTCCGCCTAACCCTAAAATTCAAACTTAGTATCCAAAAATAAAATGCTCATAATATTTGCAAAACTTTCACGTTTGGTCTTACGGCATTTAAATATGGAGAAGATACTCAAAACCGTGCAATATTCGTCCACTTGTAGGTATCATTTCAATCGATTACAGTCGACGACTAATTGAACAGGATGCTCCTGGTGTGTCGCATCTATATGTGTTTCTACACTTAAAAAATTGGTACATCAGTGTTACGATAAATTTCGCTGCAAATTTTCAAATCAAACCAAATGTCCTCCCTGAATATTCCAGGAAATCCACTAAAAAAATTGAAAAGAATTCGGCCAAGTGACGCGTCTTAGAACAATAATGTTCTCTTCGTTTAAAACCCATAATATTATTATATTATTATAGTGCTGTTATAGTGGGTATAGTTTTCCACAAACAATTATTATTTCACTGTTATTTTCTTTTTTAAATTTGTATAGAAAAATAATTTATTTTATCAAATTTACTTATATTTCACTATGTATATAGTTTGCAAATCTCTTTAATAATAACTCGTGGAATCATATATGATATTATGCCCGTAGTTCTTGTACATAATTATACTGATTATTTATGACCAATCATAGTAATAATAATAAAGTCGATCGACAGTGTGATAAACGAAAATCGAACATCGCGGACTTATTGTTATTATAATAATATATGATTCCTTATAAACGCCTCTTATTTTAAACCGTGTTTCGTGCAGATCTATGATCGCGTCGTAATTTCGATTGTTGTTCCTGTATTTATTCGCGTGAAAAATTAAGTAATAGGCACCTAGCCTAAAAATAATATATTACTTCGATCCGTTGGTCGTTATTATAGTAAATCGCGCGTGGGAATACGGTTCGGTCGTACCTATACAGTGCCTATAAATAATATACATAACGGTACTGCAATAATATACGCGGCGATAAACCATCATAATTAGATATGCTTACTAATCACGGTTATAGGTATATAGGCGATTTAATTATTAGCCTGCAAGACAAACGCGTTTAAGGTGTGTATTATTATATTATGTGTGCGATATAACAATGATTTTTAGCGGCAATTTTAAAAATCCGTTCGTCCGTTTACTTTGGTATAACTTTGTCCATACCTATCATAAAAATGATTAATTAATAATTAACCTATAAAATATTTATTATATAATTTATAAGTAATAAATAATATTAATATATTGTATATCACACAGAAACCTAGTGTATTTTTGACTACTCACCCGTTAGATGGATATCTAATAAATTTTGATATTTATCAAGGGAAATTATCAGGTGAGATGCCAAACTATGAAAACGTTTTTGGAAAATGTACGGCTCCCCTAATATATATATATATATATTTAAATTTCCCATCAGAAAAAAGAAAATTACCATACCGAATATTTTGTGATGATTTATTTACTGGTGCTAACATTTTAAGTTTTTTGAGAGATCGTGGATACTCTGGGACTGGGACAATTCGAGAAAACCGACTTAGTAAAGATTTTCCACTTGCAGGGAAAATATTATTTAAAAAAAAAAACAAAAACGTGAATACGCAAGTATAATTGAAAAAAAATGATGGTATCATTTATGCTCGATGGATGGACAATTCGGTTGTAACAGCAGCGTCTACCAGCAATGGTGTAAAACCTATATAAGTTATGTACAACGATATTCCCAAAAAGAAAAAAAGAAAATTTCAGTCCCTAGACCACTAATTAATTATAGGAGAATATAATAAGTATACGGGCGGAACAGACTTGATGGATCAAAATATTTTTACGTATATAGAATCGGTATTAGAGGAAAAAATGGTGGTGGCCCATTTTTACTTGATTGATTGATGTATGCATAAATAATGCTTGGATTTTACAAAAAAAAAAAATTAAACCCAACATTTCTCAACTTCAATTTAGAAGGGAAATTGTACGCATTTTGCTAACAAAATATCGAACAGGCAGACCAACAACTTCGATTTCTAGTGTTTCTTGCAATAGAGTCAGCAATGACGTAAGATACAGCAGGTATGATGGAAAAGAACACCTTGTTATTTCTACACCTGAAAAAAAGGAAAAGATGCGCAGGTGAAGGATGTTCTTCAAGTGGTAGCACAATGTGCTGTAAATGTAATGTGGGATTATGTATTGAATGTTAAATATCTCATAATTAGATCGTAATAACAAAAAAAAAACTTCGGACCTAATGGGTTAATGTGGTAAATTAGCTGATACAAATGTCGCCCAATGGAAATATTTTGTCGCCTATATATTTTTCAAAAGAATATTTTTAAATTATATACAAAAAAAAAACAATCAGGTAATGAATGATGGATAATTTGTATACATATCGTACAAAATGCATTTATTATTTTGAAATTTCGATTTTTCTACCAAATATTTAATCGTAAAAATTGTATATTTATTTATAATCTTACTTGAAAAATACTAGTTTTTAATTGACTGTAGTAATTCTAATTCTAGAAATCACGTGGTCATTAATTGTTTTTAATTATAGAAATAAGCGAAAAGACGTAGAAAATAATTAACGTACTGACATCATCTTAAAAATTCAAAAGTAAGCGCTGCTTTTAAGAAATATAGTTTAACCCAAATAAATATAATATTGATATGGTATATATCAATATATGGTGCCATCCGGATCGTAGCTGCCATAATAATGAAGGGCCAAAGTAATTTTTAATAGTAATTTTTATAGTTATTAATGTGTAATTTGAAAGGTAATACTTACCTGCTTTGTAATTAAATGTAATATTAAATAAAAATAAATTAATAACAAATTAAGTAAAATTATGTTTTCATAGAAATTTAAAAAAAAACCTTGCTGATTTTATGTAATCGGCAGTTTTATATCCTTTATAATGCCGATTTCATGTATTCGGCAACAGCGTTGCTGATTTCATGAAATCGGCAATTTTTCTGCCGGATTCACGAAATCGGCAATTTCACGAATTCTGCGTAATATATATATAAACCTAGAATGAGAAGAGACTAACAACATTATATAAATTGTTGAAAAAAATATTTGTATAAATTAATGATTAATTTTTCCATATAAAAAGAACTAACTTAAAATAGCATTATATCAACTTAACTAATATATTACAATTTTTTTTATTGACTTCAATTTTAAACAGAGTTAAAAAATTTGCTTATTATAATTTTAGCAAGTAAAAAAAGAGTCTATAGTCAGCTTTGACGTGTCATTATATATATTTATATATCGTATATACAAATATATTATTATAGGTATATATATATGTGTTCTTCAATTAATTTTTTTCCAGTATGTGCGATTTTAGCAAAAATAATTTTAAAAAAAAACCAAAACCTCTGTATTGTGTTAATCATAACTATTTCTAAAATACAATGCATATTGTGAGCAATATACTGGTTTCAAGTTTCAACTGACTAAAACAGATATTTTACAGATAAATACATATTTATAAATTAGTAGAAATTACTATGTTCCAGAACAATTTTTTTTTAATTATATATTTTACTCTGCTCTTATTATATATATATATGTAGGTAGATAGAAAAAAATCGTTTTAATGTATGGGCTGCAGCTTCAGGTCTATTCTACCCGGTTGCCATAAATAATTTTTATAGGACGGGTATATCTTGCATAATAATAATACAATATCAATATATATATATATATATATATATATATATATGAATGAGGTTTAACAGTTTATCAAGTTTCAAGAGAACTGGTAAATCTGGTCACTATTTGCGGACAACACACTCCTCGTAATCAAAATTCACTGCTACACACATTATCGTCATATACTTTTCGTAAAAGCGTACATCATACCTATATACATATATGTAGGTAATATTGTAATAACGATAACCGGAGTATAATTTTATTTTTAATTTTCTTTCGTTACCAAACACGAAATGGTTTATATTTAAAACTTATACACACGTATAATTTAATGTTTGTTATAAGTATCGTATTCCCGTAAGATATTTTCCTGTTTTTAGATCGAGTTTTCAGTATAAACCGTTTTAACTTCTATTAGATAAAATATATTTAGTTATGAATCGTTTTAATCAGTTGTATATTATCAAACAGTTTTTTGAGTTAAGTTACAAAAAAAAAAAAAATTTAATAAAATTATTTCACAAACGTGTGTGCAGAAATACACGCGTTGGAACTCCCGACCGCCGCAAGGCGAGAGCGTTTGAAACTATACTTTATAGGTATCATCCTACTATCCTGTTATTTAAGGCAGGAAAATTCCATTTGCATTTTGAATTGAAATTCTAAATTTTAGCATTACATTATGTACGACTTTTTTAAATATTTTGATTTTCGATTTTTAAAAATTTTAAAAGCATATTATATCATTTTTCCATAACAGATAATGATGAAATCAATTTTCAAGTATTTTTCTTTTTACAAACATTATTTACACAAATATTTGTATAATTTCAAAACACCAGTCGCCTTTACATTATCTCAAACACGCTGTCATACGTATTGGTCCTATTTTAAATAGGAAGTAAAATAGTTTTAAAGTTACACATTTTTTTTTGTATCTTAAACTGCATTTTTAATGATATTTCTTAGGAGTTCGGAAAGTAAAATTTTAATAATAATCACATTATGTATTTTTATAGTTTCGTGTATAATTAAAAATATTATTTATATCTTGGCATTTTTTCTCTTGTTACTGCCACATACGAAGCAGCTGTTTCTAAATTTGTTTGATATATTTGATTACTTAATAACAAGTAATGTTTAGAACTTAGAAATATAATTACCGATTAGTACAATATAATAATATTTTAATAGGTATAATAAGTCACGGTTAAAAAGTAATATTATGGGGGCTCGAGAATTGATGTCAGAAATGTCTGTGTAAATACTAATGGTACATCTACCCAGAGGCAACAACATTAACAATAATAAATAATTTACAAATTATATGTCGAGAAAAATATGTATATTTTAAGATATTACAGCTCATAAACATCAATGTCTCGTGCGTATAATCATAATAAACGTATAAAAAAATCGTTGGTTTTCATAGAAAAAACTCTTAGGTTAAAATTGGAGACTTTCCAGTCGTCTTTCGAAATATTTTAATACACATTATTATACAGTATTTTCAAATATACAGTTATTGCGTTGTAGTCTGATCAGAGGAAATTCATTTACTATAAACTTGAATGAAGAACGTATGCACGATATTACAGTTTGTCAAACAGGACAGGTTTTTTAATGTTTCATTACGCTTGTTCATATTTTCAACGTTCATATTTCTAATAAAAAATTTCAAACTATATAATTATAACTGTTCTTATGAATATTTCGTTAACTCGAGTTAATAATAATACATCATCTTGTATAGAAACTATCTAAGTACATATGTATCAAAAAAAAATATATATATATTAATAATATTAAAAAAGCGAAGAATCTAGTGGTTTTACAATGACGTTTTTTTTATTTTTCTGAGTACAGCTTTTTGACTGGGAGTGATCTCTAATTGCGGTTACGTGCTCGATAAAAATCCGTTAGAAAATGTTGTCTAATTGGTACTTTAGAGAATTCATTTTTCGATTTTTCCAATAGTATTCTTACGTGCCATAGAAAAATTACATTGAAACGGTTAATACTCGATTTCGTCAAAATCACATATGTCTTCGTAATTTTGAAAACACTATTTTAACGAAAAATTTTTTAATCATTTATTCCTAATAGGTATTGGGCTATTTATATCAATATTATGAATATGACAGCAACAGTTTTGTAAATTACACTGAAGCAGCGTTCATAATAGTTTTTCGATTAGATTTTTGGTATTTTTTTATATTTGCTTTCAAATTCATAGTGATAATGAAAACCCTGTCTACGTAATTCACTCATATAGTGACATCCACGACACCCGCGGCTCGATCACTACTATACCTTATTACGTACGTTTTTGTCATTGCGTCGTCGTGTTTTTGGTACTGATTAGAACCAAATACATACTATATCATAATATATAATATCATATATCATATTATCATAATCTTTATCTTAATATTATCGAGTTTCATAACAATCTTGTTATAAAAAACTTCATGAAAAAAGAAAATTATTATTATAGTTTATAATCATCTGGGGTCACATATGCGATCTTCCTATCTACAACGATTATTACTGGTTTATAGTGTGTTAAATTTACTCCGTCTTACGACTCTTAGTAAGAATATTTGTTAATATATTCTAATTGTTTATTAATTTATGTTACAAAATGTATGAAAGTAGGAGAAAGCACTGGCTTAAAAATTAGCGTAGAAAAAACAAAATATACGATAATAACAAGAAAAATGAGAAATTCTCAGGTATAAATATAGGTAATAACAGGATAGAATAGTTAAGAGAATTTAAATTCCTGTATGTCACATTGGACAGTCAAAACAACATGCACGGCGAAGTAAATATGAGGCCATCCGCGGCCCAGTATAGGTGCTATTTCTCACTAGAAAACTTCTTCAGATCAAAACTAATATAATAAACACACAAAAAGCAACTGTATATTAGCTGTGTGAGACCAATCTTCATGCAAATGCCACGTGAGCCACGTGGGTGTTGGGGGAAAAAAGATCCACGGACCAAGTTATAATACCGAAGAACAGAGATGGACGTAATACCCAAATGTATGAGTTGTATAAAAAGGAAAACGTAGCCCAGTTTATTAATAGAGGCACAAGGTTGGAATGGGCTTGGATATTAATGACGAGGGAACGGTAGATTATTGAACAGAGCCATAATCGAAAAATCGGAGGGATAAACACCGAGAGGAAGACTACGTCGAAGTTGGACGGACAGTGTCTGAGAGACTGTGATGAAACTGAGTAATTGACACAGTCTTGAGAGGCGAATTGAAAACGTATCATGTAACAGAGAAATATGGAAACGCCTAATTTGACAGCTAAAAGCCATAAATGACTTGTAAAGCTAAAAAAAAAAAGTAATATTTGTTATTCCAACTTGCAGATTATGTAAAATTTACAACTGTTAAAAACAGGGCTTGCAAACGTTGTAATAACGTTTTGATTATAACGTTATAATTGCAAAATATCAATTGAAACGAATATCAAAAAACGTAACAGAAAACAATAAATACTAATTTTAAACTATCACAAATTAAAATATATCATAAAACAAAATAAGGTATTAACGTTATATATCAAAATATCGAAAAACGAAAAATGGAATTAACGTTATTTTAATATTTTTATCCAATTTACTACGGAAAATATAAGCTTATGGAGTAGGTTTATTATAGTTCTATAATAAGTCTGGGTTCACACGGACGCGTAAAAATTATTCAAAGATACGTGTCTGAGAAGATGTCAGCTAGTCAGAAAAGTTTCTATTGGTAATATAATAAACATTTTAAGAAAAATATTCTGCATTGGAATATAATGTCAAAAATAAACCAATGTTCTCACTGAAAAAATATATAAAATCGAAAAATTAAGGATAAAAATTAGGACTTTTATAATCAATGAAGTTTAATGAAGTACATTACGCGTTTATGAGATTTGAAAACGTGCTATTGTCTATGGAATATGAATGGATTTACTTATTTGGAAAAAAAATCGATATTAAACCAAATAACGTTAAAATACCGATAAACGTAAAACGTAAATATTATATAACGATAAAACTTTCTTTAACGTTAAACACAAATAATCCATAACGCTAAAATATACCATAACGATAAACACTAAAGGTAAATAACGTTAAAAAACGTTAAAACGTTAAACATTTTTTTTTTCAAATGAGAGCCCTGGTTAAAAATCGATCGAGTTGCGATATATAGTTAACGATTATATGTCACGTGTGTAATGTATAGTAGACGATTTTCGGTGTTTTCCGGTTTATGATTTTCCAGAATAAACGAAAAATATATACTTTTATATTACCAAAAAAATTAATAATCGTAGTAGGTATTTTTCTAGGCAATTCACGCTAATAACCGCACACGTATAAATAACAATATAACGGTCGACAGACATTGGACATACATTGGACCACAGCCTGATAATCATGTACTGTTTCCAAATAATTATAGAAATTACCATAACGTATATAATACTATTATACGTGTAATATGTTTATGATTCTTTCGCGTATTGTGTTCAATATTACGATTGTAGCACATGTACATATGTATACATAGACATTTCCACTTTCCAGTTATAATATACAAACACAATTATTGGCCTACAGAATATTATGCGTATAATCTGGTGGAATATGACTTGTACGTTTTGAAATCCGCTTGAGTCCCGTCCAACCGGGCCATATAAGTAATGACGAAAATTTCACGAACGCGTACTTTAACCTTTAATGGTACATACAATTACAAAATACGACCAATAACTATATACATATTATTATATACTTATATATAGAATAAAAGGTCACGACGACTCATGACGATGTGTTCTAGGTTCATTAAACATAAAATATATAATAATATATTCTTGTTCCGAACGATCTAAACTTTAATAATTGTAAAATGTACATATTGTCTTCGGGAATTTTCAAAAATGTTTTTCGTGTAATTAGTGTAATTCGATACAAAAAAAAAAAAAATAGAAAAAATGCTACCGTTTCCGTTTGTATTTTAACGAACTGCATTGTGATATATGAGTAGTATACGGCTACAGTGTCGTAACGACAATACATTTGAACCCCTTTTCCCTTGTCGAAACGACACACGACAAATTAAGAATTAATTCTACTAAATTTTCATTACTATACCATTGTATTTTATAATACATAAAATTGAAATATTGTTTTCGCTGAAATAATAGCCAGTATTAACAAAAAAAAAATAAGCCAAAACCTAAACGTGTATATATATATATAGTATAGTAGGTATGGGTTAATTGATGGAGATGCAGTTTTAGGTCACGTGTAATAATTCTAGATCCGGTTTAATACGAAAAGGAAAAAGGAAATTATAAAACGATCACATTTCGATCGTTGCGATTGTGCTATATTATGCGCGTCCTATATGGTATTTACGTATATCGTTTAAGGCGGGTAATTCTAACACAATAGGAATGAAATGGACGATCGTGGATTATCGTTTTGTTTTTTAACTCGTAATTAAGGTTTCTGTACTAAAAATTACTAGATGCTGCGACTCGACAAATTATAGAGCGTGCAAAATATCCGTGAGAATCGTGCGTGTTATTACAAAAACGTTGTTGAATACCGGTCCCATTACCATAAATGGCGTGCAATTTTAGAATTGTCGTACAATTTGATATAATAAAACGTCGAACCGTTAAAAATTACATTGGTGGATGCAGGTGTATACATAATATTATATTATTAAATGATGATAATTTAAATTTGATAACGTGGCCGTTTATTGTTATTAAGATGGTATAATTTTTAATTTTTTAATGGAACATATCGTGAATCGAGACCAAAAATTGTATTCACTAAATACCTATCGATAAACAGTTATTTTAAAATGAGTAGTGTTTTTAAATATATTAGAAGTACCTTCGAAATAATAACGTGCCTTTCGTTTTTATAAATATTGTGGTGTACGAACGTATTATGATTTATTAATAGTAATTTAAAAATCATTTATATAAATGTCGATGATAACAGTAACTTTGCTGCATGTTTCGTTAAAATAAATATCTTTTCGTTGCGAATCGCCATTCGAGTATAGGATAAAAAATGATCGTATCATTAACTTATTAAAACTTCGAAGTTTGGTGTTCATATTACATAACCACTGGATATCGACCCATAATTTATGATACATATTAAATACATAATACCTATATATTATATAAATAAGTAGAGAATCACTGCAGCAATGAAAACTCGTGATAATTAAATATAAAATAGAACGATATGTAATATAGTAGTCGCGTGTAACGGAATAGTCATAATTCATCGGAAATAATGCAATCTGTATTAAAAAATGAAGACAAGTCAGTGGTATGTGTGTATACATTGAGGGGGGAGGCATTCGGGACATGGCCCACCGTGAAGTGTTGGATTCATTTCGAAGTTTTGTGGTATACTGTGTATAATAACTATAGAATTATTTTACTACGAAATATACTCGAGGAAAAAATAACTTTCGTCCAATCAAATTTATAAATAATAAATTTATCGAAATATGTTGATAGAATTGTAAATATTTTTATTTAATAATTATTTCACGCTAACAAGAATCTAACACGCAGTCTGACAAGAATACTTACTTTTAAGTATAAAAAATAATCTTAAATAGCATAGTATGTCTATATTAATATACTAATTTTTTTTTTTTTTTTTTTCTTTTCTTGTTACGAGTAAATAATAACCTAAACGATAATACGATATTGTTATAAAAAATACAACGAATTCGATCTGTATTGAAATATATTTTCGTATCGTCAAAAATAATGCAAATTATATTATATGGATATTTACATCCGTATAAGGATTTAACCGCGTTGGGAGAACGGAGTTTCGCAGTACGACGTACAGGTGAACGTATCCGAGTCTTATGGTTAAGACCGGACCGGCCAGAGGGCATAGTCCGTACAATAATAATATCGCGTATAGTAATGTACAGCATCCGACGTCTTCTCTCAATATTGTACGCGTGCGACCTATATGAATATTAAGTCGTTAACGATATATATTGTACGTGGCGTGTGTAATACTTCGATGCTAGTCTTGTAATGAATTCAAATTATATAGTACGAGTATATTATTTGAATAAACTGTTTGTATTCGAATAAATTCATTTTTTTTTTTTTTTTTGTATTTTTATTCATATCGCACAATACTTTTTGTAAAAAAAAAAAATCCAAGAAAACAGTCATTTGCCCGAGTACGTAAATTATATAAATTAGAAACTGGTTTAAAAATTAAGAATCTAAGTATACATATATTGATAAACGATAGTCCGTCAATAATCGTCCTACTTGTCACAAACTAACCGTAACGAGTAACGACAGTATAAAAACTGTTTTTATATTAAATACTGAAATGCGTATTTAAAATGATTTCTTTCTTTATTCGTATACACTATACATATTGTGAATGTTTTTCAAAAGTATTTTTTACAATACTGCAACTCGACACATACACGATATTCTGCACGTACGCAGATATAAAGTTTTCCTCGTGTATGGTGTGTATCGTTTTTACACGCATATAATCGATTTTATACTGGAAACATTTACACATATACACGGTGTATATTTCTTTTGATTTTGATCGGAATGATTTTGAGATAAAAAGCGTCTAATGTTTTCGACTACGAGACAACGATTGGAAATTAGGTAGAATAATTTAGTGAGTTTTGTTTTTTTTTTTGTTTTTACCTAATTAATTTATACTTCAATGTACGAAGTGAAGAGAAGCGTCAGTTGTGTTATGTGACAAGAGAATGCCAATAAGATTGAAAGGTGAAAGGTAGATTTTGTAAAACATTAGTAAATGTCGTGTGGTTCGGAATGTTGGTCTGTATAGGTAGGAAAACGGAATAAAAGATGAGTGTAGCGAGACGACAATGCTAAGACGAATATGTAAAGTAACTAGGAAGGTTAGGATAAGAAATGAATACGTAAGGGATAGTGTAGGAGCTGTACCTATTGCGGAGAAAATGAGGGAGAACAGGTTGCGATGGTTCGGACACGTTATGCGGAGACTGTGAAAGGTGTTATTGGAACCTATGAATATAGTGAATTAATGGATACATGGACTTGAGGGAGATATGAAGATCTGTATGAGAAGTGAGAGATCGTGCTTTATGAAGGTATGAAACTAGGGTGGCCGACTACGTGTAGTTGGGAGTGTAAGGCGAAGAAGAAAAAATTACTTCATACGGAATGAGTCGATGTTTCCTTTTCATCTCGCGGTCATGAGGTGCAGGATATCCGTTTTTTTACTATACCTCTCATTCTACGAAGATTCTAGGCACCACCACATCGACGGTGTTAACTTTCATTGCATTTTTTCCAAAATCGATGCTCTTTTCCATGTCCCTCCCCATTCCGTTTTCCGTGAACAGATAACC
The DNA here is from genome assembly GCA_032441835.1 of Slavum lentiscoides. Taxonomy (NCBI): domain Eukaryota; kingdom Metazoa; phylum Arthropoda; class Insecta; order Hemiptera; family Aphididae; genus Slavum; species Slavum lentiscoides. The sequence continues at coordinate 4,813,442 of CM063712.1, read as the reverse complement.
ATCCAACTCATCGATGCTCCCTTAACAATATCTCTTTCGATATCTCGGCTTAAATAATTGGACTAGTATAATTTTTCTAGTTTGTTTCTATATATATTCACTGTTGATTAACTCTTGAAATTGTTATCGTTTCGTATGTACTAGCTATAGTGTCATTTACACATAATAAAATTGTTTGTTGTTAATTTATGTAAATGAATCGAGGAAATTTAAAATTAAATTTTACCAGCTCGTAAAAAAGCAAAAAAAAAACAATTTTTACCGAGAAAAATTACTTGATATCCCAAATACTACTACTATACGTGTATATACATAATATACAACAGAAGGTGACGATCCGCGGGCTGTTGTGAATGTCGCTTAAGCGAATTACTCGGATAAAGATTTTAGAGCGTATTGTTATCACTATAAATTCGAAAAATAAATCATTGTATTCGATAAAACGATTCTGAGCGGAGCTGCGGTGTAATATTTTAGGTATATAACAAAAACTAACTCTTTTTACGAATTGAAGACCACAAAATCTATAATTGCTACAAGTAGTACAAAATTAAAATAAAGTTTTCGAAAATCTTTTTTTTCTTTAATATAATATACAGTTACACATCGGACGAATATTTCAAATTTCTATATACTCGTTAGTTTTCCAAAATGACGAAGAAATAACGATAATCGATTTTGATGAAATCGCGTTTTTATTCCACACATACTTTTAAAATACTCTTTGGTTTTTTTTTTACTAGATTTCAAAAATATAATTGATAATTATATTACTTTTTTAATCGAATGTATTATAATAATATCAATCGTCGATATGTGTTTCAAAAGGGGTTTGATCATTTTTTTGAAATTCTGCGTTCATAAATTAACACAGTGACTTATATGATAAATTGGTAATACCTGTTGGTTATAAATTAAAACCAAATTACAATAACACAGAGTACCTAATCAAATGCATTTGAGTATTTATATAACACTATAGGTTCAAACACCACGAATCGATAAGTGTTTTCGTATACCTACTGCTGCTATTCATATTTTTTTCTGAAATAATGACATTTTACGTTTAAGTAATATTAAGTAATAAGTGAGTAAAATGTGGGCTTTCTTTTTTATAAAACTTAATACAGAATCTTTTTATACTTTTAACGTTTTTACGTAATTTTTCGGTAGTTTTTTTTAGTTATATTTCTAGGCGCTTTTGAGAAAATCGAAAAACGACCCCTCTAAAGCACCAACTACATATAGACGCCATTTTGTTACCGGAAACCAAACCGTGACCGTAAAGATCGGAGCATTCCTGTCTCGTATAGAATTTTTGGGTACCAGACACGTTCCCTTCGCTCAGTATCTATAATATAATTCTGTGGCTTGGGTCAAGAAGGGCCAATGTCGCTTTTAGCTATTTTTCAGAAAATACATATTTTGGCCTTTTTGAAATTAGTTGTTTCATAAAAAAATACATTTAATCGTAGACATTAGTCCATGTACTTCTTAAAATATTGGATGTAAACATACGCCCTTTTAGTACTACAAAAAGCGCATTAAATTCTATGATGGAAACTACAACTCAATATGACTAAAAAGTGACGTTGGCCCTTCTCGACCCAAGCCACAGAATTTAATAAATGACGCTTGTGTGATCAAACCAATTGACTTTTGTACGTTTTTTCGTTCTGTTTCGGACGATTCCGCACAAATGAAATAATTAATAATAATTGTTTTTCTCTCGATTTATTGCGAATAATACTTTCACTCCGATTTCACACGGCGGACGGGATTCATTTCGGAATCAGTGCGCAGTCAGTGCATATAATAATAATAATAATAATAATAACGTGTTCGAAGCGTAATGTGTAAAAAAAAATGCGAACACACAGACAGGCACGACCTGCGAGTGGCGATGATGGGCGCGCGCGCACTTGAAACCCGCTTCGAAGTCGAGGTCACCGCGTTATTATAATACACGCGCACGCACGCGTGTGTGTTTTTTATTTATTTTTTTTTTCACTCACGGAACTCTATAGCTGTGTGTGTGTGTGTGTGTGTACGACGTTACAATAACGTACAACACCGTATAAATAATACTCATCGGCTCTTTTTTTTTTTTTTTTTTTAACGGTAATAACGTAACACACATTCGTAACCGGTTTTCACAGGTATAATACGACCAGGGGCGTCAGCGTCAGCCAGCCCACACGATATGAACGCGGCGTCCGCCAGAGACTTTGTGACCGTGGTCTCGGTGGACGGTAGCCGCGGCGGCGGCGGCGGCGGCGGCGTCGTCGTCCACCAACAGTCGACGCCGTCGTCCGCCGCGGTGCCGGAACGTCCGTTCGTCACCGTGTTGTCCATCGGCGAGGAGGAACCGCCGCCGCCGGTCGCCGCCGCCGCCGCCGCCGAAGAGGTGCTCGTCTACCGTCTGCCCGGCGAACGTTTAGGTTTCGGGTTGCGGTTCGACGGCGTGGACACGTGCAACAGGCTGTTCGTGCAGTCGTGCGCGGACGGCAGCCCCGCGTCCCGCACCCACGCGTCCTGGGGATCGCTGCGTCCGGGCGACGAGATCGTCCGGATCAACGGTCGCCCGGTGAACAGACTGGGCCGCGACGACTGCGTCCGGTGCCTGAAGGAGTCCGGACTGGTCGTCAAGTTGCACATGATCGACGGCCGCGTGGCCGCCAAGGCGCCGCCGCCAGTGCCGCCCCGGAAACAAAAAAAACCGGAACCACCTCCGCCGGTCGCCGCGTGTTCCGCCGTGTACACGGACGTCGTCGAAAGGCAAGTACCCACTATTACACGCTCCGTACGCGTACAATAACGTTTGTATACGACTTGGATTCACATCGTTGGTGAGCGGTGTGCAAGAGACACCACGGAGTGATGCAGGCGGAGACATAATATAGTGGCGGGTCTAGAATTTTTTTTTTTTTTTTGGGGGGCAAAAGTTTTCATTATAATTTTATAAGTACAATACTTAGGATTTGACGTAAGGCCTTCAAATAAAGTATATTACTCAATTGAAATATTATAAAAAAAAAACTCAAAAAACTAGAAAATACAAATATGATTACAGTCATCATTATCGCAACGACTTTACAATCATTAACTACGAATATATAACTGCCAAGGGGTTGGGGGGGGCCTCGCCCCCTCTCACCCTTGAATCCGCCACTGCAGAAACACAATATAAGGAAATTAACGATTTTCGTTGCCGTCTGTTGACTAGAATATTATGGTCATTCCGTAATAACTCGCATACAATACAATGGTTTTATGTTCTTATTAATAGTAATAATAATAATAGTGTGAAAAGTCCAAATTCTCGAGGAGTCTTTTCCACTGTCATTTCATTCATTCGACGTATTAAATATGAATTAAATTCCATGTACACGTAAGACTAAATTTACACAAAATATGTACATTTATTGTAAAATTAGGCATTTTGAACATACAAAAGAATTGGTAACAAAAATAATTTTGTTAGAAATTACTTGGTTATTATTTTAAGAGGCTATCAAAAATATTATACTCACAGGAAATATTTGGCAGAACGTATTTGAATTTGTAATTTTCTATTATTAAATATTGTGACGATTCTATGGTCGATCCGATAATCTCACCCGTAAACCGTCTACAGTAGATTGGGTTTTTAGATTCTTTGACGGTCGTAGTACGAATAATAGTCGGTATTTCATAATTTAATAATAAAATGCATGCACCAATTGTAACGTTCGCAACATATATCAGCCCAAAGTGTCAATTGCTTCATCAACTGAAACCCATATTTGTTTTGTTAATAACAGCATTTTCCTAATTTTATTCAAAATTTCAACTCTGCCTTATTATCAAAAACCAATATCTGTAGTTACGTACGAATATAACATAATATTATGATCATTACACTGGAAAATATAACGTGACGTTGATGAACGTTGACAATATTACACTGGTTTAGTTGTCGCGCGGACACGACTTTAATGCCCTAAAAAAATAAGAAAAACGCCCTTTAAAAATACAATTTAAATGTTCAGAATAACAACAAAAAATATACTCTAAAATAAAGCCCGTAAACATTGAAAAGAATATGTACACAAAAAAAAAAAATATATTTATGTACGACGGTCCAAGAGGAAAAATCGGTCATTGTAATAGAACGCCCGGGAATTGTATACAACGCTCGCTGTATTTAGACAAAGCGAATTATAAATACTTTTTTCCCATATAGACTATATAGTTATTGTAATACAATGCCTGGTCATTGCAAACAATACTAAAACTGGTGCGGTCAGTGTGAACTAATCCAGGAGGCCATGGTCGTAACCGCTGCACTTGTGTCCAAAAGTACGAAACGAATAGACGCAAGTGTAAATCGGCGGGCATTTTTATGTAACTGCCATAACGGCAACACTTGTAAAAACGAATAGGCATTTAAGTATAAGTCTGGTGTTTCAGTATTCAATAAAAATAATAATATAAATCAAATATTTTCATTTTTTTTTCTTTCTAATACTAATCAAGTCTCTAAATAACATTATAAATGTCAATAAATTGTTTATTAATATGTTAAAATTATGTTTTTTTCTTATTTATATTTTATTTACATGGTATTTTGACAGTACTAGGCTCTTGTTTACAGTGTCTATCATGTATAGTATACACGTAGACATGTGTATAATTATCTACATGGCTTGAAAACGCGGAAATTATACACTTGGCCTGGTCAGTGTTTACAGCGGCCATTTTTCCATTTGGACCGTAACATTATTATGTATATATTAAAAAATATTAAATAATTGTTGACGAGTAGCGTTATTTACCTTCTTTTTTTATCAATTTTCATTCGGACACCACATTAACTTCACTGAATGTGTAAAACAATAACAAAACATTTCCGTCTGTAAAAAAAAAAAAAAACGTTTTCACCGAATTAGCGAACATATAAACGTAACATATGTACTTTATACATTTTTGAAAATAATACATAAGAAAAGACGAATACAAAATTACGAACACTGACATACCAATTCGTTTTATATTATTAAGTACAGGCTACATACGATCAACTATAAATTTATTCAAATGATTTTATTCAATGCTATACTATACTTATTTATAATATTATAATTAATTATAATATAATATATATGTCCTTAAAGTGCAAAATAAAAGTCTGATTATAAAATTTTCTGATTTTCCGATATTACAAAATGCAATTCATAGCATTTTGTAATATAAGAAATTCTTGCCAAGCTAAGAAAAAAAGTATTTTAAATCCGCAACTTAGTTATAACACTCCAGATAATTTGTAATATACGTATATAGGAACCGTCATAAACGTACCCCTTTTTTCGTGTACCTAATTACCTTTTATCTGAATTATTATCGACCAAAGTATAGAACCACTTTTATTTCTTCTTTTTACGCGGACGCGGTAAAAAAAAAATACTTCAACATGTACAATTATATTATATACCTACAAGCAAACTGTTTAATATTAAAACTCATTTTTCAATACAGAAATATTGACGTTGGCTCTTATGAAGTAGTAAAACGATTTATTTTAGTATTCCGAAAAAAATGAATTTTTTAATTAAAATGCTGTAAAAAATAATATATATTAATTTTTACTTTTTTAATATTTTTATAACATTTTTTTTTCTACGTAGAAGGTAGAAAAATAATGTAAAATTATTAGAATCAAGTCAATATGTGTATGTATTTAAATGAAGCATAAATATACCAAATATATATAAGCCTCCCTCGAAAAAAAAATTTAAAACACGTCCCGGTCATATATATTGGTAAGAATATGATAAAATTTTTGACGTTATAATTCATTTCGCAGTAATGATACTTCGTATCTAATAACATATACAATATTGTGCGTGTTTAATATTTTTAAATAATAAAAAAAAAAAAAAAATTTTAAACAAATGGATTCAGACGCACTTTTTCGATAATACGGAAATCAGGACAAATTAAAAATCTTTATCACCCAACCGACGACAAGTAATTTTGGATTCCGAACGGAGCGAGGAAGCTTTTTTCTCTCTTGTTGAAAATAATCGATATAAATAAATTACGATAAAACCAATTTTGCGTAAAACATAACTACTATGTAATATTATTACTTCAAAATTTCAGTTCGTTCGTATTTATCTCTCGTGCCAACTCGCAAAAATAATGTAGATTAAGCGACATTTCTTATTATGTATGACATGTACATAATTATAGGTATTATTTATTATATCTGCGTATAACTATCTGATGAAATGTCCGTTTTATAGAGAAAGCGTATTGAGTACACAGACTGGTGATAAATTCCCCGGGTACATATTAGCGATGAACACGGAGATTATAAAGATTTACGCAAACTGCAGATCCTGCAAACCTATTATTTAGACGTGCTCAGAGAATTGCTCGGGATAGCACTTGCCGGTTATTATATATATATATATATTACTAACATAATTATTACACCATAAACAATAGACTAAAAAATAATGAACGTATGAACTAAAAAATGTAATTTCGGTTATCGTAACGAAATGTTTTTATATTTCCATTTAAAAATCCAAACGATTAACGTAATTGGTCGTGTTACATTGCTGTTCTGAACTGACTTCCTCGAGAGCTTTCGCCTTAAAACCTTACCGTAGTTTACGGTACGAATAAATTCATTTTTACAATCTTGATTTCAATTACTTCAACGAACTGCAGTTTTTTGGTTGGATAATATTTCGTATATTAATATAATAATTTACGGCTTCGCCACACTATAAATGATTTTCTATTTTTCCTTCGTCTTAAAACCACTTTAAAAAGAAACGTTAATTATTCGTTTGCTACTAATGTCTTTAACGAAATATCATATAATTATTATTATATGTTAAATAAAATAGGAAACGTTACAGTTTTACAACGAACATTTCTTGAAATTTGTGTACATTACGAAATTGAGATACATAGTGCGAAAACACTGTTTTAACCACAAAAGTATGTTAATACAAGAATGGCGATTAAAATTTTGAAATTTAAATGAAATTAATTTAATATTTCTTTCAAAAATTATTTTTAAAACTCTTACAATAATAAAATTATTTGCAATTTGAATGCGTGGATTGTGTCATTATGGATTGATATGGATTGTATTTAAGTTAATGTTAAAAAACATATTTTTGTTCGCGGATCTGTCATGTAGTGGATTTTTTTTTATTGAGATCAGATTGGTTTTTAAATTTCATAATTATAGAAATATAAGGTTTTTTCGCATTATAAATTTTAATCGCGCGTAATAATCTGGAATCGCCGAAGACTTGGATATTTCCAAAGTAGAACAAATTAATCGAAAACTAAAAATCTCATTTTATTATATATATTTATAATATATATTATCTACATACAATATTACTTATTGGTACAATAGAAAACAACTTATAAATAATATGCTACTTATTACGATCATATAGGATAGGAAAATATGAGGATGAAGAGGTTTACTTTCTTAGTAAAACTTGGTATTAATAAAAAAAAAGGTATACAATTAAGTACATTCACTTTAATACAGTTCATTTAACAAAATATCAAATTTTTTAGCGAACGGGGGGGGCGATCGCCTCGATTGCTACCCTGGATCTGCCCTGAATACTACTACTACTACTACTAATAATAATAATAATAATAATAATAATAATAATAATAATAATAATAATAATCTACAGATTTGTTTACCACGGCGAGTCGGAATCGGACGACACAAACAGCAGCGTATCAACGGTGGTGTCCAAGTGTCCCGCGTCATCGTCGCTGGTCGGCGAAGACTGCAGTGGCGGTGACAAGAACAATTGCGTGCTGGACAGGGTGCTGGAGCCGTTCATGCAGCTGGAACGGGAGTTCTCGTCGAGCGCGGCCATCGGCGACGACGTGGGCCTGTACGAGAAGCTGGTGGCCGTGGCCGAGGAAGACCGCTTGCCGCCCAAACCGCTGCCCCGGAAGGAAGTGCGACCGCCCAAGAAGAAGCCGCCGCCGCCACCTCCGCCACTGCCGTGTGCACTGCCTCCGCCGCCCGCGTACCGTTTGCCGCCCAGACTTGTCGACTTTGTGCACAAAGATGAACCGTCGCAAACGGTCGTCGACGACCCCGTCACCGCCGTTGACGAAGACGACGGCGACAACGTTTTCTCGTAAGGGCGCTAACCAATAATTTCCTGTAATTACCACCTACCTCCCACCTACCTCCTCCTAACTTTGTGTTAGTGGACAGCTTTGACGACTGCCCGCTGTTTGTGCAAATACCACACAGAGTTAAATTATGTAATTTTTTTTGAGGATAGACTTTCTAAAATTAAGCAAACTTTAAAATGTTTCCTAAATACGTAAACGATAAAAATTTTCATTGTTTTTTGTGTTTTTTTTTTTGGTAGAAATTAAAAACTATAATATTTATATCATTTAAATATTGTAATTCTAATAGCAATTAATTTTTGACTTTGTGCTTGTTTTGCACAATTAAGAACGATACATAATCGCACACCCGACTACGCGAAATCGTTTTTGTTTTTTTTTTTTAAATATATATATTTATAACATATAACGGTACGCCCAAAGGTAAATAATGTATTTGACGGAGACATTTTGTCCTAAAAACGTTGAAATACTCGACTGACCACGGTAATTTCTTGATTTTGGTTAATTAAATCTGAAATTTTGAAAAACTCGTTTCCACATGACTTTCTCGGAGTAGGTATTCAATCACACGACTGTATTGTATTAGATTACGTACTCACATACTGAGACACTGGGGTAACCAAAAATTTGCAACCGGTTAAATATTTTTAACCAATGAATAGTACAATATTAAATTTAAGTATATACATTATACCTACATATATATAAAAAAAAAAATTATAAATTATATACATTTGTAAACGTCGAATAATAATTTATTAAAAACAAACGTCGTTTGTAGATTGAAGTACTTAAACGGGACTTTTCCTGACTTTTCCTTGTTGCACCCATCCACCACAAAATAATCACTGCATAATGTCTTACGTGAGCATGCCTATATGTTTCGAAGCTACGGGATTTATTGTATCGTCCGTACAAATATATACGTTTATAAAAGCGATTTGATTCCAATCATTATGTTCTGTTCGCGTTTATCCTTAATTGTTCATTATAAAAGAATGTTCGATTTTTGATTTTTAAAAATGCATATCGCATGTTTTTTTTATCGAATTGACAATTCGATAAAATATTATAACTACAATGTTTTGATTTCCAATGTTTTCATACTAAGTACAACGATAAAATTAAATAAATAATTTTTTTATTGTTCTTCAAATTCTATCTGTGATATTATTTATTTTATTTTTTCCATGATGAGTTTTAAATCGACATATTGCTGTCTGTTGGTGGAACAGTTTTCTCCTATTACACGAACCTATTAAATATGTAATATGTTTTATAAAAACGAACTGTTTTATTTTTATAACTTAAATACCTTTTCAGTAGGTATTTATTTAGACTTTTATTTTATTTCTATTTTTTTTTTTTAATTGACTATAAAAAAATGTGTAAAAACCATCGTTTCATATTACCGACATAGCAGGTGTGTTTGAATGATTAATTCTAAAATGATTTTAATGAACTATTTTAGAAAACTTCGAATGACCGTTAAATAACTTATCCAAAAACCTGCTTTTTTAATCTGACAAAAGTGTATTGTTATTAAATTGTATGTTTACATTTTAAAACTTTAATATGAGAGTAGCTTACATTTTTTTGACATATTCAACATTGATATGTTACGTTAATATCAAAATTTTAAAATATTAACAAAGTCAATGTAATTTGTACCTAATTAATGGTTTAGAGTTTAGACTCTGAGTGAAATATCTTGCCGATATTAAAACCTCGTATTTATGTATAATAAAACATGATAACTTGCTGATTTTCAAAATGCAAATTATATAATTTAACTGTGTGTTTGTATAATTATATAACATTTATTACAACAAGATAATCCAATTTAAACGTTATTTTCGTAACTGATCCTAAAGTGAATTATTAAATTGTACGGATTATTACATTTTTCGATAATTAAAATTATCTATCGTTTTATGAATGACTTGTTTAATATTCGAACGATATTTAATCTCTGTTTAAAATAACTAAAATCATTGGCGTTCGATTAACAATGGCATCAAATAATACTTTAAAATTTGTACAGGAAATCAGAAAAAAAAATGTAATTTTACACGCTCTTTTTTGCGCATACAAATTACTCTTAAATCAAACGTTTACAAAATATGATTGAATTATTTTAATTTTTTTTTAAATATTGCTCTAAAAACGCAATTGATTTTATTTATTTTTTAATTGTTCACATTATTAATTTTATTACTTGTAACCGTATCAAGCTAAATAAACGATTTGTAATTATAAACAATGTACCTTTTAAAATAGAAACATAAAATATAATCCAAACTGAATTTTCAGTCGGTATAATGTTCATATATTAAATACTTGAACGGTTTTTTTTTGCTTTTTTGCGATGAAATTGAAAGTTTTTTTATTTTTTTCTCTCTTGTCGTTGGCTTAAACATTTTTCAACGATTTAACACCAAGCGGTGTTATTATAATATACGTAGAGTATAATGTTTCGTATACACGATAAAAGTCGATTAAATTCGTAAGAGGATATTATTTAGATTAAACCGAGGAAAATAATAACAGATTTCTTAGACAACAATATTCTTTATAACATTATTATCGTGATATATTTTTAAAAATTTTCTAAAGATTGTCGTACAGAACGGATTTATTAGATTTTTAACATTAAACAGAACATTTTTACTCGAATGCGTTGCAGGTTAGCTGGTTACGACAGATAAGATTCCATTAATCATATTAGCGAACAATATAATACGTATTAAAAAAATAAGATAATTTATTTTTTACGCGCGTAAAATAAAAAAAAAAAAAATCAGTGATTCACGTGAAAATGATCGTAAAACGTTAATTTCCCATTGACTCGGCATTAAATAGCCGCGTAATTTGCCGTATTCGATTTTTATAAAAAAATAAAAATAAAAAGTACATACACGATTTACAAAATCCTCGTGGATTTGCCCCTTAAATCACAACGACCACGCGTGTACAACTGTTTACCTACACTTCAGCAGAACGGCTGTCGTCGTTACCTATACTTAGTTTTTTTTCTATATACCATTCCTCCTAATCTTGTTTTCTTTTCTTTTTTTTTTATAATGATTATTTTATTTTTTTTTACAGAAATGCCGATTTGATTTCTTCTTGTGTCGATGTCGACGACAAGGAGAATACAACTGCGGAACAGGAAAATACCAAAAAAGGTAATAAATCATATTTACGCAATATATTAATATCAGGGCTCGATTGTTGATGCCTTAAAAATATTATGAAAATGCCGACAAAAAATGCATATATGACCTAAAGCAGGCACATAGTCAGGATTTTATTTTTTTTTTTTGGGGGGGCTGTTTAAAAAATGTTGGAAAAAATTTGAAAATTCGATATATTTGACTATAGGTATCGAACAACAGGTTTAATCAATTATCGAATATTTTATTCGAAATCAAAACATTTCGATTGAAAAATTATCGAAAAGTTTCACAAACAAGTAATATTATTTATTAACAATATATTATTATATTAAAAAATTTTTGGGTTATTAGTAGGTATATAATATTAATATAAAAACGAAAAAATTTCGCGGGGAGGAGGGTATCCGGACCCCATAGTCCACCCCATGGATACGTCACTGACCTAAAAAGCACACAAATATACTAGAAACCTAGAAAAATGCCCTTTAGAAATTTAATTTACAATATAAAAGTCCTTTCATCCTTTCTCATGTCTGTTCATGAAATGTAAAATTTATGTTTTAATTTTTATTGTTATTCTATATAATTTACTTTTGTGCTATAATGTTGTAAACAAGGGCCTCGCCCGTAAATATGTTAAATAAATAAATAAAACATTTTTTTTTTTAATTTTAAAACTATTAAAATTATTAATTTATTTTTAGTTATTATTTTATTAATTGCAATTAATATGCTTGAATTTTAAACAACTAAGGATTGTAAATTATTGTTATTAGGCATATGTATTATATTTATGTGACGTATTTTACATTTTATATTTCTTATTTGCATTTTTGAAAACTTTTACGGTTTTTTTTAACTAAAATTTATGTATAAATTTTAAATTATAAGTGAAAAAAAATGTTACGTAAAATAATAATAATATAGTGAATTCGTGATTTTTCTGTCGATTATTGAAAAACGAAATGACTTAAAAGTACAAAAAATGACCTTAAAGTATCAAAAAGTACCATAAAAACAATTTTAAAAAAGCCAAATAATGTTAAAAAATGCAAAATAAAAATTAGGCATTTATAAATTCATGTGTTATTGAATCACATTTTTAGTTAGGAAAGCATCACCTAAGACGTTATATAAAAAAAAAAAAAATTTGCAAACGCCATCAACATCCGAATTCTGTTTATTATATTAATATTTCTATGAGTCGTGACGATAATAATCGTTTTGTCGAGTACGATACTAGTACATACATAATATTACGTTTTTAAGACCGTTTATCATAATTTATAATACTTATATATATATATATCGAATAACTTGTTTTTCAATAATTACAATACGTGTCATTAAATAGTAAATTAAGACGTTGTTCACGAGTACATTAGTTTATATAGGAGCCCAGAGCAGATACTGTTGTGTATTATATTATAGTCGTGCATTAGATAATAATTTGGTATGGGATTTAAACTTTGTACTGACCACCGTGTTGTATAATGGAACCGCGCGCGATGTATTGTTGTGGTCAAGCCACTATAGACTATTCTGCGAGTGATCTCAAAATCAGTAGCAGTGATCCGTGTTTGCTGCGTACGTCTTGGAATTACATATTATAATAATTATAAAATACGACTTGCTTACTTACTGTTTACTTATACACTTGCTCACACAAAACGATGATCCGGAACAGAGTACGAAATGCACTAATTACTACAGGTATGTACGTGCTGTTATTTGTATAAATTGTTTAATATTCGAGTCGAAATCCGAAGAGATCCGGATAAAGTCAACCCCACATAAATCGCGATAATAACTCCGAAAAATTGATTTTTAAATATTAACATCTGTATTCCGTGGTACCTATATTGACTCTCGTTACCTTTACGTACCAACAGGCAACAACCAGTGTTGTTTAATATTAATCAGACACGTATATTTAATGCCGTTTCCACTGTTCTTTTTACGCTTAAAAAAAAAAAATGACCGACACAATCAGTTTTATTTGATATTAATAATCGATTTTAAGGGGATTGAAAGCGGGTATTTTCTCTCTTTGTCTTACACACATGAAACATAGCAAAATAGACGTTTCGTACTTCCAACGTACCGTTCGATCTATTGGCGTGATAAGAAATTTGAAAACAGATTTGAATTCCTCGTGAATTTTACTACAAAACGACTTTCCCACTTTTTCATTTTTTTTTTTAAGACCTTCAAAAATGAATTATTAACAATTTTTTTTAAAAATTTGTTTGGTTAATTTTTTTAAGGGTTTATGAAAAAAAAAAATGAAAAAAGTGGGAAAGTCGTTTTGTAGTAAAATTCACGAGGAATTCAAATCTGTTTTCAAATTTCTTAGCGCACCAATAGATCGATCGGTACGTTAAAAGCACGAAACGTCTATTTTACTATGTTTCATGTGTGTAAGACAAAGAGAGAAAATACTCGCTTTCAATGCCCTTAACTAACATTATATTTATAATGAAATAATATTACAACGGTTTTGTATTTTCTGCTCGTTGAATTTTTGTATTTTTAAATCGTTATGTTGTACGTTGATGATTGAATTCGACTCGTATGTAAAGTGTATACTTATTGCTAGATAATCTGCCATCCAATATTTCTCAGCTATCTTATTAGACCGCTAAAATATTCTTCTGAGGAACATTTTACGGACAGCATAATATTTAAAAACGTTCTCGATTCTACGTAACGATGAATGATTTATATATACGCATATATGTAATATTACTCTACAGTATGTATTTATTAAATCATTATTTTGTATGAACGCGTTCGTCCAAAACAATATAATATTCATACAACTACGAACCATTAATCAAAATAAAATTGAAAATATGATTCAAGAATAACGTTGAAAATACTTCAATAACCGGATTTTAATTTTTTTTTTTTTTTAACAAAATGTAATGTAGAATGCATCTTGTTTTAATAAAAATTAAATCGCGCTGCTGGCGGTTGTGGGGCCACTATTTTGCCGCTCCTAAAAAAAAAAAAAAAAAAACGTGCCGTCCGGACCGACGGTACCCCCTCGCCCCCTTCTCTGAATACTCCTCTGATTATTATAATACGAGTATAGTAACAATAAAAACACATATCGATATTTGTAATAATCAGTAAATATATATATATAAAAGACACAATGACATAATCAGCATCGACTAATCATTTTAATATACATATCACTTTATTATACTTTAAGAAAAAGTAGACAAAAATTACGTAAATATATGTGTGTGTGTCACCGAGCTGTTATAATAGGTGTGGGTGTAGACTCATACGAATTTTTCCCCACAAGTATAAACATTCAGATTTAATGCGTGTATTATAATATTGAAAAAACGTTTGCTTTCATCGCCTTCGTATCAAATGTCAAGGAGGTGTGGTATCATAGGAATGAGGCGGATCGGCGATAGGAGGAGGTTAATGTACGCAATTTTTATCTGTAACGCGTTTTGTTTATCGACTGAAGTAAATATTAACAAAAATATAATAACGAATCGATATGATAATTATTATCGTCGTTGGAAACGCAGCCATATATTACCATATAGAAAATTATTATTATCGTTATATATATATAATGTTATTTTATACGGTTTCTTTTTTGTACACGTTTATTTTTTACTTGTTGGTGTCCGAAGTATATATAATATGTTACGCATTATGCCTGGTCTGCTACTCCGCAGTTGCCCAGGAAACAAAACAAAAACCAAACACAAACTCAACTTTTTTTTTTAATTCGAAAAAAATAAAACACGTGTCCACACTGAGTTGAGTAAAAATTCAACAAAATATTCAAACGCCGTGTTGGTGTTTTTTTTTTGTCTTGCAGTCCACACCAAACAAGTCTGTTTTGAAATGGTATATAACTTATACGTTTTGTTTTCACCGATCCTATTTCAATCAATTCAGGCGTTCGGTATTTCGGTTGTTCGTTTCTAACATTTTCTTTGCAATACAGGTTAAAAAAAGAGTAACTCAACTCTGAAACTCAAGAGAAAGTACCTCCTGGCTCCTATATATTTTTATAAATTACCTTATCGGTTTTATCGCACTATTCACGAAATCCCGAAACACTATAGTATCGCCTGTTGGATATTTTTAAAACGCGCACGTTCGGCAGTGTTCAACAAAACTAGAAAAACAGTATTCGACGTTTACCGACACCGTTCGGCACGCGACTTTGTTCTTGAAAACTCCAAAAAAAAAAAAAACAATCGTTTCAAAATCGTTTTGATTTTGTCGAAAAACGCGACCGCAGCCGTTCGGAAAATTCACTCTCACTCGGATAGAGAATAGATTGTGACAAATGTAATATTAATAAACACTGTAACGCTTGCTCGAAAAAAGGTTTTCCGTTTATTTTTTTTCTGCCGTCCAAAATGTGACCAGTGTTTTGTCTTTCATTGAGCTGACGCTATAATATTCGTCGCTATAATGAACGTTTTTGTCCGTTGTAGAAGAACGTTTGGATCGTTGTAAATCGCTACGGTATCAAACCCCGCACGCCGTCGGTGATTATTTCAAACAGTATATCGAATAAAAACCGAATAATATTGTGTGTTAACAGCAACGGAAATTGTGTGGACATTTGTTTTTCCCGTACCACCTACGATGAGCTTTCCGCGTATCTACCACGAGTCGAGCTGCTTTAGAATTTCATATAATATTTGTGACCGGTATAAAATATATATTATGACGCTGTTGTGCGTGCCGTTTGTGTGTGCGTCTCTGTCTCTGTCGAGTTTTGCAACGTTTACTACAGCAACACGTCGTCGTCGTTAGAAAGTCGTCGGACACACTGCGGTGCGACGAAGGTCCGTTAAAAAAAAAAAAAAATATTTAATATATCGATCATCGTCGTTGTACTGGACGTCGGCCATAAGAGGGGAAAAAAACCGCCGATGAAATCGCGATGAACGGCGTTTATATTATTTCGTTTCACACTGTATATAATATGTATAATATGATAATATTATACGATGCGTGAACGCGATCTCGTGCTTATTATACGGACATAATATGAAAAGTGTATTTAAAACATTCTTGACCCGATTCCCGGTGCGCGCTCGAACGGGGGGGGCATCGTGTTTATATAATTTTTTTTATGCCAGTGTAAAGATTTTCAAGAGATTTCAGTATTTACCTATGTGTGTGTGTGTGGTACTTACGACGACACACGTACAATTTTTGAGTACGTGCCCTTAAAAAATAAGTACTACTACTGCTATTTTTTTCATTTATAGCAATACCGCGACTAGAATTTTCCGGATCTAGGAAAAAGACAAATTAACGGGCCTTTGAATCCTCATCTCTGATTACTTTTCAGTACGTTATGAGCGATTTCTTTACAACGCGAGAATAAAAAAAAAAACCAACAACATTAATGCCAAATTAATAAAGTACGAAACGAGCCGTGTTGGCGCCGAAAAAACCAGTCTGTATCCCGGATGACATTGCAACAGAAGAAACGTCGTTATTATTCGCCACCGTTATGACGCGAGTAGACCGCGCGCGCGATACCTCTGTATAATGACAAAACAGCGACCGCCGCGCGGTATCGCGAAGAATAATCGCGGCCGTGCCGGTTCGCAGCGCTGTAGTTTCTCCCGGTCGCCGGGGCCGTTGGCTGATATAATGTTATGTGTACAATAGAGGTACAAAGGTATAATATAGATAGATTTCCGTGGGTGGTCCGGTGACTTGTGCGCGATGCTGCGCAGTGTGTTTCACTATAAATATATGTGCGTGTGTGTGTGTTTGTACGGTGTATACAAGTACACCCGCTGCAATGGCGTTGCAAAACACTCTTAGTATATATATATATATGCGAGTTAAAAGGGGTAGGGTAGGGGGGAAGTAAAAAGAAACAAAAAAAAAATAATAAAAAAACGACAACGGTGCCAGCAGTAGTTGGCCGTCGACACCGATGACCTGAAACGCGCGCCGCACGCACGGTGCAAACGTCCAGTCCGATATTGTCGTCGTATAATACAATATAGGTACGCCTTTAGTAAATGCACATTAATCGTGTGTGCTTTACCTGTGTACGCGAGGCCGGACAACCCGTCGGCTCGTGTAGGCACATTACGCGCCAGTGGCGTAGACAGGGCCGGCGAAATCTGTGGGCGATCGCCCAGGGCGCTGTTCCAAAGGGGCTGACAAGAATAAGACTGATATATATATATATTTTTTTTAATTATTTATTTATTTTAAAACAAAAATTTTTTGTCTGAAGAAGAGTGGGTTTGGGGATGTATTGTATTTAAACGTTACGGTTTTACTATAAATATGCGCGAGTCCTACTAACGGGAGGTATACAAGCAGGATAATTTTCTAAATTACTCCTACAAATTGGTAGTGGAAGTTTTAAAATGATAAGGATGGATGCGCGACAATTGTAAAAAATTAGCTGTACTGACAAATTCGTCGAAAATCATGCACGAGTTTTTCGAATATTAAAATAAAAATTCGTAGAGATACCTACTGTTAATATTTGTGTCATATAATTATGTCACAGTACGTGTAGAAAATCATTTTTAAATAATTTAAAAAAAAAAATATAAATAATAATTATTTATTATGTGAAATTGCGGACGGGCGAATTCAGCTAGTTTTACATATATTTTTTACGCACATATACACACGAGTACCCCGAACAATGAAATAATTATTGTTTATCCAATAAACCAGTGTGCGCGACGGCTACGACGACGACGGCATATTATTGTAATTCACTGGGCGAAGGCCAATAAGTCTCCAGAAGAATTTTCATCAGACGCTGTTACGTATAGTACGTGTATAAAGCGATAATATATACTGTGTTTTCACGCGCGTTATAATATATCACACACTCACGTTGATAACTAAATAATTAATTATTATTATTTCACCGTCCTTATCGTAGTTAATAATATGCGCGAGTGTAAATCGAAGGCTAATTTATGAAAGGTGGGTAGCGCATAATCTATCGAACTCGGGTAAGACACTTATATATATATTGAATACACATTTAAAAAAATTTATTTTATTTAATTATTTAATTATAATTTTATTTAATTTAAAAAAAAAAAAATTGTTCAGAGTATGTATTATTTGAATATACTTTATGATAACAATATTTCATATAAGTGTTTTGAATACTTTACAAAAATTATTCCACACATACTTTTAAAATACTCTTTGGTTTTTTTTTTTTTTTACTAGATTTCAAAAATATAATTGATAATTATATTACTTTTTTAATCGAATGTATTATAATAATATCAATCGTCGATATGTGTTTCTAAGGGGTTTGATCATTTTTTTGAAATTCTGCGTTCATAAATTAACACAGTGACTTATATGATAAATTGGTAATACCTGTTGGTTATAAATTAAAACCAAATTACAATAACACAGAGTACCTAATCAAATACATTTGAGTATTTAAATAACACTATAGGTTCAAACACCACGAATCGATAAGTGTTTTCGTATACCTACTGCTGCTATTCGTATTTTTTTCTGAAATAATGACATTTTACGTTTAAGTAATATTAAGTAATAAGTGAGTAAAATGTGGGCTTTCTTTTTTTATAAAACTTAATACAGAATCTTTTTATACTTTTAACGTTTTTACCGTTTTTATGTAATTTTTCGGTAGTTTTTGAGTTATATTTTCGGGCGCTTTTGAGAAAATCGAAAAACGACCCTCTAAAGTACCAGCTAGATTTGCAATTTGCTACCGGAAACAAAGTGTGACTGTAAAGATTGGAGCACTCCTTCTGGTAGAATTTTTGTGTAAAGGCATAAAGAAAAACACAGCTTTGTAAAACCATTAGATTCCTCACTCCGCTCAGAATCTAAAATATTTATTATTCAACAATCAAGTTACAATATTCGTTTACTAATTTGTCAGTTTTTAATTATATACATTTTATTTCTATTTCGGTAATCATATAAACTGAATTTTGAACAAAGGTGTTGAAACGAACTATAGGTAATTTAAAGTTTAGATACCTATTATATTTCAAATATTGTCTGTTGAAATTAAATTATTTAAACAGAATAACAGCGGATTATTATTAAAAGACAAAGGCTGCATATTTATTTTTAACCATCCCAGGAAATATCCGCCTAGAAGGCTAAAGCGTAACTGGAACGGAGACCAGAAATAATAATTAAACCACCCCTGTCTGTAAGTGTTGTCGCTGGGTGATTGCTTTGTCATGTCAATCAAGCCAATATATTATAAATCTTCAAACGCGCTTATTGTAAAATTTTATTTATAAATTGTATGTAGTACAATATAAAAGTTTAAAAAATAAATAAATTATTTTTAAAGAAAAATAAAAATTAGGTTTTTTCAACTAAGTTAAATTATTTTCGTGAATAACGTTATCAATTTATTTTTATTTTTTCTACACTTTCGGCGGGTACTATGTAATTCCGTACACAGTATGAGTATTATATAATTTTTTTATACAATTATACTCGTATAGTATAATACTCGTTAACACTGACGACTGATCACGATAATAATTTAAGATGCGTAGAAACATAATGGTGAAAGTACCTGTAAAGATTCGGCATATTCTTATCCACAACCATTAAAAAATTTGTAGTGCTCGATTCGCTACAATTAAGATGATGGTAGTTTATTTTGTCGGATCCTTCCTCTCCCGTGAAAAAGTCCTGGTTGCGCCACTGTACCACCTATTCGACGTTTCGCGCCGTACTTTATTATGTATTTTCGTTTTGGCTGTTAATGAAAATAAGTACGCGCGTACCCGTATAAGATTCGTACGACGTCGTGATATATATTTTTTCTCTAAAAAAAAAACGAAAAATTTCCTCGGTAATAATAATAACACTGGTGTACACGTATACAGGTATATGATTCCGACCAACCGACCACCGTCTGTCACAGGCGATTCGCTGCAGTTTTTTTTTATTTTCCTCAAGTGGAACCAATAGCAGTTAATTTGTTTTCGCGACGAGAAAACATGACATTGGAGTCGCTTTTAACACAATAGGCTATTGCGGTTTTTTTATTTATTATTTTTTTTTTTATATGCAAGTTAGTTCGGCGGACGCGTTAAGCTAAGAAATATAACGCGTATAGTGCACATATTATACGTATATATATATATATATATATATATATATATATATATATAACGCATTATCGCGTCGCGCGTAATAATTATACTGCCTACGCAAGTGTACTTGGCTGCAGCCCGTCGTAAATCGTTACGAATACCTCGTGTCTAAAATAGGTTCGAATTGTATAAATATTATAATATGCGCGTTGAAAAAGGACCTTGGCGGTATTATTATTACTTATATAGTGTATGTTTATAATATGTATGTAGGTACTCATGGTCGGATTGATATGGACTTAACAGTGATTATTGGGAGTTAAACGATTTTGATTTTTTTATCGGCGCAAAAAATTTGTTTTTCGGTGTATCGCGTACTAATAAACTTAAATGCGATAAAAAGTTTTCCTAACATTGAACGCTGTACTATGTTAATGGTCTTTAATGATTACAAACTGTGTATAACGGAGAACGATGTTACTGAACAAGCCCGCACTGAGTATTAAAAACGATGTAGAAAAACACATTTAAAAGTACATATATATATATATGTAGTGCATGATTTTGCATCCATCAATAAGCGAGAAACATGGGCGTGCGCAGACTTCTGAGTCGGGTATGGCTAAATTCAATCTGACCACCCCCTGTCACGGTCACGTAAGAAAAAAATTATAGAAATTTTCACTACAAACTTCGAAGTGACTGGAAAATGTAAACAATCATTTTTCATTATTTCACACATACAATTCATCAGTCTCGATGGGCAACCAGTATATCTTTAATCGTGTAAATATCTATGATTTTGATTTATTTTGTTATCAATTTTCTACGGCTATAACGCTTTATTACTTTCTAATTTCTATATAGTCTCTCGGGTAAAGGCTCAGGTGGGGCTAAAGCCCAATCAGCCCTACCCGTGCGCACGCCTATGGCGAGAAACCAATGTTTTTAACAGAACTGCCGTTATAATTAATATTATTTTTTATTACGATTTAATTTAATGTAGCAATTATTTTTAGTGAAAAAATTAATTTATATATTATATTTTATCGATTTTTTTATGGTGCATTCGATAAACAAAGAAGTATTTTTGATATTGCGATTAATGTTTAATTTTCTGTATCTATACGCCGTAGTATGTATCTGTTACGTATGTTTTTGTTATTAAAAATTGAATAGAAAGGTGATTATTATTTATTTTTTAAAGCTTTAAGCTCATTTCGCTGTTAATCCGGGCCCGTGCGTGTACCGTTAACGGTTTGGAATGGCCAGCTATAGAAATGAAATTTACTCGATTGGTTGTTTTTAAAATAATAATACATGCAGTGGTGATTAAGTGTATAGGGAAGACATAGGTTTTTTTTTTCAATTATATAAAATTAATTTATAAAATGTTATGTAGTAACGTACATGTAGCATAAACTTGGTAGATAACCGTGTTGAAAAGTCGTATGAAACGTAACTACTTATTAGTTCTATATTATGTCATAGTATAATGCACGACTTGTAATTATTAAAATATATATACTTTTCACTACTTTATTTCAAAATAAATTATTTTTTAAATCCCAGAGGTGTTTAAGAAAGAATAATAGAATCGCTTGTCTTCATATGTACGACAAATCAAACGTCTTTTAAATATGAAATTAATAATCTACGAAGATATTATGTCAGAAAACTTTATACATTTTGGTTAATATAATTATATAAGTTTTTATTTTGTTTTGTATAGGAGACCCAGAAACTACTGTAAAATGTCTTGCCGACGACAATGATGACGCTTCGGTTTCAATGAGAAATACAGGTAATAATATACATTTTTGTGTAACAATTAAATTTATTTCACCTGCAATACCAACTACACTACTGGTGGGATGGTAAACAGCGCGCTTTATAGTAAAAAAAAAAAAAAAAAACCGGACAAAATTACGAGTATTTAAAATTATAACAATTTTAATTCTACACAATACGTATAATACGTTTATTAATGCATCTATATATATGCGGACAACGTTGAAAATGAATTTCAGCGTTGAACTAGATTAATCATTGAATTCCATCAGTGTATCTTGTACTTATACGGTTTATTGTTACGAATAATATAATATGAACATAAAGAGGATAAATTTCGAGATATATTAATAATCGCCTTGTACCATTTCTATAAAAGTTTAGGCCAGGCGAGTCATATAAAATGGTCTGTGTAAGCAGGTGGATTATCTACCTCGGGTCTACGGTTTCGTATAAAATTTAACTACCTGCAATATGTTCTCCGATAAGATAAATTGGCCGTTATTAAACGCGTTTTCATCGAGAACAGTGGAATTTCATCGAACGAAAAGTAAAACTCGGTCAATTTTATTAGTTTTGACCGTTGATTGATTTTGAGGGGTCCTAGAGTCTCGTCAATGTGTCTTGAATACGCGTGTTACATCTAATCGTATATGTATATAGTAACGGCCCGTACACGAGTGGTTTTTTTTTTCAAAAGTTCTGGACTGACGGTTTTGGACCGTCGCGGTTCAGATCTTTCGTTGCCCACAAACGTAAATTCACGGCCTCTTGGTTTTGAGAGTACAAAACTCTGAGAGGTCAAGAACGTTCGTTAGTGGTGTAAGAACTGTCACTGTGCCGATGCGGAGCGTGGTCTTCTAGAACGGACTAAAATCTCGAGAGGAGAATTCACGATAGTTCTCGTTGTGACGTTGCAGGTTCTGCGCGCGCGCGAGATTTTTCAACGGTTTTTTTAAAAAATTTCATATTAAATTTAGGGAATATATTTGCACTGCACACGCTAAACGGTACGGTAAAAACAACGTTAACATATATTATTTTAACGTAATATACTACGATATATAATAAACGCTGTGGTTAAATTCCTTGTTTCGTTCATTTTAAAAGGTATTTTTAGTTTGAAACGTTGACAATTTTTTGCTTACACTGATATTTTGAAACGCTTATCGGTTTACGTCGGCCGAAGATTTGTTTGTAATCTGATTGACGTCTGCAGGACTCGTGGCGTGTAATAATATAATTATTCGACAGTTCTGAAACGTCCGTTTAAGCGGACTCATGAATTAAAAACCGTTTTCGACTACGAACAGTACTACGCGCATCTGCACGTGTACTCGCACAAGCCGGCGATTTCCAACCGACGGTTTCGGAACGTCTGCAGAGGACAAAATCGGGGTTCGTGCACGGACCATTTTGCGTATTTTTGATCACTCTGTGTGAAACACGCGCGTCCGATCGTTTATTATCCTCTCTCGCTTATACCTGTACGCAGGGTCGGCCTGGCCAGGATGCCAGGATGCGGCCGGGGCCCCATCTTTTGTGTTTTTTATACCAATATTTTTGAACGCTATGTCTCAACCAGTTTTGAAATCTTTGCCTCGTATTATATAAAAAAAAAATAATGCAAAAATTGATTTGAGAACAGCGGTTCGAACCCCGGAACCGTACACGTCAAATCGTGGCATTTTTATCCATTGGACTATTTATAGTACGAGCCGAAAGACGGAAAAAATAAACCTATTAAGGAAACACGGTGAAATTGTCAAATTGCTTCGACTTAAAAACTAAATCCGTCCACCAAATTCTAATTTCAACATAGATTCTTTTATTAACCTGTATTAACTCTATATACGAAAAACAGAAGGCGCTAGTCTAAATAAAAAAAAAAAAAAATTAATTTTTTTTCATAAGTGGCCCGGAAAAATCTTATTTGCCCGGTAAGAATTTTAGAGTCACTCCGCCCTTGGATCTGGGACACCCTATATAATGAATTGTTTTTTATCGATATGTATTTTTCTAACTTCATATTAAATCAAGGGGCAGGGGGCCCCAGAATAAAAAGATCCAGGGGCCTACGGTGCGCCAGGCCGACACTGCGGCTGTACGTAATAATAATGTACATTAGTTTTTTACTACTTTTTTAAAAAAAAATCCGTATCACGCGAAGATAAAATCCTTTCCTTTTCCGTGCAGCGTTTCGCATCGCCACGAAACCGTGTCCAGCCGCCGCGTAACGCACCCAGCAGTAGCGGCGGCGCAGCTCCGCGTATCTCGTCGTTGTGTTGCGCAACAATGACAAATGAAACAATGCGGCCGGCCGTGTTGTATAGAATAGGTTCTGCAATATTGTTGTGCCCGCGAGTGGTGGTGCAGCGTATGTACCTATAATACATGTGTGTGTGTGTGTGTGTGTGTGCAGGTGCGCGTGATTTATATCGGCCGGCTCGTGTGTCCTATAAAATATTATACAAGTCTCGAGACCCGGCGGTAACAATACAAAACGTCCGGATTTTTTTTCATTTTAGTTTGCGACATTGCTCGGCCGTGTTGTGTGTTCGCGAATCGCGGACTTAAACGCCCGACACTTGCTCGCTGTATCGCACGCAAAACGCATAACGTGTAAAAATATTTTTAAAAAAAAACCCGAATTAAAAAAAAAAAAAATGCACTAAAAAGTATGGAATGACCGTTGTGAAATCGGCGCCGAATTTCAAACAACGTTACGTCGCATAAACGCATTTCATTAATCTAATATAGATATATATTGCAATAAATTAATCTTCTTCTTCTTCAGCTTAGCGGTCCATTCAGGACCATCGCTGCCATCAAAATCTCTCTCCATCTGTCTCTCTGATATGCTGTTTCTAAAGTTGCGTTCTGGTCTATCATTACTATATCTCTGGCAACTACGTCAATCCATCGGGTTCTGGGTCGTCCTTAAAATTTGAATTAAATTAATTAATATATCGATAAAACGCGTTTCTGCAATGTAGTGTTGTTCGAAATTCGGCGCCGATTTCAAAAAGGTTATTTCGTACTTTTTAGTGCATTTCTTTCTTTTTTTTTTTTTCTAAAAAATATTTTTATTTCATCATTTTTATTCATAGTAATTATTCGTATCGTCATTCCTGTTCCTACGTTTGGCTGGTTGGTCGGGTAGGTTATTAGACCGAAATCCTTATATGAAATCGGAAAATATGAAAAAAAAAAACTAAATTACTGGCCGAATACTGGGCCAATATTTACAAAATTGGTACGGGACCGCCGGGAGGCAATGCCTAAAATTGTTGCGTTTTGTTACTGCACACACACAAAATTTTCTTTATTATACCCCCCCCAAAAAAAAAAAAATTATTATAAATATTAATTGAATTAAATACCTAACTATATATATATATATAATACACATGTACTCTGATGTCATGTGCATAGAGGTAGGTAATCAAATTATAATTTTTACTAAATTTTTTAAAATTTTTTAAAATATATATAAAAATTGTTTAAATAATATTATGTAATCAGTAGACATATTATGACATATAGTTTACACAGATTTATAGATATAACTATAATAAAAATAAATAAAATAATTAATTAATTAAACTAACTTACGAACAGTTAAAAAATAAATTACAAAAAATATCGTTTTAGTTAAAAACCGCACACTTTTGTGCTCTCGTTTTCATTAATGGTTGAATTTTGTAACGTCACAAAATTGAATAAAATGATAACGATAAATTACGAGCACGGACCACCAGTATCAATAAAAGTTCCGGGCGTCAATTTTTTTTTTTACGGACGTCACAAAATTTAACTATGAAATTATAACATATAAATAAATGTTAGCAGGGGCGTATTTATAGGGGGGCTGATGGGGCTCCAGCCCCCCGAAATTTCAGGAACTTTCTTTACTAATTCCTATGTAATATTTTTAATAAATTCCTAATATGTAGTTGTTTTTAAAATGTTGAGAATTTGATAATTTGTCCTATTTTTAAGATATAGTTTTGCATTTGAATTTAGAAATAATTCAACAATTATATGTACTCAGTGCCTCAGCCCCCCAAAAAAAAAATTCTAAATACGCTCCTGAATGTTAGGTATTAAAAAATAATTCAAATGGCTAAAAATGTACTGCACACGTGTCCGTTCGCTACTGCACGTACGGTATTTGCTACTGCAAACAACTTTAGTCCCTGCCGGGAGGCGATACTCTTTCGTAAAAAAAAAATATATATATTCATCCGGATCGGTTCATAAATTACGGAGTTACGAGGTAACAAGCATTAAAAAAAAAAAAAATACAACCGAATTGAGAACCACCTCCGTTTTTTTTTTAAATCTCTGCTAAAAACTGAATCGTTCGTCATCGTATCAGTTGCGCTGCCACCCCCGCCGTGGTACCGCGCGCACTGCAGCGCCACCCCCGGCTACGACGGCGCGGAATCGACCGATGACGCGTGTTTGATAAATCGTTTAATATAAAATAACACGAAACGAAAAACGTATAAGAAAATAAATCGATTGTAAAAAAAAAAATACGGATTGTTATTAGGACGGGGCCGCGCGCGTCGTGGATTTATACAGTACGTAATACGTATAATATATACGCGTTGATTTTTATCTCGATTTTATGTGGGATTTAATAAGAAGAGTAGTGCTAATATAAAACGGACCGTCGGACGAGGAGACACGCGGATTTATTACCACCCGTTCGGCGAGACGTTATTGAAAAAAAAAATAAAAAAAAACCACGGACAAATTATTCCCGGGCAAATTATTAATATATTATATTATTATTTTATCGCGATGAAAACTGGTTGCGCGCTCGTGCATTTTATTCAAATCGGTCTGGCGATAATGTCGCACCGATGACACCGCCCGAAATTCCGTTGTGAAATTAACACCACCTGCAGCACCAGGCAGATTGTAACTGCGTTCGTACGCGGCGTATTATAATAAGTACACGGCCAGTGCCGGACTGGCAAGAGTCTGTGCAATATAATTTTCTCGCTCCTCATTAACCGCCGCATTGCCGTTTTCCTATATATAGACTTTACATCGTAAAAATCATTTATTTTTTCAAATTTTCAAACAACAATGTAATTATTTCATGATGAATCTATTGTTTTTACAACGATGTTTATTATTTTTTTTTTTTGTCTATCCTGTGTACAGATTTTCGACCAGAAGGAGTGCTCCGATCTGTTCGGTCACAGTTCGTATCCGGCAGCGATTCGCGTCTGGTCGGTACTTTAGAGAGGTCATTTTTTTCGATTTTCTCAAAAGCGCCTAAAAATATAACTCAAAAACGCTAAAAACGCGATTTCGTCTTGATCGATTGTTTATTTTTTTCGTAATTTTGAAACTAATAGTCGTAGTAACCTGAAAGTTTTAACCAAATACGTGACTTTAGACTATATTTCCGAGAAAAATAAGCTCCGCTCACAATCGTTTTATCGAATGCAATGACTTATCATCATTGCTTTCAAATTTAAAATAAAAACAAATCTCTAAAATCTTTATCCGAGTAATTCACTTAAGCGATACCCACAACACCCCGCGGCTCGTTACCTTTATTATTTATTATTATATTAAATCGTAAACGATAATGACAATTATACGTATAGGATGTTTTTAGATTATACGTTTTTTTTTTAAATTTTGCTTGCAGACATAATACGATTCACATATATATTCAACAAACATCGTTCTTATTGTAGCGGATTTGTGTATAATCTCTTCCCATTTAATACGATTCACATTCTGTACGTGTAGAATAGACAAATCTGACATTTTTTTTTCTCGTTGTACAGTTGATCTCGAATAGTTTTTTTTACACGTTTTAAAACGTATAAAATGATTTTTATGCGAGGAAACAAGGCTTCTAGAACGATTCAGTTAGTTTCTCAGGCAACGTTAAAATGACGTTTTATTTTTGACAAAATTCTTTACATTACGCTTTTGAATCATATTAATTATTCTTCAACGTCCATTTCTCAGCCTAAGTTATAAAATTCAACAGGGGAATTAGATTTTTTTTCGAATATTTTCCGATGTCTCGTTTTAAAGATTTTTAATATGAATATGAAAATCTATCACTTAACTCAATACGAATATGACCGTTCTTCGTTTTAACTCGGTAATTAACGCATCGTTTCAAATTTTCGAATCGAAAAAGAAAAAAAAAAAATCAAAAGATTTCGAATCGTTTTAAAATCGGACGATTCTTGCACACGGGCCATAAAAATGAGAAATTCAATGTACTAACAAATATTTTTTTTAGAAATAATTTTTACAAGAAATTTTAAAACACCGCTTTCAAAAATTTGCCATCCCTCTCCCCAAAAGAAAAAAAATGCCGCTGGGAGCAAACGCTCCATTTTCACATATGTTAATCCGACTGCACTATTCTCATAGAAACGCTATATTCGTTATATTATATTATAGAGGTACACGACTCATAGGCGTGCGCAGACTTTTGAGTCAGGTATGGCTGAATTCAATCTGACTACCCACCCTTCCTCCTGTCACGGTCACACAAGAAAAAAAATTATAGAAATTTTTTCTATAAACTTCGAAATGACCATTTTGTTGGTGACTGGAAAATGTAAACAATCATTTTTCATTAATTCACACATAGAATTCATCAATATTGATTTAAAATTAATCTAATAAAACAAATATAATCTAATAAAATAATTCAAAAACGTTCAAAACATAAATCATAATATATACATTTTATATATATATATATATATATATATATATATATATATATATTAACAATTGTCAATTAACATTAATATTTATTTATTATTAAAAATTATTCATTATGTAATTTTCTCTCAGGTAAAGGCTCAGGTGGGGCTAAAGCCCAATCAGCCCTACCCGTGCGCACGCCTATGGTACACGTATATATTATTGTTCAAATGTTTAATAAAAAAACAATTTTTTTCTACACTTTTCGGCGGGCCCGATGATGGGCGTTTGAAATATCGTACGTCTGTTGTTTTGGATTCCGAGCAATTTTTAAGAGCAATAGAAAATAAATCTTTCTACAATATGTATAGAACGCGTATGTAGGCAATAATATTAAATGCGAAAATTAATTAATCCGGCGAATTCCTACTACATATAGTTCGGTACAAATAAAACCGATTGTTGAACGTATGATTTTATGCGATAAACAGTTATATGTGGAGTTATGATTTTGTGTACAAATAAAAATTTTGGCTACGTTTATCGGGCGGCCATAAATATACAAACTATATACTGATACCGCAGAGCAGCTCGCACTCGAACGAATTAAAATTGACTTTCGCCGTTCAATAATAATTCTTCGGTTTCATTTGATTTAGCCGAGACAACGGTGTGAACACGTCCAGTCACGTTAACGACGGGATTATTTGTACGTCGTTATTGTAAAAAAAAAAAAAAAACAAATTGTTGTTCGTGCGTTAGCACCTTTTATTAATTTTTACGCGATTCCGAGACGAGGCCGTTTCCGTGATGATTCTCGAGTGTATAACGAAAAATGTAGAGTGCATTAATAAGCGTAATTACAATAGGTATAGTAGTCACCCGAAATACCTATACAAAGTGTAAAGAATTTTTTCAATGGAATATAATATAATATAATCTCAATATAATCTCCTGAACTTTACTCCCGTATTTTTTAACGGAACGTTCCTCGGCCCTGTGACCGCGCTGATATTGTGCGCACTCCGTATCGCGCGGACGAATCTACCCCGTTTTTTTTTTTGTTTTCCGCGCAAAATATTTTATTACGAACGTCGCGCGTGTGTAGTAGACGAAATCCAGGCGGTAGAAAAGCAAAAAAAAATAATAATAATAATAATTTTTAACTCCGCGTTCGCGTATAGCGTATACCGGGTACACTGTACCCATATACATTTTTATAATATCGTATAGTCATTCTGTTTTTCTTGTATATATGTATATACGTATACAACCGTCGCCGTAAGATTGAAATTGACAAACGTTGAACCCGTTCGGGCCGTATAATAGCGCGCAGCATCTCTCCCTCTCGCGCTTACGTATATACATTTATTATACAGTAAACGTCGTCGCCTGCGCTGTGCTGCCTGTGCTGCCACCGCCGCCACCGAAGTCAGTGCAAACCGAATCGCGCGGCGCGTCTGGCCGTGGCAACTCTTAACGCAGTTTCAGCATCGGTACCGGCGCGGCTTCACATCCGCGATTCTTATAAACGTATCCGCGATAGTCATATACGCGCACGTACGCCACGGATCACGCAATAAATATTAAAAAAAAAACGCCCCCGACCGCGGTATTCGAAATAACATAATAATCTGCAGTCCGTCGCGCGTAAATCGATTTTTTTTTACTCGTCAAAGTTCCGTTTTATAAATAATAAAAAAAAAAACCGTTTCGCCGCCGTGTTTTTTTTTTAATATTACCGTTCTGTCAGATCGTAACATTCAGTCGCGCGCGCCCGACTGAACATGAAAAGTTTCGCGCTCGTCCATCAGGTAATATTGGGTTTTTTTTTCCTCGTATATTTTTTAAAATGTTTTTTTTCCCCACATAAGACGCGTACAGGTGATAAATCGTTAGAAACGTTGTCGTTGAATTCCGTATAAACGTCGACCCGCGATCGCTGCGGCCGAAGACAACGACAACGACGACGACGTTATCCTCCGATAAGTGAAAGCATATTATACGAGTACCTACATATACGCGCGGTTCTTTATTATTGTTGTCTGCGTATCTGGTACAGGCACCCGTAATACGCGCGTCGGACAAAAGAAACGCGTATCGCCCGTGTGTGCAATTATAAGGAGATATTAGCATTGATTATAGAATATACTCTATTATCTATAATATATTATATAATCAATGATATTAGTGAACTGTGTAACGAGTGTGCGTCGTATCGAAACGATCCGTGTAAAAGTCCGGTGGATATGGAGAGAGAAAAAATCGGAAATATTCCGTGAACGAACCGCGGCATAGGAGCGAAACCGCGCGACGGCGTAACTGTGTGACTGTGTGCCCCGGGACCTCGGGGCGGTACGCCTACGAATTTTGGCCCCTAATCTGTTTATTAAACAAAAATCATAAAATTTGAGTCCTATTTTACGTGTTCACGTATATCATGTGGCGTATGTGTTTAGGAATATTCAAAGGGAGACGACGGTTTTACGATATTTGAGTCATGGCTTTACCCAGCGCCGTCTTAAGGCATGGGGCCACCAAATTCTACGGGCCTCCAATTTATTTACAAAATACCATATATTCATTTTTTTTTTTTTTTTTTTACTTAGATATTTAAATAAATAAATAAGTGTCGAATGATAAAAAAATGATTTAAATTTTAAAATATTAATACATCTTGAAATTATCACGATAAAAAAATAGAGTAATAGAGATTGTAATAAAAATTGGTGATTTTAATTTTTATTGATAAAAAGTATGAATTTCTAATAGCTAATATAATAATGTGTTAAAATATCATCGTAATTTAAGTATTTAAAGGCCCCTCCCCCAACCATTTTGGGCCCTTGGGCCTCGCATAACCTTAAGACGGCTCTGGCTTTACCTCCTTCCCCAAATCGGTCTGTTTTTAGATTCCGAGCGAAGCGACGAATGTATATTGGTTTTACAACGATGCGCGTGTGTGTGTGTTTTTTTTTATGTCTGTACCCGAAAATTCTACCGAAACGAATGCTCCTGCGATCTTTACACGGTCACCACAGTTTGTTTTCGATAACGAATCGCGCACGTACTTAACAGAGGTCGTTTTTCGATTTTCCCAAAAGCGCCTAAAAATATAAATAAAAAAATTTCGTCGAAATCGTCGATTATTATTATCGTTATTTCTTTCGTCATCTCGAAACCAATGGGTATTAGAAACTTGAAGTATCCGTCGAACACGTAACTGTTAATTATATTAAGGAAAAAAAAAGTTTCAAAAACTTTATTTTAATTTTGGTCTATTTATAACAATTATAGGTTTTGTTGCGGTCTTTAATTCATATGAAAAGAGTTAGTTTTTGCTATATACCTAAAATACATATTACACCACAGCTCCGCTCAGAATCGTTTTATCGAACGCAATGGTTTATCGTTGCTTTCAGATTTGTAGTGATAACAATACGCTCTAAAATCTTTATCCAAGTAATTCACTTGAGCGACGTTCACATCACCTCACGGACCGCTACCCCCCCTTTTTTTAATGTTATAAAATTAATTTCTTCAAAATAATGGTAAAATTCATTTTTTTTTTTTTTTTAAATTAAGCGCGTGTAGTTCAGTGTCAGATACAACTTTACAAACGTCAGAAACGGGACGTTTTAAATTTTCCTTTAGGTCGTGGGTAGGAGGAGGTTTAAACCCGGTCGATTCCCACATAAATAAGCCACTGTCACATTAATACGTACGTACTACTTTAATATTTTTTTAATATACAAATCGTATTTACAAAGTCCTCTTTTGAAAGGCTCTCAAAATTCAGAGCCCATTTCCTCGTCTTGCCATCAATTACGCCACTGGAGGAGTTCCAGAGATTTCACGCGATTTTCTCTCGTAACTGAACAACTACGACTCGTTTCTGGTGAAAATCTACACATACCTCGTGTGTGTTTGTATTAATATATTGTATTGTACGCGCGTTGAAAATGGCGACAAAGACAATTTTTGTGAGGTAGTATAAAAATAATATATTAATACCGACCGCTAAAAGTGTTTTTTTTTGCTTATTTTGGCCGGACGGATAGTCAGGCGTTATTCTAATCGAATCCGCTTTATTATTGATAGAGACTCGTCATATATCGTCGATGGTGTTTTGTACCGATAAATTTACAGGATAATTAAAATAGGTGATTAAACTATACAGTCTAACGCGCTTTAATCCGAGTGTCCGTATATATGTAGTTAGTTATGATTTTCACAGTGTAATTTCAATATAAAACATTTTGTTACGTTCGCATACCGAATAAAATAACCCATTACATTTCCAATGTCGATGCGTTTAAATGTTTAAATTATTGTCACACGCGATGTTTAGTATAATTATCCAATATGCGTGTACTGTTTATAAAATATAGGTATACAGGCGCGGATCCAAGGGGGTCTAAGGGCTTTAGCCCCCCTCTTGTGCTGTAGTCATTGCTTAAAAATTATACGTATAACTAGGTACCTAAATAAGTAAAACATTAGATAGCTGATCATCGTATAGCCCTCCCCCACCCTTTTGTGATTTCTGGATTCGCGCCTGTAGGTACACTTATTACATTAGTCATTACCCGTGACATACTGCTGTGGTATTAACTATCAAAAAATCTACTGAATATTAAAAAAATTAAACGCAGCTTTAAATCCTGTTTAAGGCCGTCACTACTAGTATATTGTATAGGTTCGGCGCCACTGCAGTAGTATGCAGTACTGTAAGATCGATGTACATTCGCTAAAAACAATTTATACAAACATTTTATTTATTTCATTCATCGCAATATGAATTGCGTTTATATTTTTACGTGACGTTTTGTTGTAATATTTTCTCAAATCGTTCGTAAAGATTTTTTATTGTAATCGTGAAATCGATTTGGTGAAAGTTTTATTTATATACGCGTAGGTAGGTAGGTAGAATGTTTAAAAATAAAATTGTGTATGAATCATTCTCGTATCGTCTTCGTTCGATCGTCGTAGATTTATTTTGGACATTTTTTTTTTTTTTTGGCGAATATTGTGCGGTATTATTTGAAACACAGCTCGTGTGTATTAAAATCGCAAGGGTGTTCCGGTTCGTTTGCAGATCGAATATATTATTATTTCAATATAGTGTGCAGGGAGAAGAATATAAGAACATTTGTCAGCCAATTGCTGTTTTGGTGAACATCAGACTCGGGGTACTTGTATTTTATTTTTTCGCGTTTTGAGTGCATAGTAGGTACGCAGTCATATAATTGACACATGTCTGAAAACGCACACGGTATTCTCGTGCTGCATACGGAATCGGTGCCCGTTATAATGTTGTAGTCTGCCGCATTTTATCCATAAACGGCATGTTGTTTGAAGGGGAAAAAAATACCATTCAGGAATATTGGGCACTCGCCGCCGCCGCAATCGATGCAGTTACCATGGTGGCTGACGACCAGTGTGTTTTATGCGCGGCGTTTCTTCCTATATGGGCCTGCAGGGTTTCTCAACGTGGGCGATATCGAACGTCCTTGTTGGCGATTTCTATGTCGTAAAGAGGTAGGGTGAGGTGCGAAAAACGAGAAAAAATTAATTTCCTGGAAGCAATAGTGATGAAATTCGTTGCGACCACTCTAATCTGCAGCTATCTCTTATTGATGTGTAAAAGTATTGAACTTATTATATTCAATCGTATTTGTGGTTATATACGCGTTGGTGGTCGCTATACCTATAATGGTTGTCCAAATGATCCAATTCAATTAGAAATTCCATCGTACGTTTTTAATCCTTTTTGGAACAATTTAATCTGCAGATATTCTACAAAACCTGCAATAATGACGCTGAAGCTAAATCGATTTTTGTGCTCTCTGGATATTTGAGTCGTCGTGGATGAAGACTAATGCTTCTTATACCCTCTTCTATGGAAGCAATAATGAAATTTTACTTACTAACCTTGTGGAAAAAGGATTCAGTATAGTGACCAGTGTTCTTAGTAATAGTTGAGAAATATTAACTGAAAAATACGACGGAACGCGGAGACTATAACATATAGAAACTGAAATTGACTGACATTCATCCGGACATAACGACATTACAGGGCATCTTCTCACCGGGCTCAAGGAAATCGTTAATAATTATTTTTCAATCGTATAGAACTATTCATTTTCGTAATTAATTGAGGTACATTTTTTTTTTTTGTGTTTATAACAATCGTATAAATATTAATATTTTCTGACCAAACTTTTTTTAAACATACGGTTCCTTAATAATATATTCTACGAGTGAATAAAATACCTAGTCTATTGATTGCACGCAGTCGCTTCAGTGTAGAGAAGTGACGGAAAAAGGGGCGCTCGCGAGATAAAGGTTTGGGAAACCTTACTGCATAGACCAACAGTTTTTTATAACGATACGAAAATAGCTGCAATAATATTACGTGGGATGGGCGCATATGGCCCACGTGTAGGGTTACTATATTATATATACGTACATACTACATATAGTAGGTGCACCGGAAATATATATTTTTTATTTTCTTATTTTTTAGGGTGTGTGATTTACGAGTATTATTTTCTTCTTTGTGTGCTCAAACCGTGGGCTGGTTTACGCAGTTGTTCCAATTTTATTCACTTCAACCGATCAATCGCCATTTCCTTTAGATCTTTGTACGAAACAGCTCCTTTCTTTACTGTCCTACGAAAGGGTTGCTCAATTTAATTTAATTTTGTTCATTAATCTAATACTGCATTGTATTTGTATACATGTTTATTTTACACTCTAAATATTTCGTCTACTTAAATGGAAAGTATATTTAAAGGATAAAACGGCATAGTGATTTAATTTTATAGAAATAAAGGAATAATAAATAATTTCGAATCGTTAAACATTATATTTATTGTTTATGCTTTTTTCATATTTTACTATGAAATCTACTATAGTCTATAATGATATAACAGTTTTGGTGATCAACCAATATTTTTTAAATAAATATATATATACACACACACACACACATATATAATTATAATACATTATAAGTATATTATAAACATTAAGTTTATTTTTTATTTTGTTAATTTTGATCTGTACAATGCGTATTAAATTATAATTATAGTTATTGGTAGATTGAAGGATAGCTTATTTATATTTAGGTATATGTTTAATAAAATTCAAATTATACAATATGTATTATTTTAATTTTAAGTTTAATGTACGTCACATCGGTCGGTAACTGAAAAAAATAACGTTACTCTTTAAAAGTAGGTACCCAATTTAAGATTTTAAAAATTTGTCGAGTGTCCACTTCAGTGATCTTTAGATCCGCCATTTTGCATTGGTAAAATGTAAGAAAATTTGTTCGACCGAAAATCCCTTGAATATTTTAATCGCCCGTTCCCGACACTATATTTATTATATGTTTTATGTATAATACATTGAATATTCGAAATTCGAATATACGGCCATGCGTGCTTATATAGTCGTCCAATACATTTATTATATTACGCGGTTTTATTGCGATTATAAACCCGAGTTTATTTAGTTAAACTGGAAATTTTTTTCTCGAAAAATATTATGCACAACGTGGGTCGAATAAATTGGCGGTATAATGAATATTTATAACCCGATAATATGTGCTCTGTTACTGACCAAAATAATAAAAAAAAAAAAAATGATACCTAATACACACGAGGTTAAGCGTTGAAAGATATGGCGTAGAGAACTGGTAGTGGGGCAGGTCTTGTATGTGCGCATGTATGCAGTATTTACGACTTGGATCCCCTCACATTAAAAAATTGCAATCTCGCTTATATATACATGACCGTTCCCGTGTTGTTTAGTTGCAGGTTAAAGAAAAAAAAAAGCGATTCAATCCGGTTTTCGGAGTCCTCGACCTTAAATGGGCATTTAATCCGGATGATTGTAATAATTGGATATTAAAAAAAACATTCTTCGATAAACACGAGGGGTTTTTTGTTTCGTTCGCTGAACAGACGTCGATATATATATGTATATAAATAGTTAAAGTTTATTATATAAACTGCGTTTATACACGCGCAGGCATTTCAGACTATTCATTTTTTTTCACTTGTCGCCTTTTGACCGTCGAATATGAGGAAGAGGTGCAGGGGGATTTTTTTAATGAGAGGCAGGCGCTAAGATTCTTAGCAAGTATAAATCGCAAAATGCTATAATTTTTCTTTTTTTTCTTTTTTCTATGTCGTACCAATAACTATCAAATCACTCTGACTGACCTGGACAATTAAACGATAATTTTTTTTTCATTATATCTATTTATATGTAGAAGATAAAAATTACACACGTATAATAATGTTGATAGTTGCATTTTTTATGTAATCATTAATAGTCAAGAAAATTAATACTTACAAAATAAAGAAAACAAACGCTGTTCATTCTGAGTTAAATCATTTCTATGTTACGTTTTTGATTTTTGTTAAGCTAGCAAAAAAAAAAAACCGCTGACTGTCTAATTCAAATTCACTTTTAACGCAGACTTTTCACGATAACCCATGAAAATTACCTACCTATTATCGACGTTCCAAATTCGATTTAAAACTAGTTAAATATTTGAAAACCGTTAAACAGTATATAGTTGCTTTTACGATAATTATAAAAAATGTATTATTTTGAAAATATAAACAACCACGTCGACATCAATCTTTAATGTTTTATTTACCATATAAAAAAAAAGTCACTTGCTTTAACTTGATAAATTTTTACTCGATTTCAATCATTTTTCTTTAAAAACTGAGTCAATCGTCTGGATAACGATTACAAAATTTGGAATTTTCTCACGGAAAAAATAATTTTAAATCGCAATAAAAAATAACTGTTTGCTATGAACACAATCTGGATATTACGATACTCTTGGAACGCACTATATATATATATATTTTTTTTTTTATAAATACTTTATACTGAGTTCTGACTAATTGTTTGTTATATGTATAAAAAGCACCTTGGCACCTCCTTTAAATTCGCTCTGTATAGTGTACTATATCTATTCACTATTCAGCATACTGAATAATATATAATAATAATAATAATAATAATAATAATAATAATAATAATAATATAATAATAATAATAATAATAATAATAATAATAATAATAATGTATACCGCAAATGATGTACGGCGTGTGCGTGTATTTTTAGAATGTTTATTTCAGGACACCAAAGTTGTCTTGCAGCGTGTGTGTATGAAAAAACCATATAACTGCGATTAAGAAAGAGGAAAAAACTCGTTATTCAAAGAAAAAAAACATGCGACGTATTTTCGTTTATATAATACGGGTAGGTACACATATCTGTATACAAAATCGCTAATTTATTTCTCAGATCTTTTGGTAATCATTTGGACGATTTTGAAATTTAATGCAATCAATATGACGTATATACCTAATATGTATAGGTACTTGTAGTTTCATCGTATGACGCTTGCACTAGAACTCAGTGTCGCACACAGGGGGGGATTAAGGTATTATAATCATCTCCGAAATAATTAAAAGTCATGTTTTGTATACGAGACACTATTATAAAAAAAACGCTAAGAATTTTCTACTAGTTTGTAAATAGGTGTAATTGTTATGAAGGATTATATTTTTATAATAGCCCCCGGGGTCTGTGACCGTCGAAAAAAAAATAAAATACTTTGCGTGCCACTAGCTAGAACTTATCAATAATAATACGTTGATCTACGATTTACACACGGACTGATTTACGTTATGATTGGTACGATATGATTTCATCCAAGTGTTGTCGTTACCGATATAGTAAATTGTTGATCGTATTTTCAAATCGTTCGGATGTATTCATGTTTTTTTTTTCTTACCGCGTGCACTTTTATTGATGATCGCTTACAATTTCTCTCGTATTAAAAAAAGAATAAACCAGTTTTCTTAACCACATTTTATAACATTTTTGTGGAAGATACAAGACACGATGTGTGTGTTTTTTTTTGTCTTCTCGGCTGTTTTGCCATAATAATATATAACCTACGCGAACTCGCGGTGTACCATAATAATGATAATAATGTAAAAAAAAAACTGAAAATAATTATTTTATCGATGTACGCGCAGTGTTTGTATTTGTTGCAATCGTATAGTATACATGTTCAACGCTATTATTATTAATTATTAGGAGATTCTGGATTTCGAACACCTACCATCGCGTAAAATTCGACTCGACGCGTA
This sequence comes from Slavum lentiscoides, assembly GCA_032441835.1. NCBI lineage: Eukaryota > Metazoa > Arthropoda > Insecta > Hemiptera > Aphididae > Slavum > Slavum lentiscoides. The sequence goes on along the minus strand of CM063712.1, from coordinate 4,774,282 downwards.
TTATACCAGCTAGTAACGAAAATTACTTTGTACTTACGTTTGAAAATTGATTGTGATCGCAAGGTTTTATTTATTGACACAAACGCCTTTCGTCGGCTATAGTATATATATATTGTAATATAAATGTGTCACGGCGACTCGTGTACAATACGCGGCGTATAATAATATTGCGTACAAATATACGAGTATAATATATGGGTGTGGAATTTCTGAATAAAACCGCACACTCCGAGGTGCGAGAAAACGAAAATTCGCCGAGTTTCAATTTGTATCGTTATATTATATACGATTTGACAATATATAATAATATGTAATATTTTATATAATATTTAATGTACTATCTCCATTATTGTAAATATTGCATGACGTTATATCGACGATTTGGCGGCGCTATCATCGTTGTAATATGCTTCGATTAAAATATAATATTAGTTTTCGAGGCTATTATATCGTCGGGGCGTGCTTGTGTGTGTGTAAATTCGCAGCATTCCGTCAACGTGACGAATATACGATATTATTGTGTGCACGTCAATTATTAAATTGACACAATCTAAACACAATACATGTATAATATGTGTATTAATAATAACGTCGTACCTATACCTCGTACGCGTTTTATTTACACGACACTTGGCTCGATGGTACACAACCACCCAATTCAACTGTTGAAACGCTATAGCTGGTATATAATAATATATATTCACGATACGCTGTATTGCAGCAGCAGCAGCAGCAGCAGCAGCAGCACTGATGTCGTTTTAGTTAGTGATGGGCAAATATTTTTTAAAATCGATTTTCGATGGTACGTACTATTAAATATTTGGTTATTATAGCGCTTATAGTGTACTGTAGTGTGTTTGAATTTACGAACACGAATGGCACTATTTCAAATGTATATAGTCTATAAAAAATAATATTATATCTTTTCTACGTACAATATTTGTCCAGCGATAAATCGCTCTTCTGAAGACTCGAGCCGCGCTTTCGCGGAGTTCCACATTTGTATACACCGCGGTGTTGCACTGCCCTTGCGCCGCAGGCACTGTAATTAATTATACGTCTATATAAAACTGTTATTTTGATAAGTAAAATATTTTTGTGTGTCCCGCAGACGATTTATACGCATGCACCTTACGTGTTTGATTCTTGAATACAACGAGAATCGGAATGCTTTCGGAGTTGGACATTTCTTATATTAATTTAATTTGCGAATATATAATATGTAGTACAGCACGAAACGGAATATTCCGAAAGACTAAATCCGTTACCGATGTAATATAAAAGGAATAAAGAAGAAGAAGAAAAAAACTACTTTAACGCGTCGTTTATTATGTTGTAAAAAAACGTGAATCGAAATGGGAATTATGATTTTATTGTAATTGAATTTCCTTTTTCGTAATCGAATAATCTCATTATTCTGCGGTGTCTTAACAATACACGCTATATATTTATATATAACCTAAATCGGCCGTACGGTATTAATTTCAAATATACTATTGATAAAATATATTCTGTAATTGAAGTATACGTAAAGTATTTTCTTTTTTTCTATCTTTTTACTATCGTAGATATTATGTGTGTGTATATATATATATAATAGTTGGAAAATGTTTTCAATCCGTTTCGATTGGATTTACAATATACGAAACATAATTATTACAATAACTCACATTTTTCATATAGGTACAATTCATATATATATTTTTTTTTATTATTTAATATATTCATAATACCAATCATTACTATTATAGATATGAATGTATCACATATTAAACGTGTTATATTTTAATTTTTGGTTGGGGAAAGTCTCAGTTGATTAACGCATTTACATTTTATTATTATTATTATTTTTTTTTTTTTTATGTACTTGAATGCACTGTACAACTGTTACGGTTATTCACTAGTTTTTTTGCACTTTTACATTCAATAACCGCTCGAGTTATGAACTCAAAGTAAACTGACATAGCTGCAGTAATAACAATAAATTACCAATCACCGGTCGATATATAAATGTCCGTCATTTTTACGCCCGCGACCGAGTTGACGCGTATCCTTTATGCATTTCGTTTGTTTGTATTATTGTAATATATTATATTATATTTAGTGATGTTACGAACTGTTCGATTTTCGAACCGAACCGGACTAAACACAAAATAATTCGATTCGAATGTAGAAGCTCGAGAAAACGAAATTCAAACTGAAATTGTCGAAAAAAAAATTCAATTAAGTTTAAAATAAATAAAATAGAATTCGTTCTATTTTTTTTTTTCGTATATAAAGTAATTTTTCTCTCAATCCGTAGCAAAAAACTAGTTTACAAAGATTTAACGTATTATCGATCGGCCTGACTTCAATGTCAAAAGTGGTCTACTCGAAAAATTCAAAGTATACATTATTCGGAGCATTAGGATTCAAAAATAGATTGTTTTGTCGTTTTTATTGACAACACTTAGCGGTAAATTACACATGTAGTTGCAAAATTTGTATGATATTGCAGCGTTTAATATGTAATAATCATTAAGATACGAGATAATATTCTATATTGTAATATATAATAGGTTTTATAATTACCTATAGCAGATACATATTATAATTAAATACCTGTATTATTATTTATTTTATGAATTATTTTTGTAATTAATTCAATTTACTTTTAAATCTATTGAGTATGCTCGGTCGTTTTAAATACTACTTATAAAAATGTAAAACTTTTTTTCGAATCCCGATTCGGGTTCGATATTTTTTAATTGAATAGTTCGGTTCGGGGTTCGGTTCGACCGCAAAATCCTCGGTTCGTAACGTTACTAATTATATTATTGACGCGAATCCGTCATCGAACGGAATATTTATACGTATCTGTGTATAGGTACACGCCCGTCGAAATTGTTTCAAAACCGCTTTTCGCGTGATGGTCCGGTCCACTATATATCCCCGGATCGCCGTAAAAAAAAACACCACCGCGCTGGCAGTCTCGTGAATCAGAATTTTCGATACATGTATGTATGTGTGTGTGTGTGTGTGTGTGTGTGTGTGTGTGTGTGTGTGTGTGTGTGTGTGTGTAGGCCAACGAATATAATAATAATAATAATAATAATAATAATAATAATAATAATAATAATAATAATAATTATTATTATTATTATTATTATTATTAAAATACTCGTATATGAGTATAACGAGGACAAAAAAAATGCATAAACAAATTTCTCATTAACGTTTCGTATATATACGTACATATAATATTACAAAAATTACACTATATATATATATATATATATACATATATTACTACACCTACTTCCGTCGGGCTCGCGTACACGTCAAAAAAACGCGCTATATATTTATTTATGATATATTATTATATGCATTTCATTAGACGCACCGTTATCGGTGGCTTGTGCAGTAAAAAAAATAATTTAAACGATATATATATATATATATTATAACGCGTCTGCTCGCGTATTTATTATAATAAAACGGGCGCTCGTTCGGAATCCGAATCGCGCTGCAATAGATCGTCAGGCGCGCGTTAACCGTATCGTGTAAAACATAATACTGCATAGTACGCTTATATAATATAATAATTAACGTGTACAAAAATTCACATATATGTTTGGAAAAACGACCGGCTTATGATATTAAAATATTACACGCCGTGACCACACGAGTCACACGGATTTCCGATCGTAAGCCGAATTCGTGATATTGCAGATTTCACGAAATCGGTATTACGCGTATAAAGGACGACACCACCGCCGTGGATTACGCGTGAAATCAGCGGGGCTTTCTTTTTTTTCATTTTTATGAAGAGTTAAATTCCGAATCGATTTATTTTTATTTAATAATACAAAGTATAGCTACAGGTGAGTATTATTTCTGCGGTATGTACGCTATTAGATAAACCGTTCGTTATCGTTTATATTACACAATATAATATACTCGTATATGGTAGAAAAAGTGATTTCTCCGGGTCTTCAGCCGTTGTATTGTGGCAGCACACGAATCCAACTGATGCCACGTAACGAACATTTTTTTTTTCCCGTTCGGTCGTCGTGGAACAGTGTTTCGTTGCTACGACACTGTTCCGCTCCAGCCGCGTATTGAGGATCTCTGTTCTGTTTTTGTAGCCCCACGTTTTCGGCTGTCTAAAAATAATAGTCGCGTCCACAAAAAAAAAAAAAGGATTGCGATAAGTGACATACGAATTGTGCGTCGAATTGAACTGCGAAAATTTCGTAATACGAATATAACGTTCTGTTATACAGAGTGCTAAATAATGCGTACTTTTATACGTCGAATTCGTATGGGGGGGAAACAATCTTGTCATGAAATTCATTTGTATAGCGAAGTGTAGCCAAGGGGTCTTTTAGGGTTCAGACCCGGCAAAAATTTTTCTTGAAATAAAATTTAATGATTATTATTCACAATTAATTCATATTTTTACTCTCAGTCCCCCCAAAAAAAAAAAAAAATTTTTTTGCTAGCTACCATCTTGAGTGTATAGCTATCGAATTCATGGAATGGGCAACTGAATTCTCGTGTATTCGACAATAAAAAGTCTGCGCTATTGCCAGCAATTTCACGAATTCGGCGAACCTTCTGTGTTGGGTTGGGTAAGGTTGCGAAGATTCCGTTGTCGTGAAATCGGAGTTTTATATTAAATATAATTGTCTTTAATACGATTCCGGTGACTCGGCGGTAAGCACACACACCCACGTCATTTAAATTAACGTACAACGCGTTATATTAATTTTCAATTACATTGAACCGTTTGAAATATCAATTCTCTACTTAACCGCTTATATAATTAATATCGGTAATGTGTTTATAAAGTATAAAAATTCTTCGAGTGTAAATATTGTTGCAGCGATACGCGCTAATGTTATTCCGCCAATCGTAACTGACAAAAGTGTATTTTTTGTACGCTTAAAAACGGAATATATTATACGGTACGAGTAAAAACGAATTAACTCGTTATTTTTATGCCTGCCTGAGGGGGTGGTAGGGGTGCGTTCGACTTGATCCGTTTTCACCGTGCGTTCTCTAGATCAGAAATTACTGGATGAAATATCAAAAATATCAAAATCCGACGACCCGTTTTGTACGCGGTGCATTGGCTGAAGATATTATCAGTGCTTGAATTGGAAAAAAATTAGAAGGGGGATGCAAAAGTACAAAAATAATGTGCGTTCCAGCAGATTGTAATGTCTTATAAATTCGTGATTCCACACCCCCCACTATATTTTTCATTATACAATAATAAATAAACGTCATGTTTTTTTTAACTGTAAACATTCGCGCCACATACAGTAAAGGCGCATTTATTATTATTAGTATTTTTTTTTTTTTTTTTTATTAATTTACGATTACTTTTATATTTACTTGTTTAATTAAGCAAATACTATGATTATTATTATTGGTATTGATATTTAAATTTGTTGTTGTGTCATTTTTAAAATTATAATATTTCGTCATTATTTTTACAAAAACTATTATTTGTGTTTTGCGCAAGAAAACTTTATCGTTCGAGTTATCCCTTGTATTTTGTGTGGATGAAACTCAATGAAAATCTCATTGAGTTTCATCCATTCGAGGATCAGGTTTTTTTTATTTTCATTTTGGTGTATTTATCGTTTTATAATAATTAATAATTATATTATCCAGTAACTTTGTATGGAATTTATGTAAACATTATATTTATTATTCTCTTTATTTTTAAGATCAATTATTGTTTGTTACATTGAATTTTATTAATAATTCGTTATATTTTGTGTTCATAATAACAAAATGATACCAAGAAAAATTTCCAATCGACGATTGTCATTTCAAGAAATATATTGTTTGTATATTGTGACAACTACCGACCACTCCCTATAAATAAAATTTTTAATTTTCATTAGTTCAATAAAATTTTAGAGTCTTGACCATCCCGTTCTCTGCGTCCCGGTATGAAAAATTAGAAGGGGTACGCTATAATATTTTGAAAAAAGAAAGGGGACTCCGTCCCCCCGCGTCCCCCCCAATTCAAGCACTGGATATTATTGTATATGCGGTCCATAGCGGCCGTATTATAAGCACGTCATCGTGCGGTATAATATAATATGTGCACAGTGTACAGTATACTGTACTGTATGTATTATATATTATGTATAAAAGAAGAGAGAAAAAAAAAAACAAAGACGTTTTAACGGCTCCATAAAAGGCGGCTGTACGTGTACTTACACGCCGCGGGTAGGGGTCAGCGGGCGCGTGCTCGGAGTTGCAATCCGAACGGATCCAGACGTTATTCAATTATAACGAATACGTTTAAATGCACCGTCGAGCGCGCGTATGAAATGTTCGCCAAACGTATCGTACAAAATGTTTTTGAAAGAAAAGCGCTTCCGAAGAGATTTTGTAAAAGAATAAAAAATAAAAAAACTGGTTTTTATTTTCGCGCTATGTAATTTTCAACGTTATTTTTTAAAACTCTTGAGGAGTGATTTTTTTTTTTACGATCCTATTAAAAGCATTTTTTTTTTCTTTTTTATGAGTCGGCGGCGCATAAATAATTATTTCGTCCCGAATTTCAACGAAAAATAAATAAAGTCGTTGTTTTCGCTCCAAGTGTCGATAAATCAAATTGTAATACGTTTCTTTTTTTTTTCCCCCGAAACTGATCTGACCGCCGTAAATACTGTTATTAACAGTCGATGATTATAAAAATAAACGTTTTTCCGTTAGAAAACGGATAGCTTTTGTAGACGTATAAAATATGTAAGTAGTTCAATACACGCAACGTTTCTGAAACGCATTTAAATATCATCCATTGTGTTGTGTAACATTTTTGTTTTTTTTTCGTTTTATCGGAATATATTGGAAATTAAATTTTTAATTAAACGGCCTCGTTCACGACGTCTTGAGAGAACTGCAGTAACTTTAGATCATTGAAAACACTTTTGTCCGGCGTTAATTTTTTTTTACACATTCTTGTGGACTTTTCGTACGTTTCAACCATACTATCTAAAAAAAAACAACGTCGGTTCTTTCAGCTGAATTATACGAGCTATTGTCAAACCTCTGTATCTCTGTTTTGTAGCTACAATGACAAAATCGGAGGTGACTCATCGTGCAGTGCGTCATATAAAATTGCGCCAAATTCAATACGAAAATTGTATTCAAACCTAAATATATACTTTGATCTCTCTTTGAAATCCCGTTTATTGTCTAAAGGATTTTCGTCGAAATGTCTGTGACGGAGAACAACGCGAGTTATTACTCTTCACAGCATATGAACTCTCTTAAAGCTCGAAGCTACCCATCGAATATAGTAAATATTTTACCTATACGTTTGAAATCCTTTGCTCCAAAAATTCAGCACGTTATTTGTGCTGTTCCGTCATGTTCTCTGGAAACCTTTGAAATAAAGTGAATATAAGTTTTCGAAAAACATTGAAAATGTACTTTTCTAAGTGTGCAGTCGCTTTCTGCAAGTTCTTCGGAAATCGCGAGGCAAAGAAAAACGGTTTAAAGTAATAAAACACCGACTGTTTTCCTACCCTACACCGTATAGGTGCCCGATGTTTTATAAAAATTTCAATTAAATTTCGTATGTAGATAATTCGTGAAGTATAGCTTTTGTAATTATTACATCAGTTCAGCTAGGTATATATATATATTATATTTAAACAAATTATTTTACTTTATGTAAATCTCCATTGACACAAGCGTAAAACATAATAGTATTACCAGCGCTGTTTTTTTTTTTTGCTTAAAGTTGTCGATTCATCTACATAATTTTTTTCCAGTGTTTGATGACAATTGCGCAATATCATCGATTAACGATAGATGTATAGTGAATAGTGCGTAGCAGTAGCGTAATTAGAGCTAGATCACGGGGGAATCAATATTTTGTCATAAAAACGAATATAAAACAAATTTTGAAGTGAATTTATATTCATTCAAATATGACAATTAATAGATACGAAAACAATATTATAGTTCGCATTTCAGATTCTTGACTTCAAAACAGTTCCGTCGAGTGCTTCCTCGATACGGACAATCCGTTCAATCGATTCTAATGAACATGACATTTACTAATAAGGTTGGTCAACGTCTCCAAAACCGTGTCTCGTATTCGCCGCCTGTTGAAAATATAAACACGCGGCCCGTTTCTTGACCGAATTTTTACTACCGGGGCAGCTAGATGATTTTGGTCATCTTACAGTACAGATTTGATCGAAAACACTTATATTTTATTCCATCATCTCACTAATAAAAAAAAACGAGAGGCCAATTCGACACTCATCATCTCCCCCGTGTCTACGCCACTGCTGTTGCGCAGTATTAAAAATACTATCGGTAAATTTTCTTGTCAGCGGCCGTCTCATCCGCGTATCGGTATTTAACGATATCGATTTGTTACCTTTTTTTTTTTTGCTCAAAACAATAATTGATAAACGGGGAAATCTCAAATACGAATTAAGACTATAACCCCGCGTTTCGCTTAATTAAATTAAAGGGGTGATAATAATAATCAAAAGTATTTGTATAATATTATATACCACGCAAGTACGCGTGTTAACGTACATTATTATTATAATAATAATATAGTAGGCTATTGTATACAGATTGACACCGTTGTTTCCATTCGTTTCTTAAAAAAATTCTCGATGGGCGACTAAAATCTTGTTTCGAAAACGATAAATTTAAAGGGCTTATACGACTACCCCGCGGTCGCATAATATTTTTGGACAACATAATATAATATGTAATTCGCTCTTGCGCGAATACTGTTTTTCTTCTATAAATTCTCCGCCGAAATATTACCGAGTAATATATATTATAATATACACGTAGGTACGTGTACGTCGCTTGACAGTGTATTATCTTAAGTACGATATATTATGTTAAAAAAAAAAATACTTGTAAATATATAATATATACATATAAACGAAGATCGGCCGCCACCGAGCGAATGTTTTTTTAAAAATAATTTCACTACGCAAATATCTCGTTTCGTACTTATATATAATCATTAATTATTGGGCATATATAAACGTGTACGATAATAAAAAAAAAAACGGTCCGATAATATATGGCGTTATCTCATTGTCTAGTATCGTACTCGTACATATAAATATTAAAATATATAAATAAATTAAAAATTTCACCGTACGAGCGACAAAGATTAATTTTTTTTGCAAGGCGTATAAAAAAAAATGTATTTTATATAAGAATAAAATCGTTTCGTGTCCGCAAGTCCGCGCATCATGCAAAAACTATTGAAAATACATCGAGATGCGGTTTGTTTTTTATCTGTAAAGTGGTTTACGCCGCAGATCGTTTTAGCCATAGTTTGATAAATATCCGTGCAGCGGTGAGTGTAACAAACTCTTAAAAATATTTCGCACGAGAAAAAAACATTATATAGATTTTTCGCTTATCGCGGTTTGCGATGAGGCCAATAATTTCTAAACGTTAACAATTTTACGTGTGCACAAAAAGTATTTCAAGAAAATTAATTGGGTACAGTTACGAGGAAAAAATTGCTGTCACTTGCAGGCAATGACGTATCCTGCAGGGGCGTGGTCCGTGGGGTCCGGAACCCTTCCCCTTAATATTATAAACCTACTAATAACCCAACATTTTTTTTTTAATATAATAATATATTTTGTAATAAATAATATTACTTGTTTGTGAAACTTTTCGATAACGTTTCAATCAAATGTTCGACAGACAATTGATTAAATCTATTAATCGATACCTTATCAAATACATCGAATTTCCAATTTTTTTTCCAACATTTTTTAAATAGACCCCCCCCCCAAAAAAAAAACATAAAACAAAACCCTGGCTACGTGCTTGCTTGCAGACAATGGAGAATTTCGTGCACTTGACCCGACTGACTGTCTAATTTCGTTTCTGAAATAGACGCTATAACGATTTTCCGAAAGACATCGATCGAGTAAACACAGGAACGCCAAACCTACGTTTTAACATTCTTCCGTCGGTTACCGGAAGGGCAATTATTGATTTCCATCACGGTGACCAATCTTGATTTGTAAGAATTGTTGTAGAATTTTTTCCTAGTACGATTTGGTCGCGTGAAAAACACCTAGAAGAGGGTTATGCCGCATATACACATATATAGCCGTATACGAATGTTCTAAAAACATTTTAAACGCGAACGAAAAGACAATAAAAACTAATTATTCGAAATTCAAACTACAATAATTCGCAGTGCCCATAATTATGATTATTTGTATCAGAACAGCATCCTTAATCCGGACAACGCGGGGTACCGAACAGTGGCGGTTAATAAATACAAATTAAAATGTATTATTATAATGTGTGTAATGTGTATTGATCGTGTGAACACTAGATACCAGCTATTAAATCTCATACGAGTATTTACCAACGAGCACTTCAGTAGCCTTGCACTAAAACCTAATGTAAACATAATTATAACAATATTCGGAGTTGACATTTTTTTCACGTTTTAAAAATTAAAATTTCCTTTAAACCAACTTTTCAACTACTTTTTAAAACGATTTCGTATCCGTAATCGTTTTTTTTTTTTTTGTTCTTTTTGTACATTTTTTTTTTTTTAATCGACATTTTTCTTTTGGCCATTTTTACACTAGTTTTAATATAAAATAGGGTTTTCAAAAACGGTACCAAAGAACATAAATAATATATTATAAGTAAAAACATAGTTCGCTGTTAATGACTCTCTACAAATTCATGCTGCTCGCGCTCCTCTATAGTTACTCGGTCGAGTACTGTCCTCGAGTGTAAACCCGGCAACAATATAATATAGACACAAATAAAATGTTAATAACAATATTGTTGGCCGCAGTGTGTTGTTATATCACACGAATCAAAGAATGTACGTGTATACGCGCGTTTATGTATAAAAACGGACGAGGCGGTACGAGAAAGGCCTGTGCGCAACGGCGACGACATTGCAGTCGTTGCGTCCGGGGCTAGACCAGAGCCGCATTCCTCGACCGGGTTCCACTATCGCGGCGTATAATATAATATAATATATTATATAATGTGTGTGTGTGTGTATATATATATATATATATATATATATATTTATATACAATATACATGCGCGTGCGTCGAAGTCGTTTTCCTGTACGGCGGCGGTGACGACGACCGCAAGCTCTGAACTTCTTTGTCGTCGTCTTATGGCCCTCGAACGTCATTCGCCGTCGAAGACATATTATAGCTATATAGTAACGTCTCTCACCTTATTATTATCTATTATTATCATTATTATTATTATTATATTATTATATTATTATTATTATTATTATTATTATTATTATTATTATTATTATTATTATTATTATTATATTATTATTATTATTATTATTATTATTATTATTATTATTATTATTATTATTATTATTATTATTATTATTATTATTATTATTATTATTATTATTATTATTATTATTATTATTATATTATATTATTATTATTATTATTATTATTATTATTATTATTATTATTATTATTATTATTATTATTATTATTATTATTATTATTATTATTATTATTATTATTATTATTATTATTATTATTATATTTTAGATACTGAAATTATGAATCTGTTGTTTTTACAATGATGTTTATTATTATTTTTTTCTATCTTGTGTACTGATTTTCGACCAGAAGTAGTGCTCCGATCTCTTCGGTCACAGTTTGTTTCCGGCAGCAATTCGCATCTAGTCGGCACTTTAGAGAGGTCATTTTTCGATTTTCTCAAAAGCACCTAAAAAAACATAACTCAAAAACGCCAAAAATGCAATTTCGTTTGTTGTTTATTCCTTCGTAATTTTGTAACTAACAGTCACGGAAACCCGAAATTTTCACCAAATATGTAACTTTAGACTATATTTACGAGAAAATTAAGCTCGGCTCAGAATCGTTTTATCGAATTCAATGACTTATCATTGCTTTCAAATTTAAAATAAAACTCTAAAATCTTTATCCGAGTAATTCACTTAAGCGATGTCCACAACACCCCGCGGCTCGTCGCCTTTTTTTTTTCTCTTTATTTCTATAATATTTTATCTTATTAACACTGCCGCTCGTCGACACAGTTTTCGTATCGATTATTATTATCGTTGTAACACGCGCGTTATAATATAATATATACCTATTGCTGTAGAATACGCTGGTACGCTGTACGCCAATACAGAGTAGAAGGATTATTATTATTATTTATTGCACAAAAGTTTAAGTTCATTTTCGGATCTGGAATTCTGTGTGAACAACGCGTTTATTATTATATTCAAGACCACGGGCGAAACTACGAATCAGGCCAGTCAGGCCACGGGCTACGTATAGCTACGTATGCTCGTACGTTATTCTTAATACGTTAAACAAAAAAAAAAATTAATCTTCTTCTTTACGCGTCCACGATATTGTACATATTATTATCTCTGGCATTTTAACCGACCCAAATTATATTTGATTCGGTTTAGAAAATAATAATTATTATAATAATTATTTAAATGATGGTCCATATCATTAAACGATGGTCAATAGTGCCGCACAATTGCGCCACACGTTCATTACTGCCACTATATACGGCGGCGCGCTTTTTTCGACCGTTTGCAGACTAGTGACTACCACCTATTCCTGCAGCGATTCGCGAATATAATATAAGCGGAACGAAAAACACGTTTCTCTCGAAAACGTACTGTTGCCGCGTGTCGCGGATGCGGTCTGTGTGTGTGTGTGCGGATTTAAAATATAATATTGTACTATTGTATATTTATACAATTATTATACGTATTTCCACTTCATCTCCGTTTTTAACGCTTGTGTCGTGTCGCGTCGTATCGTAGTCGTGTGTGTGTGAGAGAGAAAAAAAGTCACGGTCGAGATGAAAACGCATTTTTTTTCTCGAGGCAAGTGACCTTCGGGCGATCTGCACCGACAACGACGGCGGCAACGGCGTCGGTACATATCCAGCCGGTCGGAACCGGAGGGGCCGTACCGATCGGAACGCAGCGCGCGTGCGCGTGTGTGCAACAGCGCTATAGTGCCCCCCTCCTCTGCTGCACGTTCTCCGCCGTCGGATCGTGCGCGGAAAGTGCCCCGGTACACGCAATAACTATATACGCTCTGTATGTACGTGATGGGAGGAATTCGTGGTCCGGAAAGGTATGCGCGGTATCCGCGCGGTCACGGGAAAGAACTTTGTCGATTTTATTTTATTTTTTTGTTTTTTTTTTTGTTCTTTTCGTCCACGTCCAATAACAGTGTAATAACTGCAGCGTTCGAAATATTATTGTACTTACACACATTACTTTATAGTCGTACGACTACGCGCTCGAGGTGGATTATAAAACAGAAAAAAAAATTTTATATTTTTTGGACGGTGTGGATCGGCGCGATTTTTTTTTTTCGACCCGGAAAATACGAATGGAAACCGTGAATTCGAAATTTTCTTTTCGATTTTGGAAAAAAAAGACATTTTTTTTTTTTTGTAAGAGGCGCAAAAAGAAAAATTACTATTAACGGACGCTCCGCCATAGCCAGATACGATCTTAAACGAAAAAAAAAAAGTTTAAATGCGAATTTGACAATATTCGCGTTTTATACAATACTATATAGTATTACGATAGTAATTAGTATTGTTACGTCTACGATTCGAAACAATTCTGATCTAATGATAACGGAGTACTTTGCGATGTGAATTTTATTTATTTTCACTCGTTTCACCGCTTCATCTGAATATCAGCCGAATTCGAATCACTTATATTGTACCCGTATAAATGCATGTTTAAGCAAAAATATTACCCGCGGGTCGAAGGAAAAAGCGAGTAGATGCGCGGTAATATTTTTATAAAAAAAAAAAAATTGTGTCGGTACGAAATCAATTATATTTGATTAAAACCGCGCGATTTCTACACGTTTTATATGCTACACCTAGTCTGTTGCGGGTTTCGTATGCAGAATTTCAACAGAATCATTACCGTCAATCAGCTGCGCGGGTAACGGATTTTCGCAAACGTATTTCAACTTGGAGCGAAATTCAATAACTCGGAATTTAAACTATCTATAAATAAAAAATGTATAGGTATCTTTTTACACAATCATTACAGATTTTAATTTAAAACATTTATCTTTTTCCGGTATAGTCTATTTTTTAAATCATCAATAACTGTCGGACAAGCGCGCTAAATCTATAAAGACATCTCCGGATTTTTTTTATTTTTGTGAACCCTGTCTCCCGTGCTCTTAACGATACTATCCATCAATCGCTGTGTTATAATATTTTCCTGTTAATCTAATACCCAGCAATAATCGTGCTATTGATTTTTCATTCGCACGCGTAAATAGCAAACTCGCGTTGTTCCAAGATAAGTTCGAGATCTTCTTGGTTTACTCCACTAAACGTTGTAGCTGTATAAATAACTCGAGTGCTGCATCCGACCTTATGGTATCGACGGATCTGTCCGACCGTGCAGTGCAAGGTTCTAGGGAAAAGATTCTGTATGACGACGGGTGCTTGCGACTTGATCGGGAATCGTTCTGTCCGTGATCGGATCTTCTTCATTCGCGTTACCGGAAATCTCTGTGGTTCAGTAGTGAATTCGCGAGAAGTACCGGGTTTGTCTTGGTTGAACAATGCTCGGTCGTTTTCCGTGTTGTACATGTCAATTGTCTGTTTTAAAAGAGTGTCAGTGTTTCCGAGCACTCTGTACGCTTACGTTAAATTTTGGCTAATGTTCTGTAGAAAAAAAGTTCCGACGGTGTTTATCGACCGTCTGCAGTGTTATTGGTTTTCGTTTTTCGCGTCAACTCGCGTCACGTGCCCGAGCTTTTACTAGGTTTTTTTTTTTTTCATGCGATTTATTTTTGTCATTATAATGTTTCGGAGTGCAAAACACAGTAGCCGCCGACGTTTTCGTTGTTTCGTACAGAAGGTCTCGGGGACGTTCAATTCTGTCGCTTCGGAGTCGACTCGCGCACGTCGTGGCTGGTTTGACCAGGCAAACCGCGTGTGCACGCGTTTGCGAGAGGATCGCTTCGTCTGTATAGAAGGAGGATCGACCGTGGCCGTATTTTGTAATAATATTTGATCTTATGGTCTATATATAGTCGACGTTTATGTACCGTAAAAGACATATAAAATTTCACTGGGATCAGCTATCGCGTGCATAATACAAGAGTATTATATTTAGTTTTAGTCGCAGATGTTTACGGATCGGAAAAAATATACGACGATGCTGTGTCGTAAAAATCATAGTCGAGAGGGGCCGGGGGCGGTGCAACAACGCCGCGTATACTGCACAGGCGGAGACGCATCCACGCGTTCCCTTCATCAATCCGATCGCCAACAAATGTTTGTTATGTAAATTTATTTATATTTAGTATATAGTACTATTTTATTTTTTTTTTTTTTTTTTATTATGATTAGAATAAAATCCAAAACGTTCGAAATATTTCTCGTGCGAATGCCATATTATACGTAGGTATATATGAAATATTATGCGTATACAATGATTTTGTTAGAAAAATACAAGAGTGGAATACGCCTTTTATGGGTAGATCTTGTTGTATATTATATAGTTGAATGATGAAAAACACAATATTATACGCGTATTTACATAAATAATTAACATTTTTGATTTGAAAAAGATTTATATATATATATATATACACTCGTATGTATAAATACATATGTTGGATTAAACGAATAGTGCTGTACCTATAAATAAGTAGGACGTCCAAATTTTTCTTTGCTGTTTACAGCATTAATAGAGATGTATAATATGTATGTATGTGTACCTATACAGTAATCGATGCCGGCGGTAATGATTTTTTTTTTTTTTTTGTACGCCCACCTCTTCCCACAAAAACGAATGTTTTTGTTGTTTTTATTATGCACTCGTTTATCTATACAATAAATATACAAAAATGTATTCTATTAATTTTAAAGAATCTATAAGAACGTTTGTAACTATTTTTGTCAATAATTTTTTTGTATTATTAATACATATATATATATATATATGAAAATTACTATAATACACAGTCATTATTAATGTATAAAATAAATAACATTTTGGAAATTTTTACTATTATTATTGTTATCAAAAAAATGTAATACGTACCAAAGGAATATTTATAAATATCAATTTTAAATACTAAAATATAAGTAACGTATTAATAAATGTAGTATTGCTAAAAAACGAAAAGTGTGCTTCTCTAGTTTTTTAAGCGATGCGAAATTTTTTTATCGTATCCATCCATTTCTATTGAAATTTTGCCTTTCTGTTGAAATCATTGCCATTCCTACCAAACGGGTTTGTGAAATTTATTATCGTTGCGCTTATCGCTTAAAAACGTTTAATACGATAAGCTATTCTTGCGGCGGTGACTGGTGTAAAATATAAAATTTATAACGCTACATAAATGGGCACCTGTTAGGAAATAATTCGATTGAATTATTTTCACAAATGAATCTTAAAACTGCTTGTGAAAAACAGCTTTATTCTTTTTTTTTTTATTATTATTATTATTGCTTCTTCAAAGTTTTGAATTTTTTCACATAGTTCAGTACCGTCAATATCAGAACTTAATCCGTCACTTGACGTAAAAACGAAAATTTTTACAGCGCTCTTTGTTAAATATTCACGTGATCGTTAATATTATTAATAAACGATAAAGAAATGAAAACGAGTCACTTAAATCGGTTATTATAAATCGATTGGAACGCCGAATCTAATATTTAGAACGTTTTGGGTTTATATTCTGTCATAATAAAAAACAAACGGAGTAGGTACTCTGCAAGTACTCTATTTGTTTTTACTTACTGCTAATAAAAACTATTATCGAAGAGTCTCGCTAGAGACTCCTTTCTGTCAAGCACGTATTTGAGGGGGGGAGCGATGGGAGCGAAGACCCGTATTATAGTCTATCTTATAAGATTATAAATATTATATAATCTATTTTTTAATAAATTTGTATATATAATACATGCATGATTTTCGATCAAACTAGCTTTGTTAAATATACATAGAGAAATAGAAATTTCCACTGAAGACATCATTCAACGGTTCGCTAAAATGAAAAAGAGACATCATACCGATCTAATTTTTGTAGAAAACGACAATTGTAATAAATTCGTTATGACATTTAATAGATGTTTTATTAGGCACGAAAAATTATTATTATTATATTTTTTTGTTTTAATACAAGAGCACACTGACACGTATAATAAAAGTATTCTAAAAAAAATTAATCGCCCCCCCCCCCAAGATAAGGTCCCAGATACGTCCCTGCTTTCTGTGCGTAAGAAGCACCGAGAAGAAACGGCACACAAATAAACAACAACTCGACCCGATAGCGAGACTATTATTATACATTAAGTCTCGGCGCTCGGACCTCTCACTCGCACGCGTTGGTTGTATGCGGTGTGCGAGAGAGACAGAGCTAAAAACTGCAGTTTCCTGAATCTCATTTTTTTCGTTCGCTCCGTGGATCCGTCGTACCGCGCGGGACTTTCCGGCGTTTGGGGGGCGATACCGGGTTATAATAGTAACAACAGCTAAGCGCACCGCACGCTTTATGTTATATAGGGAAGGGGGAACTATAATATGTATTTTTATTACTCTACGCAGTAAAGGTTAGTCGGTCTGCGAACGCCGTGCAACGTAAGTACGTTTTGTATTTGTTGTCACAATTCGTATGCTTTCCCGAATTCGTATGATTGACGTTTGCAGGATTATTATTTTATATACCAATATATATGCTTCGTAAAAATAATTGAAATCCACAGAAAAGTACTTCGGAGAAGTAAAAAAAGGCTTTCTGTGCGTAAGTTGAAGCGATTGGGAGAAAAGATACGTAGAATTTTGGTGTTAATAAAGCAGTGTTAATCAATTTCAAAATTCTGTGCCGAAAAGTCACATTGTTGAAAAAGTTTCTGAATTTTGAGGTTAATAAGGAAGTGAAATCAATACCGAAATTCTGTGCCTCAACTTGAAAAAATATCAATTCACAAAAATTTCAAGTCGAGTCCAACTGTACAAAAATTGAAAAAAAAAATTAGCACAGAACGGCGCGAATTACAGATTGTCAACAAAAATTCGAGTCAGACAGATTTACTCGTATTTATGGCTAATTTCACCATTAATATACGCCGTTTTGTGCTAATTTTTTTTTTTCAGTGTTTGTACAGTTGAACATCTTGAAATTTTTTGTGAATTGTTATTTTTTCAAGTTGAGGCACAGAATTTTGGGATTGATTTCACTTTTTTATTAACCTCAAAATTCAGGAACTTTTTCAACAATGTGCCTTTTTGGCACAGAATTCGGGTATTGATCTCATTTCTTTATTGAACTCCAAATTCTACTTTTTCAACCATGCGCCTTTTTGGCACAGAATTTTGTGATTGATTTCACTTCTTTATTAACATCAAAATTCCATCTTTTCTCCCAATCGCTTCAACTTACGCACAGAAAGCCTTTTTTACTTCTCCAAAGTACTTTTTTGTGGACACTATAAACAGTCAGAATAAATGTTTTTTTTTTTAGGTAACAGAATGCTCTTTAAAGTGTGACGTCAACGATATAAAAAAAAAATGGCGCAAATGTATATATTAATATATTGTTATTATTATTAATAGTTCGTACCTAAAAAAAAAGCGAAAGTCCATTTTAAAATGTATAGTTGTGACAATATAACATATTATATTATATTTCGTGTTCGTATGACGCCGAAAATCGTTAATTTTAATTTTTTTTTTTTTATTGCGTATCTTTCAATACACGCGCTAGTTATTTTCTTTTCGGATTTAAATTGTCTTTTATGCTGTATATGGTGATGTATACTAACGTGGTCATCATCGGTTGATTTATGTCTTCGCATATATTATATTATTATCTACATTTTATTACTTACATATATATATATTTATATTTGTACTTGAATGTACATGTAATGTGTCCTTATTTGCGTAGACCACAGTGGAGCACCCGGGAGGGGGTTTTAGGGCTAAATCCCTCTCCCTCAAATATTTTATTATTAAAGACCGGATTTATATGCTTTTAAAATCCTAAAAATAAGATGTTTTTATGCTCCATAATTTCATCAAAATAATCTTTTATATACATAAATAAATATATATATATATACATATATTTTTAAATATATGATGTTTCATAAAAATGTATTAAATACTGAAAAAAAACAAAAGTAACAATTTATAATAATTATGAGATAGTTAAATTAACCCTAATCTTAAAAGATAAAATCTAAACTTGGTGATGCATATTGTATATTTCACTTTATTAAATGCACTAAAATAAAAAAAAAGAATTAATAAATTATATAGATAATATATTATGCAATAAAAGTAATATTCAGTAATATGAGTTGAAAATAATATGTTAAAAAGAAAAAATTAATTTACTAAATAATATTGATATATCGCGTTCTTGTTGAACGGTAAAATTCACCCGATCTAATTATGGCGTCCGGGGGCTAGAGATTGACGGAGGTCACAATTCTTTATTCATTTTTTTTTTTTTCATAAACCATTACATTTTTTGTGAAATGTTCAAATTAAACCTCAATATATTCCTAAAACATATCATCCTATATAACCTTTAAATATGCTTTTTATGCGTTAAATTTTGTGTATATCTGATATCATCAGTTCATAGGAAAATTAATCGTCGAGAAAGCTCATCCAACTGGAGTTGCATACTCTCAGTAAAAACAAATATCCGAACTTATTATTTCGAATTGCGTTTTAAAATTAATAAGTATTAAAGTGTATGTTCAGTTAATGAATGGGGGAAAGGCCCATCCGTGCCCCACCTTGAATACGCCCATGAGTGTACAAATTAATATAAATACGAAAAACGTTGGACATTGATGAACTAGTTTGTAATTAGTGCAGTATAATAATAGTGTAATATATTATAATATAATGACTAATCACTACACAAATTGATGTGTGTTTCCATATAGATTTTATGTGTATATATTATATTTTGTACATATATAACGACCTAATCATGCAATATATTTGTATTCTTATACATACTTTGGGACGGTCGACGAGAAGAACATTTGTACAATTATTTGTCACGACGAATTCTCAAAACTAAATATATGTATGTGAAGAACGCTAAATCGATTATCGAAAATAAAACTTTTATATTTATAGACGGTATACATGTATAGCACACACACATACAGGTACGTCATACACATTATATACATGTTGGTATATTACAGCCTTATTGTTTAATGAGATATCCTTGAATAGCGAGCACTTCAAAATTATATCTGACGGGAAAATGGGGGTTTTTTTTGTACCCTTCCAATGGTAGGGACACATCTGCCTCTCTAATAATTTTATACAGTCAAGGCCTGGTTTAAACTTTAAGGGGTCCGGGACAAAAAAGATTTTGGGGATCCCGGATAGTCCAGTAGGTATACAAATCGCAAACGTATACGTGTGTAAAACGTATTTCGATTTTCAATTATACATGTACAATTATTTTAAATATATACACATAATGCAAGGTTAAAAAGTGTTTGATTAAAAAACGAATATAAATAAATAGTAACAACTTTTTAGCAAAATTGTTTTTTTTTTAATATCGTGATTACGTAACAATAAAAAAATGATACTGAAACAGGACTATACTTTTTTTAATGACTAAAAATACATTTGAATAAAGTATTAAATCATTAGGTTTTTATTTTTCTTAAAATTTCGTACAAATTGCCTATTTAGAAAAACGGATGTTCGCAGTGTTCTCTTATAATAACGTATATTATGTGATATGTAGTATAATTGTATAAATACAATATAAAACGGGGAAAATATTATATACGAAAATTATTGTCGTGTATTCGTGGTGTACAAAAAAAAAAATAATAATAATAATAAAAAAATACCGCTTTTCCGACTTGTTATTATCGCGCGAGGAACGTATAATAACGGCGTCGACGGAGGTCATGACTAATATATAATATATAAATAGCAATAGCCCATAATTTCCTGAATTTCTTATAAATGTATACACTATACACATCATAATTAATGCAATTATAATACTATAATATACCGTCGGACGACAATGCCAGCGAAATTTTCGAATTTTTCAAACGGTACAATCGCGCGTATATAATATGTGTATCTAATACTTTTATGTGTGTGTATATATATATATATATGCATACACACACCTGGAAACGTAAACAGATTACAATATTATTTAGAAATTTATAGTAAATATACTAAATATATTATATTATATTTGAATCGATGATTGCAGAAACGTCACGAGTCAAATATTTTATGAAACTGAGATATTATAGTAAAAACGTATACTACTAGTCATGTGTTTCTATCCGTTGAGTGTAAAAATGTCTTAAGTTATACTTTTTTTATCTATAGAATTACAACCGAAAAAATCTGGTTGAGAGCGAAAACGTCTTTGGTCAATGAATTGTGTCGTTCCAAAAGTTCCTATCCAAAAGTTTTAAATAATTGACTCGTGCCGTTTTTGCAATCATCGATTCATTTAGAATACTAGCCCGCGCACTGTTTTGAACGAAAATACTTATTTAATTATTTATATTTATTAATTTCTTTTCAAACACCGTTTCAACGTCATCAGTCATTTTCAGTGATACATTCTAATATTTTAAATGATATATTTTGCTTAAAAATAACTGGAAATAAATGGAAACAAAAAACAATTTTTTTTTTAATCACAAATTCACTGAAAAAAAAAAGAAATAAAAAATGATGCGTCATCGCTGCATCACGTTTTAAAACGATCAATCCATTCGCTGCATATACTCGCTCATTAGTTAGTGATAATAAATTATTATTTGTAACATCAAATTACCATTTCTCGTTGCTGTTCCCTATTTTGAGCATTTCGGCAAATCAGCCTGTTTTTGTCTTGTCCGTACGATAATATTCTCGTGTTAGTTTTTGAGTTCCAATTTTATTACATGCGGTCGAAAATAGGACTTCTTTAATGATACGTTGACTTGGTCAGCTCTTGTCCCTCTCGCTACAACTGGTGGCAATATTTAACGGAAGTCTCGTGCAGAAAACAATATCGTTAAGTCGCCCATTCTTATTGCGCGAATCTCGTATCGTCGTGTCTATAATGTCTCAACAGATGTTTTATTGAACGAAGAAACCTCGTCCCAAACAGTCAAGATGCATTCCCGTATTAATTTTCCCGCGTTAGTTTGTTTGGAAATTCTATAGACGCTGTGCCAATTCTTTTAAGGAATCTTAAATGTGGCATGGACAGTTCGGCCGCCTTCCAAATCTCATCGAACGATGCCATTCGCGAGAGTGACTTCTCAAGTAGATCTTACTTTGGCGAGAAGCAAATTAATTAAAATCGTTTTTCCTGTGTCTCCAGGCTTATCGAGAAAAACATTTTTCCTTCGTTGTTATATTTATTGAAGACATAGTTGAGTCATAAACGTCTTTCTGATCAAAATTCAAAAGATTCTCATCTTGAACAACCTGTAAAATCCGTAGCTGATCATATACAATGTTTCCCGTAAATATTTCGTATTTGTACCACTCTGTATAGAGGAAGTCCAAATTCCTTTTTTCAGCTTCGCCGACTTGATGGGTTCAGTGAACACGGTAAACAATAATTTAAATTTGAATGGTCACCGGTCATTAAAGTTAACCGATCAACACCTAGAATCCTAACATTTTCTGCATTAGATGTCACAATATGTGTCACACGAATTATCCACGAAAATAATACACCTAAACATCATCGTGAAACGTTCCATTTGTTAGTGAAACCCGAAATATATGTAGGTATATGCGAATTGTAGGTGCGAAATCCGAATAGAGATGTTTTCGTGCCCGCGAAAAGTCCGTTTCTCTCTGTGAAATAACGCGCAATATTAAAATGTACTACACAGAGAAAAACTTCGTTAATGCGCGCATTTCATTAGGTGATAATAAAAACGTGTTTTAAACGTGATTGCTTATGACAAACGAAGTTATTTAGTGTTTAGAATTCATCAAAGGACGCATATAAAACTGGTATAATGCAGTATCGCATGTATTAACGAAGATTTACTGTTTCATCGGCCGACGCGGACGGACGTTGGCACGCTTCGACGATAAAATTTATTATAACGTACTATAAAAAAAAAAAAACGATAAAAATTGTACCAATTAATTAACGCATCTGTTATATTCGAATAGTAGGACGCAATTTTGATTTAACTGTAGTAAACTGTTATTCGCCAACGGGAAGAAAGAGAGAAAGAAGAGATTTCAAAACATATTATACGAAGAATTAGAAAGTACTTTTGATTCTTTGCCAAGGAAATATGTAAAAAAAAAAATCGTTGGAGATTTCAACGCTCAACTGGATCTTTCGACCGACTGCTGGAAAGCTTACACATTTTACATCTAATGATAACGGTACGTCATCGCCGGTACGAAATTAATAGACTTTGTGAAGTCCAAAGCTCTTATAACCATTAGTTCGTACTTTCCTAGGAAAAATATTCATAAACATACTCGGACTTCTTCACAAAAGATGAGAAAACGAAAACTCAAATTGATCACGTAATTGTCGACAATAGATATCAAACGTACCTAAAAAAACCATCAGAACTGTGATCACTGTTTAGGATCGCAAGCTTAGTTTTCACACTATCCGTTAGGTGGAAAGGAACAGCAACGATCGAACAAAGTAGTTAAATTAGATAGAGATAAAATAAAATATTCTGGTTGAAATTAAGGTATACAGAACTAGGTCAACACAGACACATACAAGTACAATCGAAATCGAGTCAGTGAATAAAAGATGATCTTCTTGGTGAAGAATATAAAGAAGTCAATGTTCAAAGCAGCAGAAAGTTTAAGACTATAGAGGAAATTAAACGATACAAGTGTATGCGGTTTAATAACGAATGTCGAGTCGCGATTGACGAAAGCCAAGTAGAAAGAGATACGAAACCCGACCCAAATCAATATAGAGAATTATACAAGAATAACGTCCAATGACAAATAAAATAATAAAATACATTTCAGTTAAAAATGGTTTTTATAAGACGCGTGCTTCGATTACGACGAAACACGTCGATAACGATTTATATGATATCGGATCCGGGAAAAAAAAATATGAATGGTTTTAGGAATTATTTTGAAAAGTCTTTTGATCAATATTAACGATAAATAAAACGGTACAATAAATGCGTACTTTATTAACGAGTATAAGAACAGTGACACGCTGTGGAAGCTGAATTGTCGTGTCCGAACGATACTGAACAAATTGCGAATACATTAAAATTGTATAAGACACCGCGGGCGAGGATAACCGGTAACGCATCGATTCGGAACTTTTAAAGACAGACGGGAAAGAAGTTTGAAAAATCATACAGTGGCTGGTGTGTCTTATTGACGGAATAATGAAAATTGAACGGATTGAGTGAGGGCGCTTTGCGCGTATTATTATTATTTTACTTTTAATTCGAGCGTCGTTGTTAATTCTCTTATATTTCGTTTTCATCGCAATATTATGCCGTTTTGTAATATAAACGAAATATATATATTTGCCAACAAGGATTCTTTTTTTTATTATTTATTTTAAAATATGACGCGTTAAAAAGACTTAACGTTTTCGACCGCGACTGTAAAGAAATACTTTTATAAACCGCAGGTTTGGATTATGCGCGCGACACACACGAGATACGTCCAACTATAATACGGCAGCGGATCAGAACTCACGCGATAATAATTATATTATAATATTACGTAATATTCACGCGATCCTTTTTAAGAAGAAAACATTTTTTAGACTGTATTCCCGACGGCGATTGTGTGTAAGTATACATACACGCCATATCCTATATTGGAATTATTTTCAATTTTTACATTTACTCGTATGCACGTCACTTTGCGGTTTTGCTCACGTGCCGTATACAAATAATATATTGTGCAGGTATCTGTTGTAGTTTTGTATAGACACGTATGTACGTATATGGCACGCGTTTTACGAAGTAAATAGCCGCTTCCACTTTTTTTTTCTCTGTACATTAGATACGTTATTATTATTTATTCGCGGTGGTTAATAACCGTCTTATCCGTTTAATCGGACCGTATATATATAATATTACACGTATAGAATATCTTCTATATAGCTACCGCTCTGCGCTGTGATGGTGGTAACCGCCAGTTTATATCCACACCAACCCGATGATCTTACATTTTTACTATTACAGTAGAACTTACTATTGAAGTTTATACTTGATATGAAAAAAAAAAAAATTTTGAAAATCTAGGCGATCGTTACAGTATCAAAAATTGCTGAGTTCACTGCACAAAATTCCGATCGCATCGTCGTGTTTTAAACACAAAAAACAACACGTCTTTCAAAAAAGAAAAATAATCGATATTTTTTTTTTTTAAATTTTTCTAAATAATCGAATTTTCGAAAAATAAGTCTGACGAAAAAGAAATTTGAATTGTCAACATCCCGCATCGCTTTGATTAGGTATAAAAAAAAAAATGAATTTAGTGATCGCGTGAGTAATAATTTCAAAATTAAGTTTGACGGTCAAAATTTGCAGATTGTAACGTAAAACAATATAAAACCAATGTTGGAAGAAAAAGTACTATTTGAACATTTTATCGTTAATTTTAATTTTTTTTGTTTTACTATTTTTTTTTTTGCATTTACAAACGACGATTTTTCCAAATATATACTTTCGAATCGCGTCGATCTAAACGACTATATGTGTTCTGATAGTCCGCATTAGTTTTCGACTTTTGTAACCAAAAAAAATAGTCTTTCGCTGGCGTATATTTGTGGTACTGGAAAACGATACGTTTGCAACATCTGAAAAACGTATTTTGGTGCTGCGAATGCTGCAACTCGTGTAACATGGCTATTACAATATCATCTACACAGACTTGGATGGTATTCGGCATACTGTATTCCGAATAATTTTTAAAGATCAATCATATTTTATAAATAGTACCTAAATAAAAATAATAATTTATTACTTAAATGGAAAAAGTAATTATTTTGGAAAAAAACAAATTATGAGTAACATCGGTATATATATATGTATTTGAAACAACATCAGTCATTCAATCAATA
This sequence comes from Slavum lentiscoides, assembly GCA_032441835.1. NCBI lineage: Eukaryota > Metazoa > Arthropoda > Insecta > Hemiptera > Aphididae > Slavum > Slavum lentiscoides. The sequence continues at coordinate 4,748,137 of CM063712.1, read as the reverse complement.
TAATCTCGTTGTATTTGGTATTTGAACCCAGCCTTATTCAAATGATCAAGTACAGTCGATTACAACACCGTGTCGTTATAATTGTGTTATATTTTATATAAATAATTGATATTATTAATGTATACTTATTAGTTATTGTGTTAATTTATAAACATTAAACACAGAACTAAAAAATATATAAAACATTATGTTAAACACCCTAAATACACAATGGCCGACTGTTTGCATTCGATTAAATAATAATATAATATTACTGTATCTGATATTCGTATTACTGAAAACTAGTAAAAAAATAAATAAAAAGTATTCTAAAAGTAATTGGCATAATTTTTATGAAGTTCGGGAATACTGTTGTCACGAAGTATTCGGAATATGTATTCCAAATACTTTTAAAAAGTGTTTTACCAAAGCCTGCATCTATACTGCCAGGAGTCCGATGATCCCGCGACTCGACGCGCTTATAGAAAATAAATATATAAATTACAAACACTTTATGAACAAATTAAAACTTTCATGGGTCGAACTACTAATATTATTATGTTCTTCGGAATTGACCATGTTTTTGTTTTTGATTTTTTCCTGACGTTTCGGAGCCGTTGCAGGTTCCATCTTCAGAAGTTTTAGTTCACTGCTGACTGCTATGACTATACTACTATATAATACTATATGCTTTAACGGCTCCGAAACGTCAGGAAAAAATCAAAAACAAAAACATGGTCAATTCCGAAAAACATCATAATAATATTACAAACACTTATCGTATAGTCGATTTTAAGTATACAAGTAATTTTCGTTTTATATTATTAAGTGTATAAAGTATATAGGTATACGTCGTATAGTACGTTCTAACGCGTTTTATTTCATATACATATATTCCTATAAATATGGCAACAGTGATGCACATCGTATATATTAGGTTTGCCAACTATTAAAGTGTAAAATGTAGGACGGTACCATTACGTTTTGCCGAAGCCCTGACTCCTGGGATGCAAAAAAAAAAGTCATCAACCCTTTTACTAAATTGCTAATTGAATCCCGGACTTCCCCTCATCCGTTGACCATCATGGCATTTTTTGGCAATTTCTTTTTTAAAAAGCTACATTTTCGTAGACCTTAAACTGTAAGGTCTATGCGTATTGAAATGTAGGATTGTCCTACATAAAGTTTAAAGCGTTTTTGGACGTAGGACGAATCAAAGCAGTGCAGGACTGTCCTGTCCAGTGTAGGACGATTGGCAACCCTAGCGTATATACGTAAAAAAAAAAAACGTCGCCGTTCGTCGTACCTAACTGGGGTGCGACAATAATAAATAAAACGTATTTTCTCGCGGCGGCGTTAACAAGTAGGTAACGAAAAATAAAAATTTATTTACATTATATTCACGAATGGTTAACTATTGGTGACCGTATTTGGTGTACCGTGCTTACACACTATATTTAAACGTGCTTATACACACTAGTGCCGCTCGCGACACCTTTCCAAACAACAATATTGCAATATGTGTCATACGCGTATTATATTTATCAAAAAAAAAAGAAGAAAATGTTTAAAAATTTCGTAGTGGGAAAAAAATCGGTCGACATTGTGCAAAAAAAATATTATATTCTTCTACTACAATAACATACCTAATCTCCTGTCCCGCCATTCATTCGTCCGCCCACTAATCGGGGCAGCGGCCAACGCGATTCCCGTCGTCCGAGTTCGCCAATTTTTTTATTTTTTATTTTTTTCAGTTCTCTCGCATATACGACGTACTTGCTTTACAATTATTATTATTATTATTATTATTATTATTATATTACACGTTATTAGTAAAATATTTTATTTAAACCTAATATTATATTATAGCTTGAAAACTACGAGAAAAATTGTATTTTTGTAATTTTTGTAATTCCCAATTAAAACTTTGTGCCGATTCAATCGGTTTTGATTAGGTATACTTTCGATTTTATATGTATATATATATTTTTTTACGTATATTATAATTTATGTTATTTCATCCGTCTTAGCGGAGCTCATTTTTTTAATGCGCACGTTTCAACCAGTGCTTGAGAATTGGGGGAGAACGCGAAGGTAGAAACCTTCTTCTTTTTTGAAAAATATTTTAAATAAGCAAATGGCACGGTCAGGACTCTTTTTACAATTTTATTGAATATTAATGAAAATAATAAAAATGTCTTTAAATTGTATTATCAACGCAAAAATAATAAAGATTTGAAGTTAATATTTCAAACTTAATAGATTTATTTAAGTACAGTGATGGCTTAAGAGGAGGGAGGATCAAAGCCCCACGAATTTTCAAGACATTAAAATTTTCAGAGACGCACATTTTTTTTACGCTTTTGCGTTATTTACCTTTAAAATTTTTTTTCCAGTTCAAACACTGGTTTCAACGCGTTCTACGCGATTCTAAATGGAAAATACGAAGCTCTAATTCGAGAAATGCTCGTTTGTAATTATTATAATATGCGTACATTATCCGGCGTAATAGTTTTTTAGTATCAATTTAGAATATTTTATATTATTCGCTATAAAAAAAAGTCCAGATGTAGTGACGATGATGTAATGATAATAATAATAATAACTCAAAATCACCAACGTAATAATAATTACAGCCGGTCATAATAAATCTGTTTGTAATTTATTATTATTATTATTATTTTGATGTACTGCGTGAGAGTCGAGAGACATGTTTTATAAATCCGTTTTTTTTTTTTTTTTTGTTAATTATTACATTACATGGCTTTTAACTATTTCCTTTTATTAAACGCAGTATACATTAGTGTATAGATTAGTATTAGATTAATTTTATATTAGAATCGAATGTAATTACACATTTTGCATCCATGGAAGCGAGAAACAAATGTTTTTAAGTGTTTATAGTTGAACTATTTAACAGTTAATATTATTTCGTATTATACGATTTATAATTTAATTTTATATCTATTATTAGCGAAAAAATTAATTTTTTCTGTTATTTGATCAATTTTTTTTTTTTTTTGTCATTCAATAAACGATTTGAACAAAGAAAAATGTTCAATTTTATGTTTATATATAAACTATTTGTTGCGTTTAGTTTTTTTTTTTTGTTGTTGTTGTTGTTAATAAACATTGAAAAAAGGTCGTTATTATACTTATATAGGTATTTTAAAAATAGGCTTTTTATTTCTAAAAGCCTTTTGCCCATTGTTAGGATGCTTGCTCCTAACCCTACCCCAGTCCGGTATAGGTAATCGTAGTATTTTATTCCTCATAATTTTTTCTCGTAGCTATTTTACGAATATATATTATTATTATTATTATTATTATTATTATTATTATTATTATTATTATTATTATTATTATTATTATTATTAAACGTAAACGTTATTATAATTATACGTTATCGTAAATCAGGTTTGCAAGAATCTGGTTCACGTTTAGACGGAATATGATAAATACGGGATAAGTGCATATCAGCAGGCGGTACAGCCACGACAGCGTATTTATAATATAAAATATATATTATACCTTAAATAATATATTATAATAATTGTAATATAATATACTGTACCTTAAATTTTATATCTGCGATATATACGCGCAATGGCAGCCAAATATCTTCGCGCTGGAGTTTTTTTTCTTTCTCTCGAATATAAACGCAATTGTGAAGGTCGTTTCCCCCAGTTTTTTCCCTCGTTTTTATTCGACAAAATATATTCGATTTTTTTTATTGCTCTTTTCGCTTCCTCGGTTGTTGTTCCTTTTTTTTTCATCTTAAAATCGAGACGTGGGCGTAATTGTTGGCCATTATAATATATTCACCGTGACGACAACGGGTATCGCCGCCGCGCGCCTCTTCGCGTACACCTAATATCCATTTCGATCGCTATTATATTATATTGCTCTTAGGTGTTACACACTTCCGGCTTAAAAAAACTCCGCGAACGATTCGTTTGAAATTAATCAGTTATCGAGGAGTTCTGGTTTAAACCAATTTCGTTTTTCATAGTCTCGCCCAATAAACGTTTCACACACTAACTTTGCGTTTATATTACGAACACTACGTCATTGAATTACAATATATTTGATCAGACAATGCCGCCCCCCGCAGAGCTAAGACGACGCAAGATGTATTTATAAGGAACGGGCTTGGATGTCTTATCAAACCCCGCCTGCAGTCCAGACATGACGCCTGCTGATTTCCATTTGTTTGGTCCACTCAGAAATTGTTTATACGCGGAAATGTTTTTCAAAATAACGAAGAAGTAAAAAAAAAAAAACAGGTGAAAACGTGGACCAGCCCAAAGAATTGTTTACCAAAAAGCCTCGTCTACCGGTGGGATATTCGTATACAAGGGGGGGGGGCGGGGGTATTAAAGTAAAATAAAAAAAAATTATTTCAATATATTCGTTAATAAATATTTTATAACGATTTCTGTCTGTTTACTTATTATTATTATTATTATTATTATTATTATTATTATTATTATTATTATTATTATTATTATTATTATTATTATTATTATTATTATTATTATTATTATTATTATTATTATTATTATTATTATTATTATTATTATTATTATTATTATTATTATTATTTATTATTATTATTATTATTATTATTATTATTATTATTATTATTATTATTATTATTATTATTATTATTATTATTATTATTATTATTATTATTATTATTATTATTATTATTATTATTATTATTATTATTATTATTATTATTATTATTATTATTATTATTATTATTATTATTATTATTATTATTATTATTATTATTATTATTATTATTATTATTATTATTATTATTATTATTATTATTATTATTATTATTATTATTATTATTATTATTATTATTATTATTATTATTATTATTATTATTATTATTATTATTATTATTATTATTATTATTATTATTATTATTATTATTATTATTATTATTATTATTATTATTATTATTATTATTATTATTATTATTATTATTATTATTATTATTATTATTATTATTATTATTATTATTATTATTATTATTATTATTATTATTATTATTATTATTATTATTATTATTATTATTATTATTATTATTATTATTATTATTATTATTATTATTATTATTATTATTATTATTATTATTATTATTATTATTATTATTATTATTATTATTATTATTATTGTTATTATTATTATTTTTGGTCTTGAAAAAATATCTCATACCGCGCAGCGCATTACCGACGCTTATACACACGGCTGGCGTTTGTCCCGTCGTTTAATGCGCGTTTTCTACGGCAGCCGCCGAGGCGACGCGCACACGCTGCACGTTACATAAGAATAATTGTTATTTAATGAAAGACCGTTGCGGCGGGTGACGGGGAGGGGGGAGGAGGTCTCCGTCATAATCGTTTGTCTCGCGTATTTTGACAACCGGGACACAATAACGACTTTAGACATTTGCGGTCTGGACGCGGAGCGTTTTCCCGTTGCGCTCGATGTATGTACATTATAATCATCGCGGCGTGGGCGTTTTTATTCGTGCGTGGGTGTGCGGGTATGTGCGTGTGGGTGGGGTAGAGTACTCGTCACGCGCTTTTGTGTGTCCGCGCGCGATTTTCGTCGGCTTCGCGCCACCGTTTCCGGAACGCACAGCCCGTCTATTTCACCGGCGTAAAACACTGTGCAACACAGACACTGAACTTCAGTAACTTCGGTTTGTTTGTTTGTTTGTTTGTTTGTTTTTTGCTATTTTACGTTATACATAATAAACGGACGACGACGACGAGTCATCTCGGGCAATAATAGCCCATCATCGCTGCAATGACAAAAATCGAGTGCACGGCAAACGACGAATTTATGTTTCAGTTTATTTGTGTACATGACCGTGTTTAAAGCGCGTAGGACAAATGGGGCAGAATTTTGCATTTGGTCGGCAAGAGATGATTTGGACGATTATTATTATTGATTAATATTAGCAGCCCGAAAAAACGAATGGGAGATATTCCGGGGGAGATATCCCCCGGGGGAGGGGGAGCTTACTGTGGATTTTACTGTGCCGTAGAGACGATATTCTCAATACGACTGGTTGAGCTGAGCATTAGTTTTGTTCTCTGGTTTTGTCGCGGTGAGAACAGCTGTTCGATCACACTGGGCCGGCCGAGTACACTAGGGCCAGTGCAGACGTTCTTGTAATGTTCCCCCGCAGGATGAGCCTGCTAGTTTTTTTATTATATTATTATTTCCAATTTTAAGCTAGCTCGGCTGCGGCGTTTTTTTTTTGCTACGTGTCTTTTGTGCGTAAGCTGTGTGTCACTCTCCCAGCCAGTGCCGTCCTTACCACCAATAACGCCCTAGCTAGGGCAATAATATTTGACGCCTCCCCCCTCCCCAAAAAAAAATTTACAACTAACGTAATATCTAATCACATGATTTTATATATTTTAATAGTAAATACACTGATCCTCGAAATCATCATAATATATAGATACAAGGGAAATTAATGTCTAAAATAAAACAACAAATTTTTTCTTTTTGTCATACATGTTTATGACGCGCCCGGCATTCATAATACTTTGGACGTCCTAGGGCACTTGCTCCATTTGTCCCCCCCCCCTTGGGACGGCTACGCTCCCAGCTCTGATCGTATCTGAGTGTACTACCACAGAACACGATATTATTACACAGCTTTGCATCTTGGCCAGACGATCGTTCGAATGATAAATTTTTTACCGCAGTTTTATTATCTACGTTATATAATAATTAGGGCCCGGGCGTTGATTTTTTTTTTTTCTTTCCTAGAACGTCTTCTTATGTGATGTTTTCCTAGTTAAAAATGTGGTCCAATAATATATACGAATCTAAAAAACTCGTTTTTATTTTGACATTTTAATCAATAATCAACAGAGGAAAATCACGCGTTTACTATTATGATTGTTATTGTTATTATTATTATTTTACGTATAATTTTTTTTGCACTTTTTTTTTAATTGAACATTTTCTCGTGCATAAATTTTAGTTTTAAAAACGTATACGTAACACCGTACCAAGTCCGAAAGAACAGCAAATAAAAAGTATAAATATAATACAATATATAATTATATCTTATTCATATATTTACTGCCCTTCAAAATAACACAGATTGTACGCGTACCTATATATATTATTAACCGTCATCAATAAAATAATTTAAAAAGAAATAAATAGTAAAAGTAATTTAAACAATTTTAAATGTGTTTTCGGATTATATAAACTAAATTGTTTTTAAGAGAATTTTCGTGTTTTTTTTTAAAAATCATAAACGCATTTATTTTAGGGCATTTTTTACAGGGCTTCGACATCCGGGCCCTATAATAATACTGTCCGCGGTCGTTATTAATAATGTGGATCCCCCGACATTCAATATAACGACTATTCGTTTATTATAGTATTACCGTGAGATAATAATTATTATTTACGATTGTAATTTTTCGATTTGTTCGCGCAGACGACCAGCACCGCCGGGAGAAGAGTATCGCGGCGACAATTATTGCGGAAATGCCGGCGGAATTAACGACCGTCCACCGACCGGACCGTCCGTCTGCTGCAGACGTCGGACCGACCGTCACTACTATGAGATCGTCGTCGTCGTCGTCAGCGTCATCCGTCAGCAGGACCGACTCGGAAACGGATTCGGACGGTCCGAGAAACGCGACGGCGGCGATGAGAAGACCCGTACCGGGCGGCAGAACGGACGAGGTGTGCAACCGTAGCGTGCGCGACAAAATCGCCATGTTCTCGCGATCCACGTGCACCGCGGCCGCCACACCACCGGCCACGGGTGCCGGCGAGAAAAAAGATTCCACGTCGTCGTCGTCGTCGTCTGCTTATTCGACGGCGTCTCCGGACTCGTCGCCGGCCGCGTCTCCGAAAGCGGCGTACAACTGCGGCACAGCAACGGTGGCCCGCCAAACCGACCAATGGCCGCAACCGTCGTATCCGGCGGTGCAACGGCCGTCAAACGCGGCGGCGGCGGCGGCCGACCACCACCGGCGATCGCAGAGCCTCGTCGAGCAACCGTACAGCAAGTACTTCAACGCGACGCCGTACGCGGAAATCGGCCGGTCGTCGTTGAACGCTCTGATCGAACAACGGCAACGGAGCATGTCCAAACTGCGCGGGCTCGTCATACCGGAAAAGGCGGTGGTACACCGCGGCGGCGGCGGCGGCGTGACCGACGGCGCGGACGACTGCGAGCTGGCCGCCCGCAGCATACCCGACTTGCCTTTGGTGGTGGTGAACAAAAGCCAGCGGCCGGACGACGCGGACGCCGCCGTCTTGTGTCCGCCGGCCAAAACGTACGTCAACGGACCGCCGCCGCCGCCGTCGGTGGTGACAGGCACGGCGATCAGGTACGCGAATCCGGTGAAGACGGCGGTGTCGCCGCCGCAGCCCGTCGTCGTCGTGCCCGCCACCGCGGAACAACATCGACGTCCGTCGTCCGCGTCGTCTTCGCCGTCGTCTCCGTCCTCGTCGTCCTCGTCGTCGTCCTCGTCGTCGTCCTCCTCGTCGTCGTTGAACTCGAGCCGCGAGGAACTCAGACACATACACGACGAACGTCCGCCGTCGTCGGTCAAGTCCAAAGGATCGTCGTTCAAAGCGGACAGCGACGAAGACTCGGCGCTCAGTTCCAGTCGGTCGAGCACGTCGCTCCAACAGTATTCGCCGGTTTCGTCGCCGCCGCCGCCGCCGCCGCCGCAGCCACCCGCGTCACAACTGCGGACGACGACTAACGCGGCCGCGGTCCGCGCGAATACGGGCAAACGGGTGCTGAAAGCCGAGAGCGTGGAGGCCATCAACCGTAAGAACGTGCTGTGCTCGGCACGGATCAGCAGCGGCAAACCGGAACTGTCGTCGTCGTCGTCGTCGTTTTCCTCCGGCAATTACGTCAACACTGAGTACCACCAACGTCAACAACAACAACAACAACTGCACAGCTCGACGGACGCCGCCGGTGGTGGTTCGCCGCTGAAATGCGCGAAAACCGCGTTTGCCGCGGCCGCCGGTGGCAACAACAGGTACGCGCACAACCGCATGCCGTCCGTGGAGTCGACGACCAGCGACGATTCGTCCATGCAGTACGCGGTGAACGCGGAACCGTTCGGCAGCATCAGCTCGCTCGCGTCGTCCACCAGCCTCATATCGCAACACGAACTCCAACAGCTCATCGACGACGCCAATCAGACGTCGGAAGAAAACGGCTGTGCCGCCGGTGCAGGCGGCTGCACCGCTACCGCTGTACCCCCGTTGCCCGTCGAAGTCACCGTCGTCATACTGCACCGGGACGTGGCCACCAGCAGCGTTGGCATCACGCTGGCCGGCGGCGCCGATTACGAAACGAAAGAGATAACGGTGAGTTGAAGCAAGAACGGTGTATGAAAAGGGGGGTGGGGTGTTCCAGTGGTGTAGTCAGGATTTTTATTTGGGGAGGGGGGGGGACTGATAATTAATTAATTTATCCACTAAAAAACTGATTATCTATTCATTTCGGGGAGGCCGCAGCCCCCCCGGCTGTTCACAAAATATATTTAAGGCCCCGCAATTGTGAAACTCTCAATTTTACTGGACTTCCAATGATTAATTATTTATCGAAATTGTCAGTGGCGTAGATACGGGAAGGGGCGTGCGAGGGATTTTCCACCGTGCCGAAAAAGTTGTTCTCGCTATTTAAAATGTTAAAATTGTATACGATAGAAATAATAATCGATTAGAAGTATTGATTTTTGTTTTTACTCGATTCTAGGAAATAATTTGGAATTTTGTACCAAGAAAATTCGATAGTTTCTTAAACCGAGTCAATTACCTACTTGCTGAATCTGCTCTTGAAAAAACCGTATACAATAACGATTGGTAATCGTACAATTGCGATTGGTAAAAAATTGTCAGATGTATTGCGCTATACACAACAATCGGGGAGTTGACTTTGTTTTGTTGTTATGGGGATTCTTTCGGTAAAAATTTCTTAATAAATAATTTGTAAAATATTTTTAGAAAATTCCTTTGAACACCCACCCCCCCCCCACTCACCCCTCCCCGTCACCAGAAAAAAATCTACGCCACTGGAAATTATAATACATAATATATTACATCAAACGCGTATAATATATAGCACTGAACATAGGCGTGACTACGGTGGCAGCCTAGGGTGCCTGGGCTGCCCCTGCAATTTTAGAAAGGCGCCGGTCAACCGAGTTAAAGTCGGTGACTTACAACTTTATTTAAAAATAAAATAAAATGTCTTCTGAATTGATGCACTCGTTTATTTATGATTCTTATCGCAAATCGCAATATAATATCGTGTAATTATTATGCTGGTACCGGGTAACTGTCAAATGCCAACTGGTACAATTTATGAGAAATATGAATTACTTTTAAAACTATTGACGGCAGATAATTTTCGTAGACATGGCAGGAAGTGGTGGTGACGACCACACCGACTTCTGAAAAACCCAGTATATAAAGACTGCCATACACTATCGCATCTATTATTAGATATATGTTTTTTTATTATGAAACACGTTAAGTATCTACTTTTAAAGAATTTTGGTTTTCTATACACTTACACATCATATATTTTGTTTATTACTTACCTAATTATAATATGGTGTAATCCTGTAGATAAATAAGATTTCGAAGTTAAATTTAAAGGCACTGAAAATACTGTACATTTATTAGGTAATTAAAATGATAATACAGTTTACAAACTTATTTACATAAATATTTAATTGGGGGGACTATCCCCCCTTTAAATTGTGTGGTGGTGGGGGGTATAGTGCTTATTTCGGTGTATTAAGGTGGCGCCGGTCATTAGCTAGGCTGCCGCTGCGGATGAAGTCTAGTCACGCCTATGGCACTGAATAATACACGTATTAAGTAATAGAACACTAGTATTTAATTTAAAATTGTTACCCCCAATATCCAATATGCCCTGTTCATAATATGCGCATTATTATTATTATTATTATAATAATATTTTCGATTTTTTTTCACTCTGAAAAATATTCACATTTTCCGCAACATTCACGACGGACGAAGCACATTTTTAAAATATTGTTTTTAATTGTTTATATATATTAGCTTTAAAAATTTTGTACATTTTTGGAACTGTATGTGTAAATAATATAAAATATAAAACGTGACTCGATCATTCCCCTGTATTAACAATATTAACAACAAAGTGAACAGTATCTGTAAAAATCGAGATAAGCGTTATGATTTGAAATTAGAACGAGTAGTAAATATCTGACTTTTGACCGCAAAAAAAAAACCTGTCATGTCGAGGTGTACAATAAAATTTTGATTCCATTTTCAGGGAATTTATTACACTGTTATACCGAACGGATCTTACTTTTTTATTATTTTTTTTTTAAATCAATGCGTGTGTCTAGAAATAGATTTTCATGGAGCTTTTAGCTTATTATTAATTTCAATTGTAGGGGAAAGAAAGGGCCTTTGTTTAAAACGCCAAAATTCCCTGGACATATGTACTCAAAACCAGTATGCTGAAATGCTGAATGCTCTATAGTGGATTTAAAAACTATAAACAAATTATTATATTTCAAAATATACAAAACTAGAGTCAATCACACCGAATACCGGCAATATTTCTTTATCGACATTTTTATTGACGAATTAAAAATATACCTAATAGTAACTGAATTTCATAAATAATTTGTAGGGATAATTTTTGAGGGGTAAAATTTCTGGGATTATTTTTCGCGGGAACAATAATTCATGGAGATTCATTACCTAAAGTGAAAAGCCCCGCGAAAGTTATGATCTGTTTGGCCCAGATACATAAGTATTGATTATTATTACGAATGGCTGCAAGGGTTCAGGAGTTCGTACTTCAATAATAAAAGTAAGAGTGTCGTGGATTAAGAATTTCGAAAATATTGGCGCAACATGAAAAAAGTGATTATATAAAACTTAAGTTTTTTTTAAGGTTAAACACAGTTACCAAAGGCTTAAAGCAATTATAAAAGTAAATTCCACCTATTTTCATTGGTTCGACAATGACAACGTCTCAATAAATATTCAGAAGCACTAAATCCAGTAAGACGCTCTTAGCCCATAGTGCGTACTTATAACATCTTATAACCTATAGGTATAACGTATACGAATGTCAAGTATACTCGTAGTTATGTACCTTCACGCCAAAATGTCCTGATAAATAGCGCTACTTATTTACAAACCTCTTCAGCGTGACGTTCATAAACTCTCAGTCCGTAACGATATTTTTTCCCCTAGACTTGAATCTAACCTGTATGCACGTGTCTGTAGTATATAAATGTCAAATAATTAATAAATATGTAGGTATCGCGCGATTGGTTAAGCTCTTGAACACGGATAGTAATTCGTAATTGGCGATGACAAAATATTATTCAACATTTAAACACCGCCACGTCTTACGCACCACTACCTTGGGTTTCATAGGATCTTGACTCCCATTCCTTTGCAATCTTTCCGACCGTAAAACAATTCCTGCCAGTTCATAGACTTGTGTAATAAGACATACATCTATACATCAGTCATATATTATAGTCATATCAATCTATACATCATTGACCACAGTTTATCGTAAAGACACGATTTTAATTAGGTACCTACTTATGTATAATATAAAATTTATACCGTTTCAATTTCTTGTTGTTCTTGTAGGTGTATAAAGTGTTGACTGGAAGCCCAGCGGATAAGGACGGACGTATCCGAAAAGGCGACCGTATATTGTCGATAAACGGAAAGAGTATGAAAGGAATCAAGCACCGGGAATCATTGGCAATACTCAAAGTAAATATTGTAGTGAACCAATTGGCACGTCGTTTATATAAACGTTATTTCATTGGTTTTGTATGTTTTCGTTGTACAGGCGCCTAGATCTGAAGTGGTGTTGGTGATATCTAGATGCAAATCGGACACGGCCATTGAATCCACTGGGTCGTCTCAATCCGTTGACGTAATGACATCAGCCAAAAACGGTAATTACAAGTAATTTGTGACGATGTATGATGGAATAATGAAAAACTATCCGTGTCTAACGTTTTGCAATTCTCTCCATACAAACGATAAAAACGGAAAATGTCATTTTTCAATTAAAATAAAAAGTTGACACCGGAAGTCAACAGAGTAAAACACATACGCGTTCAAACTCCGAGCCCTCAATAATTCCGATTCAACCATTTCAAACTGTATATCATTTTTTTTTTTTTATCTAAAAAATGTTATCGTAAGTACTTAAACATTACAAATCCGAGACAGCAGCACCAAACGCTGAAGCACGTTGGTGAAATCGGTAAACAGAATGACAAAAATATATAAATATTTTTAAAAAGGTTGTAAACGGTTGTTTTTTTTATCAAAATTTCTACAATTCTGTAAATGTTTTAAAACATTTTAACTATTACATACCTACTGTTATGTATTACCAATGATGTAGTCCTAAAATAATTTGTGAGTATGCGCGAAATCCTGAAAAATAAAAAAGGTGGGGGGGGGCTTCGATTACATCACTGTTAGGGATAGTGATGGGTACAGCGTACGTTATTCCGATTTAATAGTTTTGCTCAGAAACTTTGAGTAGTTATTATTTTGAAGAAATCTTAAGATTCCTTGATACTAGAATATTACAATCCACCCCTGTAGACGTGGTGCAGCAGATAAAAATGTTTGTTATAAGAATATTTGAATGAATTATGATATTGACAAATTTTTAGATAAGGTTTCAAATTAAAAAACGCCACTTGTGTTTTTCTCTAGAAGAGATAATAATCGAAGAGTTTAGGAGAATTTTACAATACTAAAATTGGACAGCCGATATCTAACGATTCTGTCTCTAAGCGTTGTTTTTTTTTTTTTTATCATCATTTTAGAACGACTTTAAATACAAAATAAAAACAGATATTGTTTTTTGCGTAAAATATATAAGTACCTACCATATTTTTTCGATTAAAGTATTTATGTATGTATGTATGTAGACACAGAATTGGATTTAACGTTTCTTTATATAATTCAAGTCTTGAAACGCGTTGAAATATAATTTATAAGATAATTTTTTAATTTCAAGGATGTAGTCGAATAAGATTTTGAAAATATACGTAAATTAGTCATACCAGTGCTTCTACATAGATATTATACAGTTCAAAAATGAAAATCACAATAAACATTCGTTCCTGAAACTCTATAATTATTGGCAAATTTAAGACTAAACTCGATACGTACTAATATTTTCAACTGTATTTGATAAAATATAAATATTTCTTTAATTTACATAAAAAGAACATTCTTAATTAGTCGTCGTTTTGTCAAAAATCAATAAACTTAAAATATTTTAACAACATTAAATTAATTCTGTTCATAAGTAAAATATATCTAATAAAGATTTTTTATTTTACGATGATGGTATTTTTTCATTATGTTTACTTTCAGATGTCATTACCAATCGAGTATTTGGACCCTTAACTAAAGTGACATTATCTAAAGATGGTTCTGGTTTGGGATTTAGCCTAGAAGGAGGCAAAAATTCACCGACCGGTGATCAGCCATTGACAGTGAAAAAAATCTTTACAGGTAATTATTGAAAATAAACTGTACCCTACTAATGTATTTATAATAATTTGATTATTTATTCAGGCGGATGCGCTGAGCAATGCGAGCAAATATTAGCTGGAGATGAGTTAGTATCGGTCAACGATATAGACGTGACTGGTATGTCGCGTACCGAAGCTTGGAATCTGATGAAGAGACTGGTGAACGGAACAGTCACACTCGGCGTACGACACGTAGTTTAAATACCATATTATTTCAAATTTTGTGAACAATTTAGAATATAGTTTATATCTTAAATTTATATCTAACTTTAAAAATAAATAATAATAATAATTTATAGAAAATTGTTATAATATTCATTGGTACTACATTTTTTTTTTTTTTTTTTACTATCATGTAAAATAAATTTTCAAATAAATATTTAATAAAAATAATAACTAAATTATTGTAAAAAATATTATTTGTATAATTATTATTTAAATTTTTATATACCTATTCGTAGTTTCGATTTAAATATTGTGCCATTATAACTAGTTTTACTACATAGAACAGATAAAATACATACAATACGTATTCGTATATAATATTCTTATACAGATAAACAAATACAATTTAAATATCGCTTTTATTGACTGGTATCTTAGTTAAATTATTTTTAGATATATGTACATTTGATAAAGTGTCAGTTATAATGCCAGTCGCTACTGTCCTTCCATTTTCTCGTATCGTAAAAGGTTGTCCGATATCCATGATCATTTTATTCAACAATGTTATTTCGACATCACCATGTTCGCCGGGCATTATCATAGACAATGATGGATCTAAATCGATTCTAAGCAAAAAAAAAAAATTTTAAAAATGTAAACGAATGCCCGAATCGTATTGAAGCAACAGTGAATTAAAGACAAACAAGTAAGTACCTGCAAACAATGTTCCACGTGTGACTGAACAATTGCTGTTGATAATTGGACGTGATCGGTTTTGAACGACCACCCTCTGACCGCAACAAGAAGTAAATGGTGGCTTTGAAATGGTTTCTCAGTACCAGTGTATTAAACGGGCACAATATCATTCCCTTGCGGATTGACTTGGGCTTTACGCCTCTTAACAGTATGCCCACGTTTTCTCCTGCTTTGGCGCTTGTCACCGACTTCCTGAACACTTGAATATCGCTAACGCTTGTTGTTATATTTTCATCGAACCCTAATAATTCAACTTTATCGTTTCTGTGTAACGTCCCTCTTTTCAACGTGCCGATAACAACTGTCCCGCGGCCCGGTACAAGCAAACAATTGTCTATGGGCAATAAAAACGGAGAAGTAGTGTCGCGTTTTGGAGTCGGTATGAAATCATCTATGGCATCCATTAACTTCCTTACGGACTGTTCTCCCAATTCGGATGTATCGCCTTTCAGCGCTAGTAGAGCCGAACCGATAACGAACGGAATCACGTGTCCTTCGAAACCGAAGTCTGTCAGTAGTTCTCTTATTTCCAGTTCGACGAGTTCAATGACTTCGTTGTCTATTATGTCGGCTTTATTAATGAACACGACAACGTGTTTGACTCCGACCTGGATATATAAAAAAAAAAAAAAAAAACGCACGTACATTACACGTTTGAATGTCAACGTAAAGAGTTCAATTTAAAAACCGTCGTTTACTTGTTTGATCAACAGCAAATGTTCCCTTGTCTGTGGCATTGAACCGTCCGTAGCGGCGACCACCAGAACGGCGCCGTCCATCTGGGATGCACCGACGATCATGTTTTTAACGAAATCGGCGTGGCCGGGACAATCGATGTGGGCGTACTTGCGCCGGGCCGTTTCGTAGCCCACGTGCGCTATGTTTATTGTTATGCCTCTGGCTTTCTCTTCGGGGGCTTTATCGATCTCGTCGTAATCTACGAATTTCGTCAGACCGTCCTTTTCCAGTACCTTTGTGATGGCCGCCGTCAGCGTAGTTTTCCCGTGGTCTACGTGTCCGATTGTACCTGTTTCCGATACACTGCGCTACTTAATATATATTTAATCGACACGACGAACGCTTTAAAGTACAATATTCGTGTGTAAAACCTACCGATGTTGCACGTCGATTTGGAAACCGCACTGTACCGTTTTGACGCGATGCGTTTAATTTTCAAAAAACGGTCGTAAACAAATGTCTTCCTGCACCACGTCGTGTTCAACGCAGAAAACGTTTTTATAAACATTTTAATACGAACAGAGCAAACGAACAGTTGGACAGAAAACAAATATCTTTAAAAGAATATATCGCTTTTGAAAACGTTTTTAATCGTTTCAAATCGTTTTTACACGGACACCATTCTACACGCACGCGCGCGCGCGCGCAAACGCAATAATTTACAGAGCGAATTTCACGCGCGTTATCATGCAGACGTCTGATAACGATATCACTGATCAACACGAATGCAGTAAAACGTATGTTTTGTTTTTTTTTTTTTTAATTCATAAAAATCGTACGATAAAGGGGATTGAAAATAAAAAATAATTTTAAAATATAAGTGCGACCCCATTGAGAAAAAGATAACGTTAGAGAATGATCGCTCAAACGGTCCGACGTTTTTGCAGAAGTCCTCGAGGTTATTTCAATAATTTATTTTTGATTTTTTATATGACCTTTACCGTCCGTATTTATAGTGTGGGGGGGGGCAATTGCCCCTAGCGGGATTATTAGCAAGGGGTTTAGGGGCGGCGCCTTTCTGTGTTTTTTTTTTTTAATAATTCATAATAAATATTGGTCGTGTCTGAGTCATTGACCCGTTTTTCAAAGGTGCGTCACGCATTTACGAAAATTAAATTTTACACGTATTTTATCATTTTATAGTAGGTACGTTGTATCATTGATTATAATGTACGTTATATACATATATGATAATATATACTAGTATATAATGTAAGCAATGGTTGTATCAGACATGAACAAAACATGAACATTTTAAAATGTACCTACCTATATAGGTACAGTGTTCGGTATTTGTCCGATTTGTTTATTATAATAGAAAAAAAATGTCCACCTTTACAACAAACATTTAATATTTTATACTAGGTGTAGCGATTAAACGGTCGTTTAATACTACTAAATGTATCTTTTAGTAAATATTCGTATTAGCAAAAGATTAACGATTTTTAACAAAACGATTTATTATTAAAGTAAATTACAAAATACCGTATACTTGATTACATGCATAAATTAATATTAACGAAGAGTATCGCGTAAATAAAATGTTCATATAAACAAAACAAAACAAACAATATTTTATTAAACTCGCGTAACTGGAAATATTATGGTCGACAGGCGCGTACAGTACGGCGGTCGATCGCGGAGAGAGACGATAGTACAAAAATCGAACGACGTAACAATTATAAAACTGAAAGCGGACGTCGTCTTATCGCTAATCGATTAAAGAAGATAATGGATGTATGTGCTGCACAATATAATAATAATAATAATAATAATAATACGTGTACGCCACACTAGGTATAGGCACCTACCTAAAAAAATAATTGCAATTCTTATGTATTTATGTATGTACCTACCCCCTTTTTTAAGTGTCTCCCTTTAGGCAGTGCTCGAAATGGAAAATTTTACGAACAGGAACGCATAATAGGTATAGAATTAATATGCCTAAAATATAGTACATAATTAAATGTAAATCCGGAACTCTTAAATTCTAATTTTAACCAACCGGAACGGACGCAAAGGCTAATATTACGAACCGGAACGCCGTTCCGGTGCGTTCCGGTCCATTTCGAGCACTGCCTTTAGGATAAAATAATCACGGTCCCGCACTAGTTATGGTTTCTATTTATATATATATATATATAACTATGCACCTTGTACCTACCCAGGGGCGGTTACACATGATGTTCAAGGGGAGGGGCGAAAATGGAGCCGACTCCTCTCTGATATCCACATCGATGAGTCATAACTACTGTCTATCCAACATCAAAATAGTAGTCGGCGGCGACGACTTTTCGTCGCCGACAGTCAAAACCACGCCCATTCTACCTCCCACTTGGTCAACTACCTGCGACCGCAAATTGACAGGTGGTCGTCACAAGTTCGTTTAGTGACAACTAGAGAGATGGCAAATCTCAAACGGACGGCAAAGCCAACGCTACGCGCGCGTAGTGAATGCCACGCCCATGCGCATAACTACTATTCTTATGTTGGACAAAGTGTATAGTGATGGGAATAATCGAATAATTCGATTATTTGAATAATCTAATGATCCAATATATTGTATCCGTATTTTGTAATAACCCGAAAAAGAAATATAAATCCATATGTATTATATAAATTTTTTTTTTTCGTTTATTTTGAATGCCTATTTTATTATTAAATGTCAATACTCGATAGCAATATTAATATTTAATAGTTTTGGCTGTTGCAT
The DNA here is from genome assembly GCA_032441835.1 of Slavum lentiscoides. NCBI lineage: Eukaryota > Metazoa > Arthropoda > Insecta > Hemiptera > Aphididae > Slavum > Slavum lentiscoides. Next base: position 4,729,156 of record CM063712.1, on the reverse strand, counting down.
TGAAAAGAAATTTCCCGTAATAATCTTGCCATGGGTAAATATCTTATTTAGCTACGAATCTTGCTACATAATAGAATAGTGGAGTCCGAAGTCCGAAACGGTGCTACTTTTTGGGAGGAGAAAAATAACGCGTATTGTATTTACAAGCCATTTTACCGTCATTCGTTTATTTATATAGCCCGTTCAAGGAATGCAAGTCGTAATTCATTCGATTATTTTTATTTCGACTACTAATCATTCGATTATTTTTTCTTTCCATTACCAATCCATTCGATTATTCCCATCACTAGTAATGACTAATAACTAAGAAGAAAGATCTATTAACGTATCATAACGAAATTCAGACATAGAAAAAGGAAGAACAACGTGCATGGAACGTAAACGAAATAACAATAAAACGGAAAAAGAAAGTAGTCACCAGATAGCGTTACGACACAACATAGAGGGCGTGGCAAAAGTCGCATATAAATATAGCGGTCAGTCTCGTACACCGTACATACACACACACACACACACACACACACACACACACGCAGTACATTATTCACGTTTGACCGCCGCAACTACACTGAGCACTCCGATGGTTTCGGACCGCTATTTATAATCGCTTTTCTGCCACGTCCTCTATGTTGAATCGTAGCGCTATCTGGTGACTACATTATTTTCCCATTTTATTACGGCCCGTTTATTTGCGGCTCGCGGGTGTTTAGTTTGACGCTGACCGAGCGACCGATCGTACTTGCGTATGTCTTTATTATTATTAATCAAAATATTATTTCGCGTATTTCAATAAAATGAAATGAACGTTAGGATTCGTCTTTCCTCGTTTACACTGTACACGACCGACCGAGTTCGTCGTCAGCTAAGCACTAAACGCTCGATCACGACCGACGATCAGCGCGTACGGATCGTCGGTCGAGCACTCATTCCAGCCTTATATACATGATGTTCAAAAGGAGAGGCGAAAATGGAGCATAACCATAACATAATTGGACCAACATTTCATGACACAAGTCGGTGCTGTTAGGTCAGAGATATAGTAAATTAAAAAATATCAAATCCCAAGGGGGGGGGGCGATCCATCTATCGGCCCCCCCTTATAACCGCCACTGCACCTACCATACTTACAATAACGCAATTTATAAGATATCGTATTTATTTACAATGTATATTTAAAGTGATTTTAATGGTTTAATTCTTTAAGTTTTTCGCATCAAAAATATTTTTCATATCTTTTTTTATTTTATTTTTTATTATTATTATTATTATTATTATTATTATTATTATTATTTATTTATTTATTTATTTATTTATTTATTTATTTATTTATTTATTTATTTATTTATTTATTTATTTATTTATTTATTTAATTAATTTCTATGGAAATCTGTAAGCCGCTTTTCTAAACTAATTTACTAGCTACGATTATTACAAAATATTATAAATTGTGCTTTGAAGCCCTGTAGGCCTACTATCATTTATCAGTTTCTATTTAAGAATATTAAAATAATACTTCTATTATCAACCACTTAACAGTGGTGTATCTGATGCTCCATCTAGGGAGGGCGAAATTGTAACGTATCTATACCTCAATATATACTGGGAGGCTCTAACCCCCCTTCCCTTTCAAAAAAAAAATTAAGTCTTTTTTTATTATAATTTTTATTTTAAATTTAATATAGTATACATCAATATTACAATACAAAAAATAAAGTTAATAAAAATTAAAGTAGTTTTGATCTATTTCTTTTTTTTGCAAATCGGTCTATGATTTCTTGAACATCCATACTCCAATATCTCTATGTAGGTATATTCAATAAATCCATTATTATATCAATACATTCTTAAATCTTAAATAATAAATTATCTATATGAAATCATAAAAAACTAAACCACTAAAATTCTGGGGGGGGGAGGCGATCCACCCATCACCCCCTTATATATATGCCACTGCAACTCAATGTACTGTACCCCGGTACTGGGTTCTAAAATAGGTAACGAAAATGTATTGTTTTTACCACATGAAATTTAAAATTCAATTTTTAATGCAAGTATAGAACAGGCAGAAAGAACGAAATTTCAGTGTTATTCTAATCGAACACGATTTATACTAATGGAAGTTGGAACGTTCAAGTACATACACATTTAACTGCAGTGTTTCTTACAATATCGTTACTAATGAGCAGAATACGGGACTTATAAAGCATTTGTTTATTTATTTGGCTTTGCGTAGACTGCTATGGAAATTTATGTGTACAATTTTACAACAATTTTAAGCATAAAAATACAGTGATAGTGTTTGTTTTTGCATATTTTTTGTTTTGTAACGACACAGCTGCTGTAATAAGGCCTCTAACGAAAACTCAATTTGTTTTAAATACAGAAATGTTTTTGGGTTGGGGATAATTCTAAATTCACGCCATCATCGAGGTATTTCGATTTGATTATTATTACTACTTTTTTTTTTTAACAGGACACGCGAATATCGTATCTTTAATTCGGCTTTATAGTAATACCATTTATATAATATTGTCTCTATATATTTAATCAATGGCAAAACGCGTAATTTAATCGTCAATCGACCAAGTGGTTCTTATTATTTCCGCGAGTGTATTATCCGTAAAATACATAATTTACACAGTACCTAAGTACATATACATATTAGAATGGAAGTTTTTATAACGATTCGAGATCACTCGCAACAGATTAAACTGTATTTACTCGACATGTACAATTAAAAAAAAAAAAAAATACTCGAGATGTAAATACAAATAGGTATAAAAAAAAAAATACTAAATATTATTATCTTATTCACTGTAATATAATATAGATGACTTTAATTTCATAATAAATACTGATACACAATACGCGATACAGAATTGTTGGTGATCCATAAAATAAGCTCATGCCAAAAGGAGCAAACAAACTCAAGAGGTAATAGTGGTAATAGTATATATCTATATGAATTATATTTATCCACTCATATACATATAAAAAAAAAATATATATATATACGTTTAATCAAAAATCCAACGTTTTTGATAATTATTATTTATATATATATATATATATATATATATATAAATTGTACATATATTCTGCTGCAAAGATATAATTATACCGTATAATATATACGACGGTACCTGCAGTCATATTTTTTTAATTTTCTTGGGTAGGTACTTCGTATTTTAAAACTAAATTTAGTTATAAAAAAAAAAAAAACAATATGAATTTTTTCACTGTTTTACTATTGTTTATTGTATTATTGAACTTCGTGATGTGTCGTCAATCGGATAAATGCTACCTGCAACTGCCTGCTGATAACCCGTATTCGTATTTCGCTACAAAAACCGTGTACGGTTATGTGTCTGCCAAACAAAATTACAATCAGCCAAGTAAGTATTGCACATCGTATATATTATATGAAAATATTTCACGCTCTTAAGAAAATAAAATTTATTATTATCTTATTAATATAGGTATATTCGCCAATGTTACCTACAGTCCAAAAATAACGTTTTATACTAGGTATAAATAAGAAAAGCCATATATTTTAGAATGCGTAAATTAAATAATAATAATAATAATAATTTTTTAATTTTTTAATTAAAATTAATAATTAAAAATTTTTTTCGCATCAAAATATTTTCATATCTTTTTATTATTATTATTATTATTATTATTATTATTATTATTATTATTATTATTATTATTATTATTATTATTATTATTATTATTATTATTATTATTATTATTTATGCAATTATACATGTAGGGCGAAAATAATATAAAACGTTAGATTATTAAAAATAATATAATAACATTGACACATTGTTAAAACCATTTGTACGATATTGTTACTCATGTGCTTATTGTTTTATACTAATCTTGGCCTTGATCTGTAACTATTCATTTTGATATGACGTGATGTGGCATATAAAGTGTACGACGAAAGCCTTTGTTGTCGTATTGGCCGTGTAAATGGTATAACACTTGAAAATTGTGTTATGTCATCCCGTATTGTTAAAATATACGAATTATACATAATACATGTATACCTTTATGATACATTTATGCGAAATATCAATAGGAGCAATTATGTCCAAAAAAGTTTTCTCGAAACTTACTACGTTAGCTGTGATAGTAAATACCATTGGATGTTGGACTGTACGGTTACTGCTCTTACTGACTTGACATGATAGACAAGACTTTAGTAGGTACATCTCTTTTTAGTCCTTCCACGTATGATGTTGTTTGATTCGTTTAATTGTTCTTGGTACACCTTGATGACCTCCTAGCCGAGACGAATGAAACTCCTCAACGATATTAGTATATTACGTTTTTCCTTCTTCCGAACAGAAGTTAACCCTGCAAATAAATTTTTAAAAACGTATCTTATCATGGTGCGGACTTGCTCCCAGTCAAGTCGATCACGACCTTTTCCAGTTTTTGATAAAGTTATCTGTTCTAAGTTGTTGATTTCGCAAAATGACGTCAGATTCTTTATAGTGCAGAACATTGTTTCGTAAGTTTGCTTTATAACGAGTATCCTTGATCATCTTGGATAATTGCTATCTCGGTGACTATTTCTTATTCCGTTGGATGAGTCGGCCAGTTCTGTCAAATTTCCGTCTAAATTCTAAGGTTATTTCTCGAGACATTTTAAAATCTCTGGACACGCAATACCCAAATGTAAAGTCTTTCGTTGCTTCAATTAGACCGCTTTCCACCTCGATGATGATGAAGTTCGTAATTAGTTTCACTCGAATATCTTTTTTTTCGTTAGTGATTGAGAAATATAATCTTCGAGTTGTGGTGGAGAAGTAATTTTAATGATGCGACTTAGGGCGTCTGAGTTTGTATTTGACGATCCTGGTTTGTAGGCTATATTTATAGTCATGCTCCTCCAGTTGTAGACGCCATCTCACTAATCGAGCTCCCGGATCCTTGACACTAAACAGCTTAGTCAACGGTTCATGATCCGTAACGACCGTGAATCGATGTCCAAACAGGTAAGGGTGGAATTGCTTCACAGCCCGAATGATTGCTAATAAAGACCCGCGGTTTACACGGGGACAGTACTGTCACATTGTCGAACGGGCACGGCCACACTGTCACACTATCAACTATCTAGCCGAGCTAGATAGTGCGATAGCTGACAGTTGACAGTGTGGCAGTAGCTGTCACGATGTTTACACGATGACAGTGTTACGACAGTCGCTGTCATGGCAGTGACTATCACTGTCTACTGTCACCGTGTAAACGAGTTTTTACTCTTTTTCCGTTGTATTGTAATTCTTCTCTGCCTTATTCAAGGAACAATAGACATATATGGGTAAATCAGGTCCCTGAGAAAGTATAGCTCCTATTATAGCTATATTATTGTCGTCCGATGTGACAATGAATGGACGAGGGAAATCCAGATATTGCATATTTGGTTTTTGAGACAAGCGCTGTTTTAACTCTAAAAATGAATTTTGACATAAATCATTCCATACGAATTTCGCACTTTTCTCTAGCAAGCTTGTTAGGAGTTTAGCTGTTTATCTTTTTTTATCTTTTGTATTTTTCGGAACAGAAAAATGTACTACGCAATTTGTGGGTTTTGGATCTGGTTTGACACTTTTATCAGTGATAATAAAAGAGATAATTTCAATCTTAGGCGGAATACATACCTACCCTATAATGGGCTGTGGCTCGTGCCACACTTATTGCCAATGACGAAAATCGCTCAATGTTCCCGCCCTGTCCACATAATACTCTGTTATCGCCTTAACAATATACAGGATACTTACACATATATGCGCATGTGAATAATGTACTTGAATGTACGAATACACGATTATTTATTTTTTATTTAGAATGCAAGACACTGCAGTTATGGCTGTTATCCAGGCATGGTACGCGACATCCTGCAGCTAACGTTATCGATAAATTATCCGAATTGACCGATTACACAAATATAATGACCGAAAATTCAACATTATGTAAAGAAGACATCGAAGCAATAAAATCATGGAAATTCAATTTGACCGAAACGGATGGAAATAAACTTAATATTCAAGGTGCTCATGATTTACAGTCTTTAGGAATTAGACTTCAAAATTTATATAAGGATATATTTAACGAAACTTATAATCCTACGACATATAAGGTTGGGTTTATGTCTAATAATATGTAAATAGAACAAAATTACCTACTTAAGAAATATTGTTATTTCACAGGTATTGTCATCGCCTAAATCCCGATGTGTGGAGAGCGCGATCAATTTTTTAAATTCCGCCTTTAATACGAATATTTCAGATATACCATTGATGGATAAAGGTGACATGAAATTAAATGTATTATTACTCTTGTTCATTACCTTCATATAAAACATTATTGCTATTCAAATATAAATAAATAATATTTTAACTATATAGATATCACAATTTAAGAAAATCAATGACGACGATGATATGAAAGAAAGTAAAATCGGAGAAGTAAATAAATTTTATCATGGTATACACATGCAACAATTAGTACTAAGAGTATCTAAAACTTTGGGATTGGACAATAATTATTTGACATTAGGTAAATTGAATGTATATACACTCCATATGCCTACATATAATTTTAGATTATTATTATATTCACTCGGAGATTAATATTATGTACATTATATATGGTATAATGGTGTACCAAATTTTTTTCGTTTATTTTTTCATTCGCTCTCTGTTCGTTATCCTTTCAACCTTTCCATATTATGATTTATGATTAGGAATGTAAATATAATAATTATCTATGTTTATAAAGAAACGGTAAGAACAATGTACGAGTCATGTCGATACGAAAAATCACGGTACATAAATTCTCACCCGGCTTGGTGTGCCGTGTTTTCTCAAGAAGACTTAAAAGTAAAATACCGAATAAAATAATTTATTTAATAATTATAATGGTATTTAACTAGAATTGACTTTTATAGATACTCGAGTACGAAGAAGATTTGAAATATTACTATTCGATCGGATACGGTGACCCGTATAACGAAAGAATTGGTTGTCCAATTGTTAAAGACCTCATTACAAATTTCCGGTATTATGGATTTAACAACGGGGGGAAAAAAATGTAAATATTTGCGATTTTATATAAGTCATTTTTAATACAGGAATAAATCTCAGCCACAACTTGGCCCGAAAGGAGTGTTTTATTTTGGTCATTCGTCGAATGTGTTTAGCACCATTGTTAGATTGGGATTTGCCAGGGACACATCACCACTTTTAAGCACAAACTTCGATGACATGCGTGATAGACAATGGAAATCGTCGTACTTGAGTCCTTTTGCGGCAAACGTAATGGCTGTACTCTACGAATGCCACGGCAAGAAGCATGTAACATTTTTTGTTAATGAAGTCCCAATGTTCGTGGAAAAATATGGATGTACCCTGTGCCCATGGGAATTGATCGACAATATGTTTGATCCTATTGTCTCTAGTCCATCATGTATGTTTGATCAAACGTCGTCAGCTTCGTTTGTATCCAGAACAGTTGTTATAGTCTTCTCTACATGTTTATTTAACATCATAAAGACAAAATAATATTAAAATAATAGTGTATAGTAAAGTATTAATTTTTTTTTCCTGAGTAGTACTTGCGTTAACACTGTATTTTTATCGATATAAATAAAATTTGTGTAAGAAAATTTCAAAATTGTTGTATGTACTAGAAAATAAATTAAATGGGAATTGAAGTATTCAATTTTTGGAAAAAAAATATTTGATATTATTACACGTGTACTTCAATTATTTTTTTATTCATCTTATAAGCAAATATAGGCTCTACCTATTATTAATATACTGTAGATATGCGTATGCCTATACTATCTACTCATAATAAAAATATTACTGTAGTTTATTTATTTATTATAAATATACGGGCTGGGCCCTTTTTAACATACAACATATAAGATAACAAAATAATACATCGCAATAACTTAGAATATAGAAAAAACAAAATTAAATTAATACTAAATCATTAAAGGCAGGATCAGCATTGGCAATCATGTGCATGATAAATAATAATAATTAATTATGTACTTATAAATTACTGTATTATTTTCAAAAAAATATATTTAAAAATTTTTTTTTACATATAATTAAAAGTAAATATTATTAGTTATTTTTATATAAAATTATAATATTAAAATAAAAATTGAGAAAATTTACAATCGTATTTGTATTCATAGGCACCTGCAAGGGGGGGCAAGGTGGGGCATTTGCCCTCCCCCCGGCTTTTTGGTAATATATATTGTATATTTATTAGTATCTTTTATTTGAAATTGAAATTTATTATTCCTATATACGTAATAAGTATATATAAGTAATATATACTACTATTACGAGTAAACCAGTTTATTGAGCGATCCAAGGCGTTTACAATTTCGTTTTCAAAAGTAATAAACAGTAAACAGTAATAAATATTAATGTTATAAGAATTCAAAAAATGTATACTTATTTATTTTACTTTTAGACATTTGTTAAAATTTAAAAATTGTCCAAGACCATCCCATTGCATATCTAGTATATATTTTAAACGCTTGCCTGCGCCTATGTTTGTATTATTAAATACGGATAGGTATTAGATAACAGTATTAAGTATACTGTTATACCACAGATTAGATGAGATTATATATTAGATTAGATATTCATCTAACCTGTGGTTATACTGTATAGTTGACGCGTCGACGCAGTACGGGTACACACAGCGATTATATCTACTTGAGTACGGTGTATACTAATATTTGTTGTCGTGTGTATTATGTGCACTGCGTATACAGAAGTGGGCGACTCAGGGGCGGACTGGCCAGGGTGTGCTAGTGTGCTGTAGCACACCGGGCCGGTTCAATATGTCAATATAATAGGTAATTGATTATTTCTAATAAAAAGATTGAATATTAACATAAGTTTTATTTTGTTCGTGGACCTATTATTACGTTTTTTCGTTTTACACTGATTAAAATTTTAGGGATATCATTTATTCACTATTGTAATCGTAATAAGGTAAATTGTGCTTTTCAAAGATCCAAGACCAGTGGTGTATTTATATAATCAATCGATAAATAGGTCGATATAAAATGAGTTTGGGCTATTCATAATTGTGGAATACTGGGCCGCATGCCTCCCAGTCCACCACTGGTGGGTGTAGTCAACATTGGTGAGCGGGCGGCAGTAGAGGAAGTGGTTTTGTATGAGCAACATGCTCTTAACGTGCGTCAACTATAGCTATTGTAATCAATTAGGTAGAAGTTTTTCTGTACTCGTCAACATGGCGTACTCACGAGGGGGGGTATGGGGTTTAACCCCTCCCTCCGTTGCAACCAATTCGTATTATATTTGTAAAGGTGCCTGTACACCGTAGAGAAAAATCTAGCTAGAGTAGACATTGTCTAGCTAGATTGCGCTAGCTGTGTGTTTACACTATAGAGACATTTTTAGAAATTTGCTCTAGATAGAGCAGTCTCTGAGAGCGCGTAGAGTTAATCTACCTAGATCAGTCTATAGTCCGTGTACAAATGGTACATGATATTTCTCTCGAGAGTATTTAGAGCGTAGTTGATAACAATGCTTCGTACAAAAAATGTCGGACCGAAAACGTTTTGCAGCTGCAGTTGTAGTGTATAATTTAATAAAAAATTTTTTTAAAAACTCGCCATTTCACTCGGTACTTATTAAGGGGAAAATAATTTTTTTTCTTTTTTATATTTGATTACAACGAACGTGTTTTTTAGCTACGAAATATTTATTACTACCGACATTAAATAAGCAATGCAATACAAATTATATAAGTACTTAAATATTAAAGGTAAACAATATGAATAATATCGAAAAAACAACTATACACTGTACTGTATGGTATGTTATCAATTTTGATTATAATTGTACCGGTAAATTTTTATTATTTGTCCGTGCTCTATTTGTGCTCTATTTAGTCTATATTTAGCATGCTGAATAGATCTAGGCTACCCTAGCTAGAGCGTTTTATCTCCGTGTACACTGTTAATTTTTGTTTACTCTTTCTAGAGTTTGTTGATCTAGTTAGAGTCTGGAGAGGTAAATGCTAGAGTGCTCTAGGTGTTGTATACACTAATTAGACTAAACGTAGAGAGCTCTAACTAGAGTTACTCTACGAAAAAAATCTACAGTGTACAGGTAACTTAAGGAATATGAATTATGAATTCTCATTGTGTTGTCGTATAATTTATATCTAAAATTACAATCATATTATAATGTAATAGAACAGTGGAGTCTGAAGTCCAAAACAGAAATATTTTTTTGAGGAAAAAAATAACGCATATTATTTCTTCCAATACGTTTTTCCGAGTCCGTTTTACCGTCTAAATACCCGGTATGAGTGATGCTTAAATTGCGTTTTCGTTATTATTAGTTGTTACTGAACGTTATTAAAAGTATACCCGGTTCAATGGACTTCCAGTGTTAGCGATTCATGGAGGAGTTCCATTAACAGCTGAAGAAGTGGTAAAGAGCCAAGAAAATTAGATTTGGTATTATAAAAAATAAAAATTTTATTATTTAATATTGTATTTTTTTTATACTGAAATTATTAAAAATAATATTAAATATCATAATCAGGGGGGTGTGGGCCCAGAGCCGCCCACATATTTTTTCTGGAAATTATCAAAAACTTTCCCCTTTGAAAATTCCTGAGAAAGCCACTACTCGTCAATATTCCTATTTAACGCGATGTATATTAAATTATGTGAAATTTTCACGTAGGTACCTAACAACGCACAATTTTCTGGTGTTACCATTTCGTGTTTGCGGTTCGGCCGTTGTCTCTTATCAATAGTCATTGATTTCTAATTATAACCATAAATGGTAACATGGTTAGTTCTGTCAACTACAATAATAATAGTAGTTGAAAAACGGAAGTTTCTATATAATTATTATTTAATATATTTAAATGTTGTGTTTTACAAATATAAAAGTAAAAATATGCATGGCCCAATTCCCGCGTTTGTCAATAATTTCGCTGCGGTTGTGATATTACGTTAAAGAATTTTCTATTTTATGAGTGGGTGCCAGTGGCGTGGCGTTGGTTGTGAGTGAATGTAAGCAGTGATATACACTTGATACTGTTACTACCCACCTCTCCCTCCTGCGGTAGGTCGTTAGATTGTTGTCGTTGTTAAAACGCGTAGACGTAGTGAACTTAGTGGTACAGAGTGCCAATAGTAAGTCGATAACGAACCAACAGTGTCGCGTATGCAATATGAAAAATGCTTACAAACTATGTAATAAAATGTGCCCTCTCCCGTGGTACTCTGTCTATATCACGTCAACAAGCTCGCGTAAGCAGTTTCAATACGTGTTACACGGCGTCTTGTAAGCAATTATCAAACACATTACGTGCCATGCCACTGTGACAGGAATAATGAATGATTCATTTTCATTTAATTAATTAGCGAGACTTGAATATTTACCTATACAAACTTTTTTCTTTTTTCAAAGTGTAAGCAGTGCTTACGTGTACGCTACGCCCCTGGTGGGTGCAAAATCCATTTCGTAGGGTGGCCAGTTTATAAGTATAAAAATACGGGACAAATATAATTCTTTTATCAATTATATCATAAATAAAAAGGGATGCACTTCGCTCGTCGGGTGTCAGTAGGGATAGAAGCACGTCGTTTATTGGGAATTTGGGAATGATACTCTTGGTGGATGTATTGAATTTGAAAGTAATGATAAATCATTACTATCAATAAAACAATTGTAAGCTTAGCTTCGGTGTAATATACATAACTATTATGTTATACTACATTATTTATACAGGTATAATTGTGTCTCCTACACGCCATTTAACTTTTAAATAAATCGGTTATCATAACAATTTTATTTTCATGTTATTTTTCAATTACACAATGTATGTAATCTATAGTTTATTTTACGCTTCGGGAAAGTATACTAAGAAAATCAAAACATAACCTCTCTAAAGTATCAATTATATGCTATTCAGTTTAAGAGCATACCGGAACGCGCAAGTTGAATGAAAGCCGGAGCGATGCTAGGCCCCCCAGGTAGTTTTAATAGCTGCTCTGTCATTGGCTGTTGCTATCGGCAGCAGTCAGCACACAACGGTTTCCGCCAATCAGAATACCGATAGAACCTCACCTGCGCGAACACGAACCAATTTTCGTCCACCGCCCGGTATACTCTTAAACTGAATAGCGTATAGATGCAATTCGCTACCGGAAACCGGGTATGGTTGTAACTTGTAAAGATCGGAGCACTTCTTCTGGTACAAAATTTGTTTACATATAAAAGAAAAATAAATAAATATAATTTTAATTATTTATCATATACATTCTCTATTTTAATAAATAAAATTGAAGTTTTTTTCATTAAAAACACATTTTTTTCTACGTGCATAATTATAACAATATACCTATTACTATTTGAATAAAAACTACAAAAGCCGCTTTTTCTACCTAATAAATATATAGGTATTCTACCTATAAACAAATTAAAAATACTTCATGTCATATTTTGTTAAGTCTGATAATACCCATCAGGAATTATTATCAATTATTACAATATTATCAGATACTAATATATTTTAGAGTGCAGACTGCAGACTCAAGCGAAGAAAAATGGAAGAAATTGTAATAATATTGATAATGTCGATAAAAATTACATTTATTATTATCTTTTTTTATTATAATAAGAAAAGGGGACATATTATTAAAATACAGAACAATTTAGCGTCCCGAGAGCATTTGTCGGGACAACGGGACAAACTTTTAAAATACGGTACATTCCAGTATAATACGGGACGTCTGGCCACCCTAATTTCGCTTCTCCCTAAAATAAGAAGAACGTAGGTACAACGCTGGTAAATGTGAATTTAAGTTTGAAGACCCTCCTCTCATCCAAAAATTCACAGAGTACGGTTATAATTCAGCAAGTATGTTCTGTGTAATTTCAGCTTACAAAATGGAAGGTAAGTTGATACATAAGTACTTACAAGATGTATTCAAATTGTTTCAAGGCAATTTTATTATGTTTAAAATCGTAATAAGTTTTTGAAAATATATACTAAATTTAGTATTTACTACTACAAGTATGTAGGTACCGATGTGAAATCATTTATTTGTCTTATAACGTGTGCTGCACAATAGGTGTACGCATTGCACACATTGTGTGGAGGGTGCATATGCAATGCACATTGCACATTGTGTATACTACACAAACACGAAACATAGTATTTGCGGTAAATATTAGAAGCGATAAATTTTAAATACGACGTTTAATGTTTGTCTCGTATGCACATGTGTCCGATCGCAATGTGTATACCAACTGTGCAGCGCACAGTATTATATAAATAAATAATTTTCTTTATAAATCAATCTACTTGTAGCGGTAAAATACGTACACGTGTGCAATGTGTATGCCAACTGTGCAGTGCACAGTATTATGTAAATAAATAATTTTCTTTATAAATCAATCTACTTGTAGCGGTAAAATACGTACACGTGTGCAATGTATGCCAACTGTGCAGTGCACAGTATTATGTAAATAAATAATTTTCTTTGTAAATCAATCTACTTGTAGCGGTAAAATACGTACACGTGTGCAGTGCAATATTATGTATAAATAATTTTCCAATCTGTGCAGTGCCAACTGTGCAGTATTATTATGTAAATAAATAATTTTCTTTGTAAATCAATCTACTTGTAGCGGTAAAATACGTACACGTGTGCAATGTGTATGCCAACTGTGCAGTGCACAGTATTATGTAAATAAATAATTTTCTTTGTAAATCAATCTACTTGTAGCGGTAAAATACGTACACGTGTGCAATGTGTATGCCAACTGTGCAGTGCACAGTATTATGTAAATAAATAATTTTCTTTGTAAATCAATCTACTTGTAGCGGTAAAATACGTACACGTGTGCAATGTGTATGCCAACTGTGCAGTGCACAGTATTATGTAAATAAATAATTTTCTTTGTAAATCAATCTACTTGTAGCGGTAAAATACGTACACGTGTGCAATGTGTATGCCAACTGTGCAGCATAATATGTTATTATGAAAATAAATGATTTTACATTGGTACCTACATGGCTACATACTTGTAGTAGTAAATTTAGTATGTATTTTCAAAAACGTATTACGATTTTTAGACATAATACTTTAAAACAATTTAAATACATCTTGTAAATATGTATCAACTTACCTTCCATTTTGTAAGCTGAAATTACACAGAACATACTTGCTACGTTATAACCGTACTCTCTGAATTTTTGGATGAGTGGAGTGTCTTCAAACTTAAATTCACATTTACCAGCGTTGTACCTACGTCCTTCTTATTTTGGGGGGAAGCGAAATTAGGGTGGCTAGACGTCCCGTATTATACGGGAAACTACCGTATTTTAAAAGTTTGTCCCGTTGTCCCGACAAATGCTCTCGGGACGCTAAATTGTCCCGTATTTTAATAATATGTCCCATTTTCTTATTATAATAAAAAATGAAAATAATCAATTTTTAAGCCTCCCTAAATTCTGTATAGCCCCCCCCCCCAAAATTTTTTGAGAATTTTGAATTGATATAAAAATCTAAAGAGTGTTTGGGATGGATTTAGACTTCAGCCCCTCCAAACTTCAAACACTATTTGCGCCTATGTGTATATGTATATACAATATACATACATACATAAAAACGTATTTAATTTGTTTTAAAAAATTGTAATATATGTGACAAAATCATTATAAGTTTATGAAAATATGTACTTGTTTTACAGTTACAAGTCAAGGTACCATAGTACCATACAACAAGTAAGGTAAGCACCCGTCTAAAACCATTCGTTTACTTAATACTGTATGTCGTACAAGAGGTGTAGGTACATATTGCACACATGTGTGACGCACATTTTGAGTACGAGATAAACATGAGACCTTATATATTTTACCATTTATCAATTTTAGCAAATATATATACATATATATTCTAATGAAAAAAAAAAAGAATTATAAATATTGGTCAATGATCATACATCATAACATCTGTTGCAATGCAAACAAAATAAAGTTGGATTCTTTTGTGCGATGGGGTTACGGTCGACGATCGTAAATTATTCCATTATTGTCCTTGCTCGATCATACACGTCATATTACGATTTTCCCAAAAATTATTTCAACCTTCATTCTTGTACAGACAACATCATTGTTCGCCGAGTTCGCAGTAAGTATTACCTTTTAATTTTTTAATACTGTTTGTACCGATAACCATACTGGTGTTATTTTGATAATAATAACACAATGTATAGTAAATAAATGTTTCATTTAATTTCTTTAATATTTCTTACTTTAATCGACTCGTGTTTGACCAGTTTACGAATACGATTAATCACTTGATATCCGAATGTGAATAATACGCTGATATCAATACATTTTGTAAATATTAGAACATTTTGTAAGCTTTATATATTTAATACAAAAATGTAAGTTGAGCAATTTTATAAAAATATAAAATTAAATAAAAACCCGTCTCATGCGTTCCCTTTTAAAAAGTAGAGATACGCTAGAATAAACGTACATCATATTATTCTTCGAATTAGGGGTAACGTCAATAATTTACGCACTGCCTTTAAAAATAACCATTGTAAAGGAGATTGTAGCTTATCACTCGTATGTTATCATGTTTATACAGTCCACCGCTTTACCATACATAACCAAATTGTTCAAATTGTTTTTTTTTCTAACGTTGTTGTCATTCATATATTACACATTCCACAAAAATTACACGCACGTACGTTTTATAAAAAAATCAACGTTTTTTTTATATACTATCCATCCATTCATCAACATTTAATGGTCCATCGAACCGGATACATACATTTATCCTCGTATTCATTCATACATTGATTAAATTGAGTAGTGTGGTCGCAAACGAAGTCGTGAAACCTGTCGTTCAATAGTGCGTCCACGTGCTGAAAATACATTTGCGTAAGTACTAAGTACCTACATTCATCCGTTTCGATCGCGTAGCCGAAATCGTCGTCGTCGAAACTGTCAAATTCGAAATCGTCGAATTTGTCATCGTGTCCGTCGTGTTCGTAATCGTGTCCGTCGTGTTTGTCATCGTGTTCGTCGTGTTCGTAATCGTGTCTGTCGTGTTCTCGTAGTTGTTTTAATCATAATCGTTCGTGTGTCTGTGTCATACTATATTGGTACTCATTCATAAATATGGAGAAACTGTTAAAAAGGCTTATTACCAAAAAGAAGTTGATAGAGAAAAAACAACATACGCTCGAAAACGTAAAACAATATGAACAACATCAAATTGAAATTCAATTAGAGTTGTTACAAGATGCGTTCAAAATGTATAATGAAATCTACGAAGAACTAACGACTGTATTGGATGATAAAGATCAAGACAAGTATGTGAACGAACTTGAAACCATATCTGCGTTGTACGTCACTGTAAAATCGATTTTCCTATCGCAGTTGTCTAAAGATCAAGAAGGTGAATATGAGAAAAAAGAACAGTGTCACATCAAGTTACCACCTATAAGCATTCCGCAATTTAGTGGAAAACGGGATGAGTGGTACTCATTTAAGGACCAATTTGAAAACATAGTTCATAATAATGATAATGTAGACAATATGCAAAAAATGTATTATTTGAAAACAAGTTTAAACGATGAAGCAGCCCAAGTCATATCGTCTTTGTCATCAGAAGGGAATAATTACATTGAAGCGTGGAATTTGATAAAAGGCAGATTTGATAATAAGCATTTGGTGTTCCAGACTCACTTGCATAAATTATTTACACAACCTGCAGTTCAAATCGAATCCCCACAGACGTTAAAAGCGCTAATTGACACAACAAATAAGCATATTCGTGCGCTGAAAAATATGAACCGACCCACAGAGTATTGGGATGATGTTTTGGTGCATTTGGTGTCAACAAGATTACCTGTGGACATGCGCAAAACATGGGAAATTGAGTCTGCAAATTATTTAGAATTCCCAACATGGCAAGCTCTGAGTGATTTTGTCGAAAGCCGAATACATGCGTTGGAGGTAATGCAATTCCGACCGAACAGTAACACATACAAGTGTAAACCACAAAGAACAGTTACCCATGCTACTATTACAAACAACAAAAGCAGCCAATCATGTCCAATCTGTAATTTGTCGCACAGTATTTACAAATGTAACACATTTAT
This sequence comes from Slavum lentiscoides, assembly GCA_032441835.1. Classification (NCBI taxonomy): domain Eukaryota; kingdom Metazoa; phylum Arthropoda; class Insecta; order Hemiptera; family Aphididae; genus Slavum; species Slavum lentiscoides. The sequence goes on along the minus strand of CM063712.1, from coordinate 4,711,928 downwards.
GGGAGCAACAGTAAGTGATCGTTATTCGTTAGTCAAAAGGTCACAAATCTGTTGGAACTGTCTTCGAGTTGGACATTTCCTATCTCAGTGTACAATGAACAAAGGGTGTAAAACTTGTGGTGAAAAACATCACACACTTTTACATAAGGAGACATCACATATCAAATCATCAATAGAAAACAACACACCATCAGTTATGACCAATACTACAAGGGAAACATCTACATCTAATCAAACTAACATTGTACATGCACATCATGGATTATCAAGGTCTTCGGTATTGCTGTCTACTGCGTTGGTACGCATACATGGTACTAATGGCTGTACAGAGTTCGTTAGAGCATTGCTTGATTCAGCCTCACAATCACATTTCATCACCACATCATTAGTTCATCGCTTAGGATTAAAAATGAAAAAATGCCAAGTCGGTGTCGAAGGTATAAACGGTGTTGCTACTCAAATCTCAGGACTAACATCTTTCCAGATTTCATCACGCTGCACAGATGCTCATTATTCGATGACCGCACTGGTAGCTCCAATCATCACCGTTCAACTGCCCACTGAAAATATTCCAATCGAGCACTGGTCGTATCTGGAAAATGTTTCCTTAGCTGATCCAAATTTTCATATACCAGGAAAGATTGAATTGTTGATTGGTGCAGAATTATTCATGGATATCATCAAGGAATGTAGTATACGTAGTTCGGTTAATAATCCTTCATTGCAGAACACCGAATTTGGATGGGTCGTATCCGGAAGTCATTCATTCACATCTAAACCGTATGTCGACTCATACACGTCTACAACTACCATCGCTGGTTGTTCGAACGTCTCTGTGGATAACTTACTAAAACGTTTTTGGGAAATGGAAGAGGTTCCTCGTATGACGGTCATGTCTTCTGAAGAGTTAACATGTGAAAATCATTATATTGCTACACACTCCAGAAATGTTAATGGACGATTTGTGTTAAGATTACCATTTAAACAACTACCACCTAAAGTAAACAATTCATATGTTTTAGCTGCCCAACGTCAATACAAAGTTGAGCGTTTCCTCTCCAAGCATCCAGACATATCCAGTCTTTACAGAGACTTTATGAGAGAGTATGAAAGTTCTCACCACATGCAAAAAGTAACTACCGATGATTTACAACCTCATGTCTTTATACCACATCATCACATATACAGACCAACCAGTACAACAACCAAGTTACGAGTCGTCTTTGATGGATCATGTACAATGAATTCGGGTCATTCGTTAAATGACTACTTACATAAAGGGCCTAAGCTGCAAAGAGACATTGTAAACGTTCTGATCAATTTCCGACTCTCACGTTATGTTATGACCGCTGACATTAAACAAATGTTTCGCCAGATGTTCATTCACCCCGACGATCGAATTTATCAGTGTATCTTGTGGCGTGAAACTCCATCTGAACCACTCCAACCATTTATGCTCAATACGGTGACATATGGGTTGGCTCCATCACCCTATCAAGCCATTCGTACATTGCATCAACTAGCCAAAGACGTTTCTGATCGTCATCCTAACGCATCAAAGGTCATCTTAGAAGACTTTTATGTCGATGAAGTAATGACTGGCCGAAACAGCGTTGACGAACTGTGTAGTTTACAAAAGGAATTAATTAATGTATTGCAGCAAGGGGGTTTTGAACTTCGCAAATGGGCAATTAACAGTTCGTACATCCTGGATACGATTCCAGCATCGCATCGTGTTGCACAATTACCATTCTGTGACCAGTCGGACCATGCCATCAATGTGTTGGGTATAAGTTGGAACGCCAGCAAAGATACTTTTGCCATTCAAGTTAACACATTGAAATTCGATGAACATATCACCAAACGCAGTTTGCTGTCTAACATCGCTCGGATGTACGACCCATGTGGTTGGCTTTCTCCACTTGTGGTTGTATCTAAACTTCTAATTCAACAGTTGTGGAAAGAGAAATTAGGGTGGGATAATGAAGTGTCCCGTGAGTTAACGCAGTCGTGGCATGCACATCGTGCGTCGTATCAGTGTCTGACCACTTTTGACATTCCCCGATACGTTAACCAGTCGTCAACGCAAATCATTACTTACAACTTGCATGGGTTCTGTGATAGCTCGGAGCAGGCCTATGCTGCTGTCATTTACTTACTTGCTACGTCATCTGACCTGACTACATCTACTTTGTTGGTTTCAAAAACAAGAGTAGCTCCTCTTAAGAAGATTTCCATACCACGCCTGGAATTGTGCGGAGCTCTTCTGCTGGCACAGTTAACCGACTCAGTTCTCAAATCTATACATACAACTATAAGTAACGTTTATCTTTGGTCAGACTCCACTATCACACTTCAGTGGATTCAAAGTGAACCGTACAATTGGACCACTTTCGTTGCCAATCGAATTACACAGATACAACAACTCATTCCGGCAGCTATATGGCGACATGTTTCTTCGTCCGACAATCCGGCAGATGTGGCTTCGCGTGGATTGACGGGTGAGCAACTTGTTGACTGTAAGCTGTGGTGGCAAGGTCCTGAGTGGCTAATTGATAGTGCCAGGTGGTCTGCTTGTGTCAACGTTCACTCAAAATCGTTACCGGAAAAACGTCCTGTCCGCACGGTGACTGGAACTACTACTATAGCCACTGATGATTTACTAATGAGATATTCCGATCTTGAATGCCTTTTAAGAACAACATCTTACATATTACGCTTCATACATAACTGCACTCCAACATCATCTACTTGTCATAGAGGACCCATTGGAATAGGTGAAAGACGCTCCGCTCTTATAATTTGGCTCAAACGTATGCAGTATGACGCTTTTTCTACCGAAATCAACCGTTTACGTCGGAATGTTGCGATACAGTCGTCCAGTTGCTTAGCTAGCTTCAATCCGTTTTTGGATGAATTCGACTTACTTCGTGTGGGAGGCCGGTTGAGACATTCAACTTTATCCTTCACTCAGAAACATCCTATCATATTAGCAAAGAATCACACGCTCACTCTGTTAATTATCCGACAGGTGCATTTGTCAAATTTACATGCCAGCTTAAACGTAATGCTGACACTTTTGCAAACCAAGTACTGGCTGATTCATGGACGAAGCACTGTAAAACGTTTTATTCATCAGTGTGTTACTTGCTGCCGCTATCGTAAAGTCAGAAGTCAGCAACTCATGGGTGACTTGCCTATTAATCGTGTGACCATCTCAAGTCCTTTTGCCAAATGTGGTGTAGATTATGCTGGACCCTTTCTCACTCGCTTACCCAAGGGACGCGTCCGCATTCAAACAAAAAGTTATTTAGCGTTGTTTATTTGTCTTGTGACCAAAGCCGTGCATCTGGAAGTTGTAAGTGACCTTACTTCAGAGGCATTCATTGCTGTTTACGACGTTTCGTTTCACGACGTGGTTATCCTTCTGTCATTATGAGTGACCAGGGTACAAATTTCAAGGGTGCACACAACAGTTTACGCGAATTACATACATTCTTGGCCTCAACACCGGTGAAGGAGAAACTACATTCGTTTTGTTTGCCACATGAAATCGATTGGCAATTCATTCCCCCTGCATCTCCACACATGGGTGGTTTGTGGGAAGCCAATATCAAATCTTGTAAGTCTATACTACAACGCATTACTAAAGCGACAGTCTACACCTTTGAAGAACTAGGTACGTTATTCACTCAAATTGAAGCCGTATTAAATTCTCGGCCTCTGTGCTCTTTGTCTTCAAATGCTGACGATTACTCAGTTTTGACTCCAGGACACTTCCTTATTGGTCGTCCATTGTTAGCACTACCTAGTGCTGACCACACATGTACTCCAGTAAACCGACTTGCCCGTTGGAATCTCATTCAACGTCAACATCAACAATTTTGGCGTCAATGGTCTCGGGACTATCTCTCCACACTCCAGCAGAGGGTCAAGTGGCGATTCAGTGAACCTGACCTCAAACACGGTGATTTGGTTCTGGTTAAGGATGACCATGCTCCACCCCATCAATGGCTTTTGGCGAGAGTCAGTGAGGTACACCCCAATCCTGACGATGGAAAGGTCCGTGTGGTAACCATTCGTACTGAGCAGACATCATACAAACGCCCCATAACAAAGCTGGTGAAACTACCTCTTTAATTGTAAGCTATAAGTTAATATTGTATTTTTTTTGTAATAAATTGTATTATATTCATTAACATATAAGGTTATCCTATTCTAAAATTACCCTACTCTGTAATAGTAAATAATTCGTTCCTATATATTTCATAATGTACGTTGTACTATTGTATTTTTTCTTTATTATGTAATTTTGTACTTTTCTATTTATTAATCGTGTATTCTAAATTCAAATTTATTGAGGCGACCGCTCAAGGTGGCCGGTGTAAAGGAGATTGTAGCTTATCACTCGTATGTTATCATGTTTATACAGTCCACCGCTTTACCATACATAACCAAATTGTTCAAATTGTTTTTTTTTCTAACGTTGTTGTCATTCATATATTACACATTCCACAAAAATTACATGCACGTACGTTTTATAAAAAAATCAACGTTTTTTTTATATACTATCCATCCATTCATCAACAACCATGTTTATCGAAAAAACCCTAGAAACGCAATAAGTTGTAACCACGAATTAATCAACTTTAATCGTGGTTATAACCTGCATACTTTTTTATTTTATTATTAATTTAATTTTAATCCACCGTTTGCCACGCGATTTGTTATACTCATTATTATAGATTCGGTTAGAATAATTTATATTTACATCATAGGTATCAGCTTGAATCATGTCGGCCCACTGTTAACAAGGGAAGGGGCAAATGGCCACCCTGCCACCCACCAAATGACGCCGCTGGTTTTATAACGGTCCGCTGTCGCGCTATGTCTGTATACGCAGGCGTTAATTTGACGCTGACCGAGCGACCGATTGTACGCACGGACGCTATCTTTATTATTCATTTTTTTTCAATATTATTATTAATATTATTTCGCGTATTTCAATGAAATTTTAATGTTATATCCTAAAATAACAATAATTAGTTTTTCAGTATTGAAAACGAAAATATTTTTTAACGTCCATTGCCAATTACAAATTAATTAATCAGTTAATTGTCATTTACCACTAAGTCCCGAATCTTCACTCCATAAATAATTGTTATACCTTAAATTGTACCTATTTCGTATTTAGCCCAGGTGAAACGCTTTCATATTATTTTCTCTCAAATAATTATTATTATCTGTTAAAATATTTATGAATTTAATTTAATTTAATTTTTTACAGCAAATATTTTAATAACACGCTGAAAATGATATTAGTAGTCATAATTTCCACATTGCTAATACTGTCTGTGAAATGTGCACCTTCGTTTGACGACCCTCCTATCATCCAAAAATTCACAGAGAACAATTATAATGCAGCAAGTATGTTCGGTGCAATTTCAGCTTACAAAATGGAAGGTAAGGTGATACATACTTACAAGATGTATTTAAAATGTTTTAAGGCATTTTTGTTATGTTTAACAATCGTAATACGTTTTTGATAATACAATAATACATACTAAATTTACAACTACAAGTATGTATATAGGTATCGATGTAAAATGATTTATTTACTTAATACCGGGCGCTGCACAGTTGGTAAACACATATTGTTCTCGGACACATGTGCATACGAGATAAACATTAAACGTTGTATTTAAGATTATACCTCTTCTAATATAAAGTGAGAAATAGAAGGGTGTGCTAATAACCGAGCACCCGATGAATTTATTTATGAAGTACTCAGCACTCAATTGAATTAAAACACATTTCTGTTATAATAATTTTAAAAATAATTTTTTTTTTGTGAAAAAATCTAAAATTATTTTATATGAATAATAAATATAATAGCGTAAAATTGGGTACCTACCACTTTTCCAAAAATGTATAATCTTCTGTATCCAATTATAATAATAGTAAAAATAATAATAATAATAATAATAATAATATTATTATTATTATTATTATTATTATTATTATTATTATTATTATTATTATTATTATTATTATTATTATTATTATTATTATTATTATTATTATATGAGTTCAAAAACTTTCGTTTAATATTGCATTATAAACAATTAGTGCTTTATATTTTTCAAGAATATATATTTATTAATATAACAATATGTACTTTTATTAGAAAAATGTACGCCAATAAAAGCATGGTTACTTAAAAGACATGGTACAAAAAATCCGGAAGAAAATGTTATATCGTCTATTAACACTGATTTAGTGAATATTCAAAATAAACTCAAAAAAATATATGAAAACGAAACCGAGAACAATTTTACACAATTGAAACCAGATCAGAAAAATGTTATTTTTCATCTAAAGGAATGGAAAAACTTTCTGCATAATGCTAAACCCAAAGATTTAATAGACCATGGTAGTACGATGATGTCCGATTTTGGTAAAAGGATAAGCGCTAAATTGGAGATATTAACCACAACAATTTCATCAAATGAGATTGAGGTAAATGTAACATACTTTTGTTATTTATGGATATTCAACGTTGAATTTAATCATTTATAGGTTTTATCTGCAAATGAAACGAGATGTGTCAGTAGTTGTGAACGTTTATTAGAATCATTGTTCAATAACCAAATAATGGAAAAAATTGAAATAAAACACCCTGGAACTGATGAAAGATTAAAAGTATAGTATTTATAAATCATTTTTATATAATGAAATTTGATTAAAATCGTTATGTAATTTCTGATACATTCAAACATTTCTGATTTAATTATTTGAGCACAATTTCATTAGTATTACAAAGATATATGTACCTATGTAATTGTGTAAATAGAACTTATCATCAATACATTCCTATAAATTAACATACAACCTAAAAAACCGAAAGTTTTAAAAATATCAAAAACTAATAATATATTTTTTTTATACTTATACAATACTTTAAAAACCACCTTGTATAGTATATTAGTTGTCATAAAATAGGCAGTATAAAACTAATTATTTCAGTGAATATTTATTAATTTTAAGTAATTTTTGATATTCGTGATTATTGAGTTGGTATTTGAGATTTTTTAATAAAGCCTATATTTTAACATAGTATTGTGATGCAAATCTTCCAAAAACTTTTATGCATTAACATGCGACATTGAAGTAACAATTTATTATTTGTCGGCATTCAAATTATATAATGTTCTGATGAGTAGCAAGGAAAGATAGGGTGATAACTGATCATATTCATTAGTCTCCCCAATAATTATACAATTACATTTTTAGTAGGTAATTTAAATTTTAAACTTTAAATTATTGTTATTGTTATTATCATTATTACTCCACTACCACTACTACTACTACCACTATGTGGTATCAAAAAAATATTAATTATATTAATATAAAAAATATTTCATTACATCAGTTAAAGAAGCCTTTAGATGATAAAATAAAGATTGTTCCTAAAAATAATGGGAATCCGGTATTTGCCGAAAATCTTTATTTTGAAAAAAATTGGCATCCAATAACAAAGAAAATTAAAGAATTATTATTTCCTGAACATATTTCGGAATATGAAACATATCGTGATCTAGTAACAGACAGTGAGATATATTTATAAAATATATTAAGTACCATTTTAATCCTTTAATTAATGTGTTAGTACATATAAGTATTTTGATTTAAGAAGACATACTAAATTATACGTGTCAAATTATTTTGTCTAATTGTTCAATAAAAAAATAAAAGTACCTATTGAATTCAAATCAGCTCTGAACCAAACTTAAGCAATCTACATTTATAATTAAATTTTAATATTTCGTTAATGAATAAAATAAATAAAGATATATTTTACTTTAAATAATACTTTTATACATTTTCTTCGAAAACCTCATTAATTAAAAAAAAAAAATTAGTTATACTCAGTGTATTTTAAAGTAAAGGCATTACTTTTAATTTTTTCAATTATTCAGACTATACTTCTCATTTCTATTACTATAATATCACCCTTAAAATACAAATTCGATATTTAAAAAAATAATTTTATAAACAAAAACGTGTAACGAATATTTACGTAGAATTATTATTCTCGTAATTTTCATATACAATTTTCACATATTCACTGACTAGTCTTATTATAATAATGTGACATAATTTATATATATATATATATATATATAAACATATTTAGAGACAGTTATGACCATGTTCAATGCTTGTGCATACGGTTTCTTTTACACGGATGAAAATGGAAACCCTTTAACTAATTGGTGCTGGGTGTTTGATTTTAAAGATCTACAGGTATGTATATTGTATAGTCATAATATCATAAGACAAGATAATTCTTATGAACTATTAAATACTTTTTTTATATTAACAAATTTTTTTAGAAATTTGAAAACTTTAAAGATTTAAAGTATTACCATAGAAATGGGTATTACCTAGAAGAAAATAGAAAACTTGGAAATAAAATAACGAAAGACATTCTAGATTTCATAGAGTATTATAATAATAATTAAAATATATATAATTTTGTATACAAACAAATTTAAGTAAACAAATGTATTTTAATTTTAAGGAAACCCGATGGAATAAAATTTAAATTATTTGTTGGACATTCATCAAACTGTTTAAGCGTCATTACCAGATTCAATTTGTTCAGAGACGTTGAAAGTCTTACTCCCGATAATATTGACGAAATGAACAATAGAAAATGGAGAACTTCTTTTATTGCCCCTGTCGGATGCAATATAATGATTATAGTTTATGATTGTCTCTACCTTGGGTATAAAGTGTCTATTTACGTGAACGAGGTTCCTGTAAATATTGTTTTCGACAATGGCGATTCATGTGAAAAATGTCCTTTGGCAAAATTTGTAGAGTTACTAAAATCATTTAATGTCGACGAATAAAAAACCAGAAAATCCCACTGACAAAGATACGCAAATTAAAATGGGGACGGAAAAATGGACACAAATGAGGAAATTAGAAGAAAAATATTTAATGCATTTCCTCGTGAAATATAATAATATATAATAATTATAATATTTAAATATTAAGCAAAGTGTTATTTTTAATTATATTTATTTTAATGATATAGCTAACTTAATTGAATACAATTATACTGTAGTTTTAATATTCAATTAATAATTAACAGTTTAAAAAAATACCATATTAAAAAAATGTGTTTTTTAATAAATGTAGAATTTATAATTATGTAATAGTATATAAGAAATGTTATAAAAATAAATCATCCATATGCGTGGGAATAACGTATTAATTCCCACGCATATGTCCACGTTAAACCCGTTGACTCAATCAGTCTATATACCAACTGGCGGCCGCGTCGCTCAGTTGATCCCCGATCAGTCCTACCCAATCTGACTAGTGAATGCCGGAATTACGGAATACCACTTCAGAATTAATTATAAAACTGTTTGGGTCCTCGTGTCTTTTTCCGGCAAAATGCGGCGGCGTCAATTTAAACGTATACGTCGGGCTGTTAAGCGTCGGCGTACTTATTAGTTTGACGCACTGCTGACCGCGTATTCGAGTCAAATGGTCGAGAAGTGTGGTCGTCGAAACGGACCGCATTCGTATTTGTATCGACATGCTGGGTAATATATAGCATGTCTGGGTGTATAACGAGATGGTGGCGCGGTACCCGCGCGCGTGCTACTCACAGGAATAGTCGCGCGTTTCCTTATCACCAGTACTAGTGATGGTAAACAGTGACAAAAGTTGGTCACCACGATAATGGTGACAGCGACTTAAATGTCACCGTGACTTTTAATGGTGACTGGTCACCATTCGTTTTGCTTCATAAATTAGTTACTCATGTCACCATCACAGAGTGTTATACTATTTTAACTATGGTGAATTCAAGTCAGTGACCGTATTTGGGGGGCATGAGGGTGCAATTGCACCATCGATGATTCTTTGTAGGGGCAGAAGTATCATTTTGCACCCACATACAACAGACAAAAATATTTGAGTAAACCATCTATTATGCAGTATTGCAGTGCTATTCAGCAGACTACTAAATACTATTAGTACTTTAAAGTGGTCATTTTTCACATTCAAAAACATAGTAATTGGTATTTAGTTATTAATATGACTTCATCGTATGCAGTATTATGTTAAATATATTCACGTACAAAAAAAAAAACGGTTTTTAAAAATATATTGCAATATTTGTACATTTTATATTCATCATTCATTAGTTCACAACTATAATTTTCTTCGATATATTTGCTTACAGTCGCGAATCACTGTTTACTTCTTAGTTTATACTGATTATAATCTAAGGTGCAGTTTTCCACTATTTGGAGTAACTGATAACAGTCACCAGTAACTACGAAATAAAGTAGTATATTTCATTGTCGCCAACACTGTAATTTTTTAAGTCACACAATGTAACCATTAGTCAGTAGTCACCATTTACCCTTGTGTCACCATTAATTTTTTCCATTGTCGCAGTGACTATAACAGCGACACTGTTGTCACGGTGACAGAGTAACGGCGACGTGACTTTTTGCTCATCACTAACCGGTAGGTACTCAATACGGGTTGTTTACGTGTGTGTGCCTCCGGTGAAACATGGTCGGTTGGCGGTTGATTTAAAGTAGGTACGCGAGTTCGCGTTACTTACTGGAATCGGCGAACGCGTATGGTACGTCGGCCGCAGTCCCGCACTTCGCGCTCGATTCCCGGCAACCGAATATTTAATTCCGCCATACGTGAATCCAATCGACGATTTTCCACGTTTTCGACGGCGTCAGCATTTCGAGAACGCCCGTTGCCAACGCTACCACAATTACAGGTCCGTGACCGTCGGTCTCTGCTCGATCTCTAATTGACGATTGTTCAAAGTTCTCAACACGATTTACGAATGTCAACTAAAGCGATCTCAACTGATTCCAACCGGTTTTCAAGTCCGAAGAGCTCTACTTCCCGTCGAACCTGCGCTCCCGCGTCGGCTAAATCGGCCGCGACAGAGCTTAAACGTCTAGCGATATTCACACCACGTGCCGAACGTGCTCCGGGACTCGGTGTACGCGAATTCACGCGTGAACTGTTCGAGTGCCGAGAACGAGCGACCGACATTGCACGATTAACCGTGCATTACTGTCGTGTCGTGTAAACCGGGTAAATCGTCATCGATGAAGCCATCTTAATGAATCCGACCTCTTCTTAAATCGTCGTTATGCAACGACGATTGGTCCAGCCCCGTGACTACCACAGAGTTTGGACCAGTCGAGCTGACGGGGAACGAAGCCGTACGCGGATTATAACCGTCGTCGCGGAGCTTTTGTTCCAAAATGACGAGTAAATCGTCTTTTGTTCCCGTACAGCCGATACATCGATTTTCACATTCGCGTTGCAATTCGCTCAGCGTCTATCTGATAAATCGTTTTGTATGCCATTATTTTGAATGTAACAAATTTAACGGAAATTAACAGTAAATAAACGAATTCGCGATGTTTTGGAAAAGTGTAAGCACACAACACACTACAAAAATAGAGCGTGTCGGATCACACGATGATTACGACCGACAACCGATAACGAAGTGAACTTGACCTAGATTTATTTCAAAAATAAACTGGTCGCTTCGGTACGCACGTACGAACAGAAAAATAAAAATTTCGGTCTCATCGTTAATTGAACTATTTTCCGTACTTGTACGGTCGTTATGATATTTTCGTTAATATCAAATACCGATAGTGCACTCGTTAGCCTGGTCGTCGCTATCAAGACATTTCCAGAGGTGCGATACGACTTCCTTTATTTCGAACAAGTGAAAATATTGCGCAGCACTTGGAAATACAATATTGTGTGAACCAGGGGCGTAATTACGGGGGATATGGGGATGGATCCCCTCCCATGGGCTTTCTTTTTTTACATAACATATCGTCTAATGTACAAAAAAATGTAATAATTAAAAATAATACTTTTTTTGCGTTAACAAAATTTGTTAGTATTTATCATAATTCATAGGATTCCTCAGTTTATTGACTAGTTACTGGTATGATACGGTTAGGTTAAGTCACTGAAGAAAGGTCTATCCATATTCAGATTTTTAAGTAAAATTGGATGAAGCACTCAATAAATTAGCTAAAAAAAAAAAAAAAAAACGAAGAAAATTAGAAATTTTATTATAAAATATGTCATTTTTATTAAAGAAAATAATGAAAATACGAGTATCGCAGTTACTTTATTAATTTCGATTGATTAACGTTTAAAGGGTCGTTAGTCGTTACAGTTATTATGGATTATCCAATAATGCTAAATTGTCTATCCCCTCCCATGTAACATTCGTAATTACGCCACTGGACTGTGAACTACTAACAGTAGTATAAAGAAGAAAAAAACGTACCTCTGCAGTTCACACGCGATTCCACGGGGGAAGCCAATTTTTGTCACGATTATGTGTGTGAGTGTGCGTTTACACGACGGATGGGGAAACAAATTATTATAATAATAAAATAAATAATTAATATTATATTAATAATATATAATACTAGCTGACCCGGCAAACGTTGTTTTGCCAAAAAGTTAAATTTTAAAAATTTTAAAAAAAGGGTTTAATTTTTTTTCGTAAAAACCTTCTGGCCTGGCAGTTACGAACAATTAAAAAAATTTGAGCCAAATCGGCCCAGCCGTTCTCAATTGATGGATTGTTATACATTTTTGGCTCCATTTTATATATATATATATAAGCAGAAAATGTTATGGCAAAGAGCAACTTGCTATTTTTTTCACACCAAAATAAATAATAAAATTCAAGAAAATAAACGCGACAACGAAGCGACGGGCGAACGATGACGACTTTTGTCGAAAGACAAGAACGGACTAATTTTATTCTAAAAGGCGACGGTGGTGCATATATATCGGCAATCGCCGCCGCCTTGCGACACAGGCCCCGTTGATAATAATTATACGTCAGATTACCCGACGTTATCTGGATTTCGTATGGCTTCTTAGGGAGGTGGACGGGTGAGATATGCATGGTGCAAAACGCGACCGTGTCAGTTTATTATACATAAAATCACATAAAAAAATACTATAAATATAATAATTTACACACTTGTAAGAAATTTATAATAATGACGCGCACGCCACGGTTGCACCGATGGTGAAACGCCGTTTTAACACGAACAAAATATGTATACGAGTATAAAATAAAAGGTCACTGCTGTCGCGGTTGCACAAATTGTGAAACACCGCACGGTTAGGGCTTATTTTTACTACTTCTTAATTATCCCAGGCCACGGTTGCACTATGTGAAACACCGTTAAGGGATAGAGAGCGAAGAAAGTAGTGTAAAAGGCAAAGGCGAGCATAGTGTTCAATTTGGGCCCTATTTCTGTTTATTTATATCTTCTTTATTTTATAAGAAGTTTTCTATATTTACATACGAGTATATATATATATATATATATATATATATATATTATATATATACAATTTGTTATCTTGCTCGATATAGCGCCATCTCTTGTTTGTTTTTTACAACGTACGGTTATATCGCGTCAGCTGACTGCTTTCGTAGTCACCGAACGCAGTGGAGTAACCAGGGGGGGCTGATGGGGCTGCAGCCCCCCCCCCCCGAAATAAATAAATAATCAGTTTTTTAATGAGTACCGTCTATATATATATATATTAATAATTAACATATTAATTAATTAATTATCAGCCTCAGCCCCCCAAATAAAAATCCTGGCTACACCACTGACCGAACGTGATGCGTCATCCTTTACAATGATTAGACTCAACCTGACACGCGGAAAGCTTCACCCCCAACCCCACACACACACACACATCATTTTCTTTAAATTATTACAATATAATAATATATGAGTATACCAACAATAACAATGAATATTTTTTTTTACAACTTATCATTTATTAACATAAAAAATTAATAATTACATAAAAATGTATTCTACCCAATTAATTTTAAATAATTTTCCACGACTGTTGGTTACGTCTCACGACTCACTCACAAAATATCATACACCGGAATCCGGACACACCATAAATTACCCGTATTACAAATTATAATAATGATAAATCGATAAGCTTTTTATTCTTGTTATGAATTATCAAAAAATAATCCTTTCAATAATTTTTTTATTATCTTATTCAATGCAATTTTACAAAATAAATATTTCAGTATTATTTTAACAAAGTAACACGTTCCGTCCCCCTCTAGGGCCGTCCCTAGGGGCGGAGCGAGCGGGGCCCATGCCCCGGGCCCCGCTCTTAGATCATAATTTCAGGCTCCGCGTTTTTAAAATTTTAAACTATACCTTTGGGTTTTAATAAAGAAAAACGTATTTTACTCATTTATTATCGCTATATTTTATTAGTTTTGAATTTGTAATGGGACTATTGGTGCAACAGTGACTGTTTTTCTACTTGAATGTGGCAAAAATATTATTTCACTGTCCAAATATTCCATTTTAGATATATTTTAAAATCACAAAATAATCGCCAATGCTTTTACAGAAAATAATCTATTTTGGAGGAAAATCCAAGATTAAATTTGTTATCATTTTAAATATGTCCATGTGCCATGTCTTCATTTTTTTTTTTATTGATGTTCGGATGTCTTAAGAGAGAATATTATTTATTTTCACACTGCTGCGAGTTGTGAATGTACAGTATATATTTTTTTCCGAAAGAAAGCCAAGTATATAAGTACATAAAATACTTCTGTTCCGCTTATATATATATATTATGATCTGAATCATATTTGAATATATTGTGTACGTTCATAACAATGTGATAATGACTATAATATCTCTAAAGATTGAATTTGCAAGCTGCAATTGGTTATGTCAAAAAACAACTAAAGAACATGTACGAGTATATATTCGAAAAACAATAATACACATATTATTTATTAAACATGAAAACATTTTTTTTTTTTTTTTTTTTATAAAAATGTACAGGTACAGAGTAAGCAATATTCTATTTTACTTATTATAATAATAACAACTGGTTAGTTAGTTTTATACAATATATTATAGTTATAGTAACTATTAAAGTAATAAAAAAATATACAATACCTATATAAATATATATTATATAAAAGATTATATCAATAATTTACAACTAAATATAGCTTTTAATTATTATATATGGATTATTATTAATCAGAACTAAAGGAATGTACACCTATGACTGTATATTTATTTATCATCTCAAAAAATGGACTAAAATATAAATTGTACTGTAATATTGACGAGCAAAAAAAAAAAAAAAGGTACGTAATATCGAATTACTAAATTATTACGACAATATTCTAAGCAGCGCTACGATTGTTTTTAAAAATGTTGGGACGGCTCTGGTCCCTCCGTTCTAATGGAAAATAACTTGAAGGGGTGCTCTCAAAATATGAAACATTTGAAAAGGAGCTCCGTCCCCCCGCGCATTCGAGCACTGTACATATAGGTATTGCGCGGTATATATAAACGTGTAACCACTAACCGGTATCAGGGGCGTATTTATGGGGGAGGGCTGATGGGGCTCCAGCCCGCCCCCCCCCCGCCCGAAATTTCAGGAACTTTCTTTACTAATTACGGCATATAGGATGTAATATTTTTAATAAATTCCATATTTTTAAAATGTTGAGAATTTGGTAATTTGTCCTATTTTTAAGATTTAGTCTTGGATTAGAATTTAGAAATAATTCAACAACGATATTTACTCAATGCCTCAGCCCCCCTCCCCAAAAAAAAAAAATTTCTAAATACGCCCCTGACCTGTATATACGTATATATATATATATATATATATATATATATATTGTACACGGTACAATACAGTACTGTAGACGTTACGAACGAAGCTCCGTCGAGCCAGTGCACGGTATTACCGTGCATAGGTACCACACAATATTGTATTACGCGCTTAACCGGCGGAACCGTATGAATTCAATATGTAGGTACTCGCATATAGCCGAACAAAAATATTTATCGATATTGCCCGGTGTAGCGGCGGCGCGACCGCGACAATATCGTATGATAATAATGACTGGACGACATTCAGTGTAGCGACAATGGCCGTCACGGGACGACGTCCGTTACCGCTCGCGTTACTCGCGTTACTCTCGGCGACCGCGTACGCGGCCGACCAAAGCGTCTGGCAGAACGCCGACCGCGGCCGCGCGTGCTACCGGACCGTCCAAAACCCGTTCGTGTACTTCGGCTCGAAAACCACTTACGGCGCGGTGGCCGGCCAAGACTTGCAGAATCCGTCAGGTTATTTTTACACGGCGAATATTATAAATGATAGAATTTTTTTTTTAGGTGCACGCTGGTGACTGTAGCGAAAAATCGGCGGGAGAGACCACCATCGCGAAAGCCATAAACAGCGAGGGGGCAAAAAAAAAAAAAAATCACAAAAACTAAAAACCCGCGAGTAAACAAAAAAATAATAACGGCTATGATAATATAATCGTACGAAAATTGAAACAAATAAAATTATTTAAAAAAAATAATAATATCGATTGATTTGCACAACAAATAATTATAACCAATAATACTGCAGGTAGTAATAATTAATAATGATGTATAGGATTTTCAATTCCGAAAACATTCAATAATCAATCGACACAAAAGTCAATGAGAGCGTATGCGATTTTGTAGTTTACATATTATTTAATTTGATTCTATTCATATTTGGTTTACACGTGCGTATTCGTGACACGCAGCATTATTAGGAAATCTCAAATTATTACGCATTTTCAATGTTAATTTATATTATTCACCTGTTTTTCGTACCAATTAGACAGTATTTTACAAATTATAATATACGATAAGTCACTGCTTAGCTGAACAATTACACAACTTTAAAATTGAAAATACTAAACGTTATTCGTTAATCATTATTATTCATTAATTTTTGGACCGATCGGACAATATTCTATACGCATATTCTTTTTCAATTAATCATCATATTTTATTTGTTTTGATATTTGCGTTTTAGCATCACTGTGATCGTTATTTTGACGGGCGGGGAGGGCATTTTAAAATAAAATTTAATGATTTATATTCTATTATTAGTCATTATTATTTCATATTTATACTCTCAACCCCCCAAAAAAAATTTTGCTGGCTACGGTCTTGGTGGGGGAGTTGTTTTTATACGATTTTCGTAGTTTTTTCACGATTTTCGCACATGCCCGATGTGCACATTGATCATTATAACAATATAATTCTTATACGTATACAGTGGCGTATTTAGGGGGGGGCCGAGGGGCCCGGGACCGCCCCCCACTTGATCCGTGTTTGTATACAATAATAATTGATGATTTTTTTTTTGTATTTTCTCCGGTCAAAATCGCAAATAGTTTACTAATTACTATAAAATTCAGCATTAATAAACCAATATTTAAAAACGACAATCGTCGTGGAAAAAAAAATTATTGCAATCACAGTGAATTTCGGAACGGGCAGTTGCGTTGGAACGATACAAATAAAGTTTTCTAAGTTATATTTAACAGAGCACGAGTCGTAACGGTTGATTATAAAATGTAATTGATATAACGTAACTATATAAGTGTAGTTTTTCACTAATAGCTATACACGTTTAAAATATTACTTAAAGATTATGAAAAAGATTATTAATAGGAGACTAGATGTTTCTGCTAGTTCTTTCAGACCCGAACCCTCCTGACCGACTCGAAAATAAATATTCTAAAGCGTATGTGGTCTCATGCTCACGTCACTATGCAGTGGCGGATCTAAGAGTCGACTTTGGGGGGAAATTATTTTCAAAAGTTGTTCCACAAAATTATAGATTTAAAAATCATATTTTCAGTTACCTTTATGTTATTACTATTTTTTATGAATTACAAAATCTCACATGTATTTATTCATAGGATATAAAAACTACACAATAAACGAAAACATTTCCTTGGAATTTTTATTGGTATCGTCACAGAGTAATAGCGAAAAAAATTGATAATAAGTATAGGAAATTCCTTCACTAATAAAGGGACGACCTATTTTTTTTTAATCGACTTCAAAAAAAGAGGTGGTTCTCAATTCGGTTGTATATATATATATTTTTTTTTAATGTTTGTTACCTCATAACTCCGTCATTTATGAACCGATTTGGATGAATCTTCTTTTATATGAAAGAGTAACGCTTCCCGGTGGTCTCATACTAATTTTGTATATATTGGATTAATATTCTGCCAGTAATTTTGTTTTTTTTTTATATTTTCCGATTTCATAAGTATTCTACCTAACCACCCAGTCAAATGTAGGAACAGGAACGACGATATGACTGCTATAACTACTATGACTAAAAAGTTAAAATAAAAATATTTTTTAGAAAAAAAAGAAACAGACTTCAAAAAAATGCACTAAAAAGAATTAAATAACCTTTTTGAAATCGGCGCCGAATTTCAAACAACATTACATTGCAGAAACGCATTTTATTAATACATTAATTTTTTTGCAATATTTATATTAGATTAATAAAATTCGTTTCTGCAATGTGATGTTGTTTGAAATTCGGCGCCGATTTCAAAAAGCTTATTTCATACTTTTTAGTGCATTTGTTTGAAGTCGGTTTCTTTTTTTTTCTAAAAAATATTTTTATTTAATTTGTTTTTGGGGAAGGAAATCACCAGGTAAATTTATGTCAATCGGCCATTTAGTCGATAGACTTTTTAGGTTTGTCGGAAAAATACAGAAAAAGTCTATGACTTTTTTTTTGTCTTACTAATTTTTTTTTGGGTAGAGGGAAATCCCCCGTAAATCCACTTCTGCACTATATTTTGTCTACTAAGGTAAAAATTTGATTTTGAAAAAATTTTTATTGCCCCCCCCCTCCCTTTGAAAAATCCTGGCTACGCCACTGTACGTATATATACGGTCGCTAAAAAACACACCTACAGTTTTATTTACGTCAATTAAACTGATAAAAATTCAAGTTGACCATTTTTCATTCAAGCTGATCTCTACAATATACAGACTAAAACCCATCGTTTTTCCTTAAACATAATATTTCCATCACGAAATTTGACAAAAATTGTTTGATCGGATAACGTCAATCATTGATACGATAATCAAAATTAATATAATTTAACTACCTAAATGACTTAGGTTTTTAAGTTCCGAAAAAATTCAAAGTCATACCTAACATAACTATATTTTATGTAGCACACAATATGTTCAACAATAAAATTAAAAAGTAATATTTCAATAAGATTACTTCGAATTTGTTTCTGTGTTGCTTATTGTTGTTTATTATTATCATCATTATTATTATTATTATTATGTCATAAAATATCAATAAGTTAATATAAATTATTGAAACTTAAAATATTGTGTTACATATTCTCGTCATTATTATTTCTTTACGAATTCAAATTCATATATGTAACTAAATTTTAACAGTCTTATATTACGTAAGTATTTGTCAAGTTTAAAATTTCAATTCTGTTTTACAATAGAATACCTGTGCTACGGTCTGTGAATATGACTAATACATTTTTTTCTCGTAAGCAAAAATATGTCAATAACTTTTTATTGTTTGATTTTCCCATCATAGAAACTCTATATGCCATTAGTTGTAGTTACCGCAATGTTCAGTGCACGCCCCGGAAATACGTTTTTTCCTTATGAATAACTAATAATGATGTACTAATAAGTACATTTTAGTGTTAAGCATAATTTCGTGTCTGTACTCAAATATTATAACAGTATACTGTACATATCTAATAGTATACTGCAAATCATAACTCATTAGTCACATCTATAGTTGTTTTCTAACTGATAAATATAGAGACAATATTATAATTAACGGTTCTTTTATCTAATTTCCTAAACATTGTACTAAAAAACCAATACATTCTTCACTTCGCTCAGAGTTTAAAATAACCGAGAAAATTTAATCTAGCGAGTAACAACGATCTTATTTTACCTTATTTTTATTATTTTTACTTTATTTATTTTATTTTTCTCTTTTTTTTTTTTTTTTATCGCATACTAGTACAATGTACATTAATAAACAATGGCATATTCATAGGATGTAAAAATTAAGTATGGAATATACAATCAATACCTCTTTATAAGTACCTACTCGGTTACTCGTAGTATAAGTGGTGTTGCCGTCAGATGAGGGAAAACAAATGTTATCACTAAAACCGGTAACAGAGCGCAACATATAGTACTATGTGGAAAATCGATACCTGCATTATTCTAGGTTTGGCCAAGTGAATGCAAAACAAGTTTGATAATTATAAAAAATATAAAGATTATTATTGTAATTGTAACATACATACATTTATAGAGGATTAATTTTTAATCCAAAATAAACTATAATTAAAATCCACCTACAAGAGAAAATATACAAAATAAAACCGATTCAGTAGTTTCAAATATTACCCCGGACATTTAAAAAAAAAATCTACTTATAAAAATAAACAAATAATTTGTATATAAATAAAATTTGTGAGTTATTTTATTCAAATTGTATATTATATAATCAACGATTTATATTATTTTAAACACATTACCTATCCTGCATGCTGCTGTTATTATTATTTTATTATTATTATTATTTTTTTTTTATTATTATTATTATTATTATTATTATTATTATTATTATTATTATTATTACTATTGTTGTTATTATGATATCTATACACATTGTATTATAATATAAGGTAGGTATATATTTGTTGTATATACAGCACAATTAATTATAAATAATAAACATCATTATGGTGTTGACATGATAATATAGATTGCAGACCAATGCAAGTTTGGTTGGTGTCCAGACACGGTACGAGGTATCCATCACGGAAAAAAATAATGGAACTCAAGAAGTTAAATGTTTTCAAGACAATGATAACAGCCGAATCGACTTTGTGTGCGGAAGACATTGCCGCCATCAGAGACTGGAACTTTAACTTGACCAAAGACAACCATTTCATGATTCAAAAACAGGGAGTAGAGGAACTCAAGTCGCTAGCCATACGGCTCAAGAGACAGTTTCCTCAGGTATTCAACACACCGTACACCGACGCCAAGTTTAAAGTAAGTAATTCTCCAGAAACAAGTATGCATACGTATGTATCAAACTTAATGACAATTCGATGAACATGATTTACAAATAAATATTCTTCTTGTTTAAGTTCTTCTTCTTATTGTGTCTATCAGGCTTCTTTTTCTTGCCAATATTTAATTCGTTTAACGACAACGTCATATGGTGGTCCACAAAGATCGTTTCTCGTACACGAGACTTCTAAACTTTCTTTTTATTCTCACATTGTTCGTATTATAATTTTTCGTAATCATTCATACGTGATAGTTAAAAATTGAACGAAAAGAAGAAAACATTGTAATGATAAACCTCAAATTCAAATGGATTGGATTAAAAAATTACAGATCACTAAAAAATAAAATGCATACCTGTACCTATTTGTCTATTTGCAGTTTTTGACTTCACACAAACAACGCGCCAAAGACAGCGCCACTGTGTTTTATCAATCGTTGTTTAACGAAAACCCCGCAAAGGATTTACCGGTTGTCCAACCTTCCGACGACAGACTAAACGTAAGTTAAACGCCCGGCAAAAATGTAAATTCGTAATAATTAATTGCTTAGTATCACTGCCCTGTTATTATTTGTCTAAAATCTGGAATGAAAAAACATTTAAATGTTCGACAAAATACTATTTAAATAATACTTTGTTTTGTACTGAAAGGCGCTTTTGATTTCGGAATCATTGAAAAAAACTATACATTACTATAATATATTATAACAGGTATCAAAAACCAAATTTTAGGATAATATAGTCTCAGAAAACCTAACATTAGATAAAATAAGAAATTTTAAATCTACTTTAAATATTTTTAAAAAGTTTTCGTATGAAATTTATCATTCTACACTAGCTTATGGTAAATTTTCTTCTAAAACTATATTTATAAATTAATAGTTAATAAAATATATATATATATATATATATATATTTAGACAAATATAATATATAGTTAATCGTAATATTACACAATACATTCTATATATCCTTATAAATTATATATATATATATATATATACAATATAAAAGAACAGTCCTTTTTTATGTACCAAGTTTCTGACGATACTATTGAACTTCTTACGATTTTTTTTTTCACATATCTGTGTCACCACTTTGCCCATTTTTTTCATTTTTTGTCTGACGAAGGAAATGGAGTGGATGTATTTTACATAAATGTTACCGTTTTTCGGCAAGACATTTCAGTAATTTTTCGATTTTTTTTCACAGAGTTATTCTAAACACTTTCTCGAGTGTCCTCACGTCGCCCATTTTTAAATTTTTTGCCTAAAGAGAGGAGAGGAGTGGATGTATTGTACTTAAATGTTACGGTTTTCCTATAAATATGCAAGTTCTATTAACGGAAGGTACGCACGCAGGAGATTTTTTTTAATTACTCCTACAAATCGGTAGTGGAACATTAAATGATAAGAGTAGATACATCAAAATCAGGGAGCAGTGGCGTATACATGAGTTTTCAATGGGGGGAGGGGGATCAGGGCATTATTATTAGATATGTGGTGGCACATGGGCGGAATATAATGTGGGGGGTCCAAATAATACATGTTTTGCTTATTAAATAACGTTTTATATTGTCTATTTCTCTGTAGTGCCTATACTATTTACTTATTTAATTTACTTAAATAAAAAGTATCAAAACGGGTAAGTAATATCATATTATGAAATTGCGTTCCATAAGAATACAGATTAGTAAAAAATTAGTGTGACTTAAACATAAAAATAATAATATATATAAGTAATAATTAAAATTAAATGCCCGGAACTTTTTTTTACATTACGATAAAATCCACGTTAATCTATTTATATTAACTCATTTTTAAATTTAATTCTAGTTGGGTATGTTACCAGAAGGTACGGAATGATGTAGACATGTTATATAGTAGTCTCTCGATAACAATTTTACATGCATGTGAAGTTTGACTGGGGTAAATTTTTGCCCCGCGCGAGTGGTCACGGGTTAATATTCGACTATGGTATGAAAAAAGCAAATCCGGCAGAGTTACTGGAAACAGAACTGTCATTAAAAATAAGACAGTGGTAGGGGAATTACATTTCTATTACATTGTACCTATTTGTTTGCTGAAAATTTAATTTTAAACCGAAAAATAAATTTCAATTTTTTATTATCTGTAAATGTAAAATAATTATAAAAGCGTGGGGGCCCCAAATTTGTGGGGACCTCTGGGCTGCAGCCCACTCGGCCCTTCCCTAAATCCGGCTCTGGGGGCATCAATAGCGCAAATCATAATTGTCCTAAAAACGTGCTCCACTCAAATATACTTCCCGATTTAACCATTGAAACCTTATAAAAACCCTTATAAAAAAAAAGAGATCATGGGGGGATCTGACCCCCACATCCCCCCTTGTATACGCTCCTATTCACAATAATTGTAAAAAAATTAGCATGGATCAACAGATTCATCCGAAATCACGCATGGGTTTTTCGAATATTAAAATAAAAATACGTAGATATACTGTTGATATTTGCATGTGTCACAGTTATATCGTAACATGTGTATAAAATCATTTTTAAATAATAATTATTTTAAAAAAATATCAATATAATTACGTTTTCGTTCGAAATTGCGCACGGACGAAGCCGAGTAATTCAACTAGTAATACACGCGCATATAAATATAAAGTATATCGTGAGCCGTAACAGATATAAATAATTTTTATTTCACATTTTTTTTGTTCATAAAAAATTTTGAGAACAGAAATATTATCATTGATTAGTTTAGAATGGTATATATATATAGAATCATTCTATAATCAACGATATTATGTTTACGACTTTGTGAGTTGCCGTCGAATTATTATCGTTAAAAATACATTTCAAAAACATATTAATTTGTTCAAAATATGTCGGTAAATATTATGCGTATATAATTTATATACACGTATACAGGTATATATTTATATTAATAAATTATATATATATATATTTTTTTTTTAAGTATTTGAAAATTATTTCAAATACTTTTTAAAAAGTATTCTTTACAAATCTGTGTATACTGCACTTTATAATTTAATTATTATTATGAATTATATATGTGTTATGTTCAGGGGCGACCCGTAATAAGACTTTAAGGAGCGACTGTTCCAGTTCTAAAAAAGGGTGGGTGGGTTTCTATATTATAATGTATAAGTGTGACATACAATTATATTTTTACAAATATATTTTATGCCAAGTAAAAATATATTAATAATATTTATGTATTTACTAATCATTAACACCGTTGTAAACGTTTGGTGTATTTTAGTCATTAGTGTCTGTCTACGATGTTTATTCCTCTCTGGTAAATTTCATATTAGGTAAATAATTGTGTAAGCGTACAATTTTTTTTATTTTATAACAATTTCAACAAACTTTCATTTGTAGAAAATCAACAAATTATCAATTACTAAAACTATGATTACTAAAATTCTTCAAAAAAATGGATTTAGAAATGGCTATTTTGATTTTTCTATAAAACCATGGAATAAAATTTTAAATTTCGAAATGCAAAAATAAAAAAAAAAAGTATTTTAAAACATTATTGTTTTAGTGCAATGTCATGATATTTATATATAAAAAAAAAAAAAAGTAAAAAAAAATAATAATTGGAACAAAAGTTACCGCGTTTGTCAGCTAGGTTCAGGACACTTAATGGATAGGTGGGTGCTCATAAATAATTCGTGCGCCTCGGCTATTACACACCTGGGCCGCCCCTGGACATGTTGTTTGTCGATATTATTATTATTATTATTATATATAGTTGGAAAAATGCAAACACGTCGAAGACGACGACGACGACGACGACGACGACGCTAATGGACAGGACGAAGTGAAAAAGTTCGAGAACGGCCCGCACGTGCGGTCCGTTGTGTCGAGGGTCTCTATGGCGATGGGACTTCGACAAAACCTTAGTTACGGTGAGTGTTTTCGTCGGGTCAAGTACAATGTTGTAACACTCGCGTAGACAACGAGCCGCGCTGTCATATCTAATAATAATATATTATTACTATTATTTCGAGCAATATAATAATTATTATTATTTTTTTTTTATTATTATTAATGGTCGCGCGTATTTCGACAATTTGCCCGCACAAAAACCGTCCAAAACGTCAAAGAAAACCGCACACACTCATACGCCACTCATATACACATTATACGCGCGCGCCTCACGTTGTCTCCCGTTTTCCATCACATTGATAATATACGCGAACGTCCGAGGGCGACGACCCTGCACGTCGTCGCGCACTACCCTATTATACGCGCTATGATTGTTATAACCAGGGTCGGCCTGGCCATGGCCGCTAGGCCGCGAATGCGGCCGGGGCCCCATCTTTTTTTTTTTATACCAATATTTTTGAACGCTATGTCTCCACCAGTTTTGAAATCTTTGCCTTGTATTATTATAATGTATAATAAAAATAATGCAAAAATTGATTTGAGAACAACAGCGCGTTTCGAACCCCGAACCGTACACGTAATATCGTGGTATTTATCCATTGGACTATTATAGTACGAGCCGAAAAACGGAAAAAATAAACCTATTAAAGAAACACGGTAAAATTGCCAAATTTCAAATTGTTTTAACTTAAAAACTAAATCCGACCACCAAATTCTAACTTTAACATAGGCTCTTTTATTAACCTGTATTAACTTTATACAGAAACAGAAGGCGCTAGTCCAAAAAAAAAAAATTAATTTTTTTTTCATAAGTGGCCCGGAAAAATCTTATTTGCCCGGTAAGAATTTTAGAGTCACTCCGCCCTTGGATCTGGGACACCCTATATAATGAATTGTTTTTTATTGATATGTATTTTTTAACTTCATATTAAACCAAGGGGCAGGGGCCCCAGAATAAAAAGATCCAGGGGCCTATGGTGTGCCAGGCCGACACTGGTTGGTTATAACAGACAATATTTATTATCGCCGCTCCGCCCGCAGTATAACAATAATAATAACGCGTAGTTTTTTTTTTTTTTGTAACTCGACATCGTCCAGCCGTTAATTTTCATTTTTATTTTTTTTCCTAATTAAATTACCGGTTGCGACTGAACCGCGTTTACCTCGACTACGTCGGTCACCATTAGATCAATTGAACGGATTCGTTCGATTAATAAAAACGGCTGAATTATATTATACCTATTAGTATAAACTCGCGCACGTCGTTGTACCTATATAACAATGGGTAATAATAATAATATACTGACGCCAGGTTTGTCTACGAGCAGAACAAGCAGGTGATTGGAGCGGCAAAATTTTAGGGGCGGCGAATTTGCTATTCGTAAACAAAAAAAAAAATATATTAACTTTCATAATATTTTAATTATTAATTACCTGTTTAACACATTCGAGTGCTGCGTGGTCATCGGCACAGATAAAGGATTGTTTATCTCGATGGAATCGCCCCCGTACCCGCGGTCGACGCATATTTTTTAGCGAAACTATCGAGTTTTACCCACAGCCGGTATATAAAACATTTTTGTCTTCTGATTTCCTTCTGCTTGTAGACGGCGAATTGTTTAATCCGCCGCTGACTGACGCAACCGTTTTAGTTTATATTCGAACCGTCGTCGCGTCCATCGAATGCGCCTACCTCCCCCACCACCATTTATTATACTCGTACAGTATACGCACGGTTGTCCTAGGAAAAAAAAAATTGGTGTTGCTAAAGGTTTTTTCCCACCAGTGGCGCAGCATGAAACTCGGTGGCCCTAGGGCCTATAAGAGATGAAGGCCCACTTTATCACAGAAATTAAATTATAATAAGAATATATTAATTATTAAATAGTGATTCTAAAAGCAAAATAAAAAAAAATTTTAAAACTAACTGCCCGTTCGAAAAACTTGCGACGTCTGTAAAATGATGAACGCCACCGTTTTTTTTTTTTTTTAATTAAATTAGTTTCAATATAAATATTATATGTATAAAAAAAAAAAAAATGTTTAGTTTTTTTTTAATAATTAAGATCCTCTTGTGGCCCCTCAACTTGGACCTATATTGGGGGCCCCGGCCTAAATACGCCACTGAGGACCCCTCACCCATGCACCCGACCAGATCCGGGACTATCGTTAATTTTTTTCACAAATCGACCATACCTGTATAATGTATATATATATATATATACAATTGTTCTTTATAAAATTTGCGAGACGAGAATTCTTTATCGTCTCGCCTATAGGTACACTGCCCTCCGAAGAAAGAACGCCGTAAGTTTCCATAATGTCATTTTGAGAAAAATGCAGTTTTGTGTTCTGTAATTTTAGGTAGTTCTATAATATTTTTTCAATGTAAAATATATCATTTCTTATGATGATACACGCCAGATGAATACCAATGGAACTATTCGATTTTATTTTCAACTACTTTTTCATTAAAATATTACCATTTTGATATATTTCACGCTAATAGTAACGCTATTAATTATTCACAACTATATCTGCTAAGCAAAAATGCCGTAATTCAATTTACGGTTTTATATCCGGTTTTTTGTACAAAAAAAAAAAAAAATGACAACATAATACAATAATTATTATCTATATATATATATATATAAATGGAGCCAAAAATGTATAACAATTCATCAATTGAGAACGGCTGGGCCGATTTGGCTCAAATTTTTTTTTAATTGTTCGTAATTGCCAGGAGAAGGTTTTTACGAAAAAAAATTTTGGAAAAACCCTTTTTTTAAAAATTTAACTTTTTAGCAAAACCACGTTTGCCGGGTCAGCTAATAGTTAATTATAATTTAGTCAGTGTCCATATTATAATATCAAATAAGATAATATAATTATAATTTAAATTTAATTATATTAGTAAGACCGTCTATCCCCCAAAAAAAAAAACAAGACATTACATAAATTACTGCGTATTGTTTAAATAACTTCTGTATAGAATGATGATAATTAAGATTAAATTACTAAAATTAAAATATACTTTTTATGTATGACTTATAGTCAAAATTTCATTAAATAAAAAAAAAAAAAAAAAAAAATATACTTTTCAATTAATATGCAATGGTTTAAGAATATTTTTGTTGTTCTTATAAATTATATTGTAAATAGAATTAAGCTAAAAAATTGATTTTACCAATTATAATTATTGGTACGCTGATTGCTGAAGCAATAAAATCGCCTGTGTCGCTTTAAAAAAGCCCCTGATGATGATCCTGCAAATTGCACTCGCATATAATAAATTGGACGGTTGGAATCAACGTCTTATCGCTTTATTTCTTTTATTTTTTTTTAATTGTCTTTTAAATAATACAGACAGTTAAAAACCAATGGATAGTGCGGGTAGATTACGATTGCCTACGTACCTTTTTTAATAACACGATTGCGCACGTTTTACGTGGCTAGATTTAGAGCAACGTTGCCGTTGTTCGCAGTGATGATGATGAGCGCGAAAAACAGCTATGGAATGAATCCCGGTGCTTTACGAGCGAGCGACCTTGAAATAAATACTTTGAATAAATTATGTAATTCAATTGTATGAACAATTTAAAGTAAATGATGGTGATATATTAAATTTTTTATTAAAATTGGTTATCGATATGAGGGATTTAATTTATAGTTAATTTTAGTTTGTACATCCATTCATGTTCACATTTGAACATTTTTTACTCAAACTTGGTCTTATACCAAATGTTTATACCTCATAGTAAATACATAAAAAATATTTTAATAAAATGTGAAAGCTCAAAAATATTATCTTAAAATCTTACTTTTATCGCTTATCGTAATTTCTTTGTATTTTGGTTTTTATATATTTTATTAGAATTCAGGTGAACAACCCTGGCCAGCGGTTACATTGAGCACGTAATTTATTTTTATTTGTTAAAATAAACTTTAATCAATTACTTACGTTACCAATCAAATAAAATTACCATTTTTCCTTTATTTTAATTTACAGTATAATTATTTTCAATTTATTTACATTCTTGTGATCTTATATAATTTTATTTTTTTCTATTATTATTGTTATTCGTGATTTATTTCATATTTATTTATTTTGATTTTTGTTTGAGCCAAAGGACTGCATATTTGTTTATATTATACATTTTTTTACAATTCAATTATAGTTACCATATATATATATATACGAGTATATTGTCTATTTTGTGTTTTAATTTAATATTTATTAATTACATTAACACGCTACAAATTTGACGTGAAATTAAATCGTTTTTTGGTGGTGTCCGGGATCGCGTAATATCGCTTTACGCTCCCGGCCCGTACAAATAGTGTATTTCATACAACACCCCGTGTACACGCATGTATTAATTTGACACAATATTATACACTTATTAGTTGGTAACGTTGCACTCATTTTCATACGTATTTGTATGGTCTTGTAGTATAGGCTTGCCATTCGTCCCGGTTTTGACCGGGACAGTCCCGGTTTTAACGACATGTCCCGGTGTCCCGGCCGGTCATTAACATTGTCCCGGTTAATGGGAGCTGAGAGAAAATAACTTTAATATTGATGAAAACGTTGATGTAAAAAAATTGTATTGGTTAATACATTTCTAAATAAAAAAAACGGATATACTCATTTCCGTATAACATATAACTATACAAAAAAAAAAAAAAGGTTTAATTCAATACGATGTCTCCCGGTTTGGTGATTTCAAAATCTGGCAACCCTATCTTGTAGTAATACCACGCGCAATCGTACGATCGCAGGCAATCGTACGGCCAAAAAGGTCGAACGTAGGCAATCGTATACACCACCGGATAGTGCGATTTTTGGCGAAAAAGGAATAGCGTCGATAATAAAATTTAAATTAAAAACAATAGTTAAACTCGTGTAAAATGTTTTGAAACCAGTAAAGTAAACCTTTCACTCATTTTGTGTATTTTCTAAAAAAAAAAAAAATTTAGGGACCCATTTTTTTTAATTTTCACGGGGGGAGAGGCAAGTTTTTGCGTTACGCCACTGATTCTTCGACTCGGCCGATGCACATATATACGTGGCTATTTAGTAGGTATTTATTTATATTTTATTCTCGTATGAGAACGCGAGCGCACTCATAAAACAATGTCTGCGCGGCTATTATATCTTTCGAAATCACAATGTAAGAGTACATTTTATTTTGTCTTTTAGAAAATATAACGCTCATGATAGAATCGTGCAAATACGAAAAAGCATGGTACATTCAGTCGCGACCAGCGTGGTGTGCTGTATTTACGCCGATGGACTTAGAAGTACGTATTTTCTGTGCGCATTTCCACTATCTTTCAACATTTATTACCTACGTAAACAATAGGTCCACTCCGTAACCACCCAGTAGTCAGTAGGTACACAATTAGTAAAATAGGTACTCAAAATTATTTGATTTTACTTATTTAAATAATAATTCTATGTTTTTGTTCGCTACATAAATTTGTTTTATTTATTACCAGTATGACAGTATAGGTCAGGGATGGGCAACTGGCGGCCCGCGTACCATTTTTCACTGTCCCGTTCTACATTTTCAAATTACTTAATAAAATGTTAGGGATTTATCTGTATTTTATTTTATTATATTTATAAAAATCGATATAATGGTTGGGTATCGTAAAACGTAGATACGATTTCCTATCTATAGTATTGAACTGCAGCTAAATGACAACTGATACTACATATTTGGAAAACCAAATGGTTGATAAACTATTTCTACGTTCATTGGCATTTTTAACTGATATTTCTCAACATTTAAATCAATTAAATTTACCACTTCAAGGTGAAAAACAAACGATTTCTCAAATTACTGGGTTTTTAGATGGATTCAGAAAACAATTGGTAGTTTTTAAAAATTTAGTCGTTGAAAAAAAATTAATACATTTTCCGCGTTGCGAAATTATAAAAATAAAATTGGACGACGAGTTGAATTTTGAACAGTGCATTACCCACTTGGACGAATTAACTGTAGATTTCGAAAGACGATTTAAAGAAGTTGAAAACTTATGCGTCCTCAAATAAATTTGTTTAATAATCCAATGGCAGTTGAAGTTGAAAAGCAAGACGCTGCACTTTAATTAGAATTATGCGAGTTGCAAACAGATCCGTTATTATCTACGAAAGGGATTGACGTATATGCTTTTGGAAAAAATTACCTGTTTAAAATATCCACTTTTACGAGATGTTGCGTTAAAAATGTTATCCATGTTTGGAACTATACTTACATTTGTGAATGTACATTTTCAAATATGAAACATATAAAATCAAAACAAAGAAATCGTCTTACAGATGAAACATTAAATCACCTACTTCGTGTTTCCACTTCCGAAATAGAAGTGGATTTTGCTGCGTTATCATTAGCAGTTACAAATACTCAAATCTCACATTAAAAATGTAGTAATAGTACTATTTACATTTAATTTAATTATTTTTAATAACCCTTTTTGTATTCACTGTTAATTCACATTATAAACAAAATAAATGCTAATTAAAATATATATTTTGAATGATCTTTTTTTTTTTTTGCTTTCTATGCTCTGGCCCGCTAGATTTTAAAATTTTCTAAAAAATGACACTCTAGTAGCTTTGAGTTGCCCATCCCTGCAGGTATAGGTCAAAGAGATTTTATATATTTTTTATTACCTATACATTGAAAATGTTAATAATTATCAGGAAAACTTTTTTTCTTAATTGATACGGGAGAAATAATTTAACTTTGTTGAATAATTTGATAAATGTTGACACGTTTCAGTAATCTATATGTTATATTATAAATGTGTGATGGAAATCTTTGTCACGCATGTTCTCTGAATCTACTCATCGGATTATCTCGGTTTTTTTTTTTTAATGAAAGAATGTATAGCGGAGCAGGTTTTAGGCTTAATTTCAATTCTATGAGTTATTTTTTTAAATTTATTTATAATTGTTTATTTTTCAATACCCCACCACGCAGTGCGGTAAAAAAAAACACAGACATGTGCTCTGACTCCCACTGACAGACGTCCCCACTCCCCACCGCCGCCACATCGATACTTATTAATATAGGTAATACAGTAGATTCTCGTTATGTCGAATCTCAAGGTGATTAGAAAAAAGTTCGAGATATCAAAAACTTCGAGATATAGAGTTTTATTATAAAATTGTTTTATTTTATTAAAAATTTTTAAAATAATAATATGTACATACATATATGAATAATTAATATAATACGAATACTAATAAATACGAAATGCTGCTAAATACTAATACTACATACATAATAATAAATTTATTTATTTTTTAAATCTGTTTTTAAAGTTTGCTTAATATTACTTCTGTCTGCTACGACGTCTTCCAAATTAGACAATGCAAAAAAAGCCTTACCTATATCTTCCACAACTGTAGTAGTCTCAACAAAATTTCTTTATGTTTTTAAAGCATGTTTAGCTTGTTGAATTGTAACTCCAAAAGCGACTTCCTCCTTATTTTGTAGTTCGTCTTCACTCTCGCTGGGATTTTCTGTTCTTACCGTAATAAAAATATTATTTGTGTACTCGATACAACGAAAAACGATTAATTTTATATCGAGTTATCGAGAGCAAAACGCTATTAAGTGCAATGGTAGTTTCAATGGGAATTCAATGTAGTTCGAGATACCTAACGAAAAATTCGAGATAGCGACGTTCGACATAATAAGAATCTACTGTAATTATAATCTACACTGTAATATAATAAAGCTGAAGAGTTTTTTGATGTATTTTTTTTTTTTAATCTGTGGAAAGTGGAACTACCAGTCCGATTTGAAAAATTATTTTCGTATTCCATAGTCCAATTCTTGAGGAAGGTTATTTAACCTCACGCTACGACCCTTAATAGCCGAGCAAGAGAAGACACCAAAAAAAAAAAAAGAGTCGGAAAGACCGCTAAGCAAAAACGAGTAATTAATAGCGCGGGCGGGCGGGCGATGTGACGCGGTGGGTCGGAGGCCGACAACGTTCAAAATATCAGTTATTTAATGATGACAGAAGTTGTAAAAAGTTGATAAAGTTTTATCCGTCAGTCATAGATCGACACGTTACCTCAGCTGAGCTAAAAAAGTGGAAATTAAAAATAGGAAATGTATTGAATAACGAATTGAACAAAAATTGAACGATGTAAGAGGTGGCATTTTTTACGGGCAACAAAGTGCACGGGGGCAGCTACTATAAAATATAAGTACTTTACCATGTATAAACAATTACTTGGATACCTATTTTTTTAATTATCTTACTTGGCGATTCATGGACGTTTTTTTTTTTACTCGACAATCATTGGATAAAACCAAAAGTCAACATTTATAACCAATATAACGTTCACCTAAAAATGTTTTTACTTTTTCTTCAAGGTTCTTGAATATGTAGAAGACCTGAAGTATTACTACAAATACGGATATGGCAATTCTATTAGTGAGCGCATGGGATGTCCTATAGTCAAAGACTTAA
The DNA here is from genome assembly GCA_032441835.1 of Slavum lentiscoides. Taxonomy (NCBI): domain Eukaryota; kingdom Metazoa; phylum Arthropoda; class Insecta; order Hemiptera; family Aphididae; genus Slavum; species Slavum lentiscoides. The sequence goes on along the minus strand of CM063712.1, from coordinate 4,678,444 downwards.
TTAATAATTTCAAGTAAGTGATCGATAACAATAATATTATAACCTATATACCTACACATATTATATTAAAATTTTTAAAATACATTTATTGCAACATTGTTGCGGCATTTAGAGACCTGGCTAGAGATAAAACCAAGCCGTTGGGAATATTTTTTTTTGGACACACGTCCAACATCATGAGCATAGTGGCCAGGATGGGCATTGGGAAAGACGACACTCCATTACTGAGCACCAACTTTGAACAAATGAAACATAGGAAATGGAAGATTTCCTTCATAGATCCATTTGCATCCAATGTAATAGCAGTGTTCTACAGGTGTAGAGACGGCAATAAAGCCATGATTTTACTAAATGAACACGCCATACCGTTTGGCAAAGACAAGTGCCGGCTATGTCCGTGGGAACCAATAGAGGCCCAATTCGATCCAATAATATCTAATAATAAAACGTGCAACTTGAAAATGTGTAAAAGCTCTGCAGCATCACCGTCAATACATTTAGTCATAGTCATATTTGCTTATATATCTTGTAGTTTATTTGGAAAAGACATTTACATTTAATCTATAATTATTATTTCATTACATAAACCCCGATACGAATATAATATGAACTTTGATATAGTATTTATAATATTTTTTTTTTTTTGTTTAAATTCTTCAATACCAACTGAATGGACCATATGCTCAGGGGTCTCATATAACCAACACTGCGATATGTTTTTTTAGAATAAAGTGCTTCCGGTGTATCATATGCCATTCCGATATTATTATAAACTGTATTATAAATGCCTTTAGCCGTTTTAAACCCTTCTTCTTGCAAACCCTGTGAAAAATTAATATAATAAAAATTATTAAACATTACCACAGTGCATTCTGTTAAAATTAATTAAATACAATAAAAACTAACGTGTGAGATCATTAAAGCTGACACAGCATAAGTAACTCCTACCCAAACTTCTTCACTCTGTAAGCTGAATGTGTCTGGATTTCCATTAGGCATCATGCCATTTACAGCTCCCATCGTTCCACCATTGAATCCAAGTACATTCATCTTAAATATCGTCAAAAGAGATTTCCGGACTTTATCGATTGGAAATACCTAAAGGAAAAACTCATTAGACAAAAAAAACATTACATATTATTGCCAATATAGCTATTATTATTACCTCTTCACTGACTCCACAACATTTTAAATACCACTCTCCACACAATTGATCGGCCATAATTGTTTTCGAATGATACTGACCAGATGAATCAAAATCGTAATATTCACCTATAAATATAAAAATATAATTCAAAAACTGAGATTGAAATAAACTAATGAGTAATGACTATTAAATGGATAAGTAATATTATATTATGACATATAAGAACAATAAAAATAATAATAATATCTATACTAGTTATCTATAATAACTACATAATCAATGTTATATAATAATGCTAACAAGTATTATACTATTAATACACTTTACATAAAACATTGTATACTAAATAGAATATTTTGATTGTAGTTACTGTAATATATTTTACTGACCATTATTAAATTCTATAATCTAAATCCACTTTACATTGTAAATGTTATAACTAGGACAGCTTTAAATACCCTAAAGAAATAAGAAAAACTCCCTTAAAAAATATGATTTAATATCCTAAAAAATGCATTAACATTTATAAAATATTCACACACATAAGCATGTAATTGACAACCATCAGACAGTTTAATTTTTGACATCTTGTAAATAATACAACGATGTACAAAGTGATAGCTGAAAATGTTGATTTTAAACAGACTATTTGTATACCACAATACTACTCGAACAATGACATTTGACACACTAACCAGCACCTAAGTAGTTTTGTATAAAATGAATAAATAATAAATATATAATATATAATAGGTATATGCCGAACATTGATTAACTTGAAGTTATTTCTGTTATACATATGTGAGTATATTACTTCTATTAAGAATATTATCGAAAATTTAAAAATTATATGGGTAAAACCAACCAGTCATAATAAAATATTAGACATTTACTAAATAAGACAAAGATTTATAAATTATTAAATATATATTTTTTTAAATTTTTATTTTACACTAAAATGTATTTATCCCACTCCAAAAATTATACATATATATATATATATATATTGCCCTAAAAGTAGAGAAAAAGTTTTAAACAAATCAAAAATGCTTTTAAAATGTTAGAAAAATGCAAAATAAAAGTTTCACATTCTTAAATTCTCTGATATATGAATCAAATTGTGTAATTGAAAAGCACTGTCCACTGTTCAGGCCATCCACTAAAAAATGTATTTTGCATTTAAATCCGCGCCTTAGTTATAACATTGATTAATTATTGCCTAAATAGAAATTGTTTGAGCTGTTTGTTAACTTTAAAAAAAAAATGTATGATAACGCTTGGTCAAATGTGATTTTTTTTTTTAAACATTTTAATAAATTAACCACCTAACTGGACACATTAGACTATTAAATTAGTATTTGTATGTTTCTGTATGCATTTATATGTGATACAAGTGCTTAATTACATGATACATACAACAATATCTCCATATAAAACCACAATATAATTAAGTGATCAATCTATTAATTTGATGACCATTAAAAGAAAATTATTACCATTCCATAAATGTGCATCAAATGATTCTTTGGCTTTGTTTAATACTGTCAAATATTTTTCACTGAAATCTTCTTGTTTCAAAATTTTTGCAATCTGAACAGTGCAATAAAGAGCCGCTAGCCATAAACCTCCACAATAAGCACTAAAAAAAAAAACCAATGAATTTTGTTTTCGATTAACCAACGTTTTAATTAGTCTAGAAATTGTTTACATATTTGAAATTAATAGGAACAATATATTTTGTAATAAGTCATAAATAGAGCGTAATATATTATTCTTTACAATGCACATGCCTGTTATTTTCACTAAAATAAAAAACTGTTTCACAAATAAAAAAATCAAGAATGTAACAGTTATAGTTTAAAAAAATCAACATTTTACAGCGTTACTGAGTTATCTACTTATTGTGAAAATTTAGTGTCTTATACATTATTGTAGACGTTACAGCACGTAAATAAATAAATGAACCTGTGTGATAAGTTCAAAGTACGAGTGAGTACGCATAAACTTTTAGATAAAACTGTTCATCTATGTGAACACAAATAATGTGCAACATATAAAATTTGGCATCCTCTTAAATCCAATATAAAAGTAATTTAATTGCTATTTTTTAGTTTTTAAAATTTCAAATAAATTTTAGTATAATGTAGTAAATTATTATGTTTAAAATTATTATTATTATTATTAAGTAAAATGAAATCTGAACCTTAACTAATTACAAAATAAGAAATTAAAGACGTTTAACAATATGTTTATGTAATTATTATGGGAAAGGGTAAAATAGAATTTTATTTTTAATATATTTATTTATATACAAAAATTTAGTAAGAATATAAAATGTAAAATGTAGAAACATTAAGTACCTAACACCAGTCATTATCCATGCATCAAACGTTTGATCTGCTTTTCCAGAATTCTCAATCATTCCATCGCCATCAGTATCCCAAGATAACGATTTCTCCATCACATTTTTTATCTGTTTTGTATGTAAAAGAAATTATTTTAATAAATTCTATACATTTTATATCATATTTTTTCAAAGCAAATTTCCATACAATAAAATTATTATACTAATTACAGAAAAAGATCTAATATCTAATTAAAATTTTAATAATTACTTGTGGAAACATATCAGCTAAATACTTTTTATCATCAAATATAATGTAATCCCTGTAGCATTGTAAAACAAACTTCAAATTAAGATCACGCCATTCTGATACATCATGCACTAAATAAGCATTCACTAAATTAAATGGGTCTTCATCTATTATTTAAAATAAAAACAATCATTATTCACAAATTCAAAACATTTTAATAACAAAATTATTTTTATTGTCTTTAATAACATACCTGGATCACCTAGATCGTGAGGTACAGTACATTTATACTTCCGCAAGCCTTTGGTACCACAAGCAAAGTGTTTTCTTGTAATATTCAATGAGTCATCAATAGTATCTCTAAATTTGTATTGTATACATGCCTGTAGTTTAGGCCACAGCATTGCTAATGTAAAAGACGCATAAAAATGTACATCATACGTATTATACATCCGATATTCATGTCCTTCCAAGTAAGCAAAATAACCATATTCATATCTTGGATCTGTAATATCAAAGCGCTGATGGTCCTCCTCAGGAGGTAATAACCAAACAGTACCACCATCAGCTACGAAATAAACTTCATTGAATATAGCACTTTTATACCAATCGGGTAACAATCTAAAATAAAAATTATATGCACAAATTAAAAAAAACTGATTCATAAGACAATGAATCTTTCTAATGGCTACAGATAAAGTATTAAATTTTTATTCAACTTTATATCTAAAATAGCAATGTATTTTTATTTTTTTTTTTAATGTATTTAATTACAAATAACTTATTAGTTTTTGAAAACTGGCATTACTTTACTTCATTTTAGATAATATATTACCAATACATATATGTTCACAAAGAAGCAGTAGTGTTATAGACTAAGTTCTCATTTACCTCTTGTGAAAATTTAGTTTCTTAAACTGATTAATTATGAATTGCATCTAGTTGGTACTTTAGAGAGATCATTTTTTGATTTTCTCAAAATCGCCTAAAAATATAACTCAAAAACTACCGAAAAATTCATTTTTTTATAAGTTTATTGTAAGAAATTATATTAAAAATTACTATTATTAATTATATGCTCTATACATACTCTATTATTACATAGTACCTATTAATAATAAATAACATCGAAGCTCCACTCAGAATCGTTTTATCGAATGCAATGATTTATCATTGCTTTCAAATTTAGAGTGATAACAATACACTCTAAAATCTTACCCCAAGTAATTCACTTAAACAACATTCACAACACCCAGTGGTTCGTTACCTTTGTTAAAATTGTTTGTATAACCTCTTAAAATCTGTTAATGTTACAATCAATAAATATAATAATATAATATTAAAATACATATACAATATTATATTAATAATATAATATTAAAATACAAGTAATTAATTATTTGGAATTGAAATTAAAACACTTTTTTGTATATAGATAGACATTATTTTATACATATTTATAATTTTCTTTATATTATACTATATATATTTTACATTATACTATACATTGTTAAAATCAAGGGACTCTTGACAATGAGTATATTAAACAAGAAATTGTCTTGAGCGAGAGCACCTTAAATGGGTTCTACTGTGGTGTATACGTCATGGGTAATGTTAACATTTAGACAACGTTGACATTAGCCGGATAATGTAACATTAGCCGCCATGCATATTTTTAAAATCTTGGATAATGTTAACATTATCTAAGTAATATGACATTAGCCAATGCATTCTGGATAATATCATACAAATATTATTAGTTATTACAATAGTAGTACATACAATTTTTTTTTTTACAATAGATCACCAAAAGTACTCAGGGAAAAATGGTTACCAAAACAATTATTAATAATAATATTAATAAATTAATAGTGATAAATAAATATAAACTCAAAACTTACATAAACTATAATTTATAACACTATTAGAATTAGCTTAAATGTTACAACCTTATTAAAATCAATCTGTGCAAATTTGAGTTTGACTTTACGCAGACAAAAATAGGTTACAAGCTTACGAAATTTAAAAAGTAATATTATCCACGATCACTGCTAAATGTTAACATTAACCAGATAATATTAAAGTTATGTAGTTATAATGACATTAGCCAAAATGCATGGCTAATGTTAACATTATCCAAATGTTAATATTACCCGTAACATATATACATATTTTAAATACCTTATAATTAAAAATTTAATATTAATAATTACAATTTCATTTGTATAAAGAAACAAATTAAAAAATAATATATTGAGGTTTATATTAAGTACTCACGGATCATTTAAAATAGGATTTTGCCATTTTTCAATTTCATGTTCCCAGTTTTCATAATTTTTCATAGAATAATGTATTATTTTAGGACCAGCTTTACCATTATTGCCAAAAAATTTAGTATAATACCTTAAAATAATACATTATGTCTTATATTAATATCCTCAAATATAATTAATAATTTATTATATACATACCTCGCATACATAATATTTGATTTAGGAAATTTAATTATAGGCATATCAATAAATAATCCAAATTCATAAGTCTTCAATGAGTTTGGAGGTAAATTTTGTTTTAAACAAACTGCACAAGCAACATCTTGATTTCTCACTAAATATAAAAATCAAAAAACATTTAATATATTATTACTTTTTCTAATCATTATTTTACATACAAAAATTATTACAATATTTTTAACTTACTATATAAATTATTCTGATCTAATGGCATTTTTCTCAATTCTCCAAACAAATTTAAACTTTTTGATATTTCCATACCATTGCTGTTTGGATCAAAATTTAATTGACTCAAAATTACACCTTCCTTTTATACAAATTTTAATAAATATAAATTAAAATAATTAATATTTGCATATTTAACTTTGTTACTTTAATTAATCCACCGACAACATAAGTACACTTCATTTTTTTAAAATAATTGTGTATCAATGAACCAGAAACTTCAGTTCCGTCTTCATTTAAGTTAAAAGGTTCACAACTAGCTTCATCTAAAGTATAAACATTAAACACAATTATAATAACTCATTTTATCAGTGGTGGCTTGTGTGTAGGGGCAATGAGGTGGTTGCCCCCTCTCTAAAATTGTAAAATTATTGAAAGCAAAAATTGTTTTCAATTATTATGAAAACACTATCAAATGATCAGAGTTAAAAAATATATGTAGGTAATACCACGGATGAAATAGGTATTATTCACCTACGTGGTTATTAAATATCGAATCAATACAATATTATCTTATTGAGATTTGTGCACAGCGCTCAGCGGCCAGGTGAATTGACAATCACCCGCCATAACTATATGAACAAAAATCAAAATACAAAAATAAAGGAAGGGGAATTCGGTAATAATATGGCCACTGGAGAGATACGAATAATCGCCCGACATGCGTGTGGACTACCGAATACGGAATAAGTTATTAATAACATGTAAATTTTAAGTACAAAAACGTAAGTTTTATTATTTTGTAATTTTCGTTTTTTGTAGAACATATTTACATTTTTGTTTTTCTATATGATATTAATTTTGGTTTAATAAATACCTATTAAATTGGTATATTATAATTATTGTATTCTATGATTTTCAAAAATTAATAATTTTTAATCGCCCTCTCCCACTTTCAAAATCCACGAGCCACTACTGCATTATATATATATAAAATATTATTGATATTTATGATATTTATATTTATAGGAAAAATAATAATAATAATAAGAAATAAGAATTTTAATTGTTCGATTAAATTATAAACGTATAATTACTAAATAATATTTCAAATGTCTAGATTATGAGGTAAATATCTAAATAAATAAGCATAATAAAGAAACTTAAAATTCTCTATAACACAGAAATTTAAAAAATCAAATTTAGAAATAAGATGATGATTAAATAAGTTAATTAAGAAATATTTAACAGTTTTTTTTTTTTAAATACAAAACAATTCAAAATTGAATAATTTCAAATTTTCCATACTTTTTACTAGAAACATAAATCTGTGTTTACCTGTAGTACATGATGGAACGCCATTACCACTTGCAAATGTAAATGTTAAACTAACAGAATAATGTTGATTACTATTATTTTCTACTGACCATATGAAAACACCACCTGGAACACAACTATCCTGTAATAGAACAACTATATCAATATAACTACTGAAATACACATTAAATTATAAACAAAACAAAAAATGGACTCAATATTATGTACTTTATAATTATGTGGAATAATGGGTGAAACTTGTCTGCATATCAATTTCATATCAAGTTCTGGAATCAAATATTCAGTCCATGATCTTGGATAAAGACCCGTGTACTTAGCTTGATTCGCTGGAAAATCCCACTTCCAGTTATACAATTTTTTACTATCGCACCTAAAATTCCCAAAAATAGGTATGCAACAAATGTTTTTTAAGTTCATACTAATATCCATTTGTTCTTACTTCAAACTTGACAGGACATTATTATACACTGTGATATTTTCACTATTTTGAACATTAATTATGAACTGATTTGCGTGGACCGTTTCATACTCGTACATACCAGGAACAACTTGATAACGACAAAATTCTCCTTTAAATCCACGTCCTATGGTCCCACCACCAATTCCACCCAAGGGTACCCCTGAAAAATACAAAATAATCAAATAAATACTATGCTACATCATTTTACAGTAACGATAAATAAATATAAGGATATTTAAAAACAATAATTCCTACCATACATATGCTTAGACTGAATTGGATACAAAAAATCCATTATTGGTTTCTGGCCTTTTAAATAACATATTAGTATGTAAATCAGATATCTGTAACAAAAATATATAAAATAATTAATAAAAATGTTAAATATGTATAATATATATATATATATATATATATATATAAATCTAATGATTATATTGAAATATTAACTATATGGTCAGAATAATTGAGCTATGAATTCTGTATTATTTTTATCAGTATTAATTTTAATACCAACTTTTACTTGTACAATCCTTCTAACATTTAATAATTTATATTTAATCAAAACGTAATCGTATTAATATATCATGAATCTTGTCCAGCATCTATTATCTAAATATATATTTTTTTATTTCGTAACTAAATCACATAAAAAAAATTTTTTTCGTAGATAAATTGATACAGTCAATTAAAACAACTTAAAATTCAAACTATATAAGAGTACCTAGTAAAAGATAAATATTTCTTACATATGATTATGTCAGATAATCATAGCATAGATTAAATTGTCAACAAATATTGAAATATGATTACAGTTATATAAAATATATCTGTGATTCTAAATGTCAAAGATTGTCCAGGTGATGTGATCATATTAGTGACATTGTATTTATACGAGTACATTACAGTTAATGTTAATAATGTTGTAGCTACCTAATTTTAATACTATAAGGCTAATGATAATTTTTTTAAATTTCATATGTTTCTTTTACATCTTTGTTTACTATATAGTATATACTGACACTGACAATCACCAAATTACATAAACACAAATATCATTTGGTCACCCTTTCACCCCAAATTTGATTCATACAATCATACCCAATACCGAGTCATTTAGGCCAACTACCTACTCATATATATATATATATAATTATAAAACTCTCAATAGATCTATAAATATATCTCAATATATCTGAAAGATATTTCTAATGAGGTCAGGACGATTTAAAAATGTTTTATCTAGGTCCATAGGAAAACTTTTTATAATAAAAGCATCTATTTTTCTTATTTTTTTAGTTTATCTGTGAACATCTTTTTAAAGTAAATACAATGCTTCAACAGTCTGACATTTATATGTGCATCAACTTTCCTGTAGAAAATCGTGCCAAAATATTAATCTGTTTGATATGTTTTCGATTGTCTTATTAGTTTTCTTAATATTGTAAAGAAAAGTTATTGAAGAATCGCCAAAAATAATTTTTTTGCAAAATTTAATTTCGTGTTTTTGCTATAAAATTATATCAACCATAATTTAAATTTGATATATAAAATTTAATTAAAATGAAAATGAAATTATTTTGATGGCCTATTTTCCACCCTTCCTTTGAGGTCCAAATTTATACTGCGATCCACCTGTTGTCGACCTCTTGTGTAAATATATATATAATATACACATATATTTACTAAAAATTCTATAAGCCGCATCATATCACAGAGTTTTAAGCATGTCAGTAAGACAAAAAATAAATACACAGGCTTTTGTTATATATCAAGCTCACATTTCATTGCAAAATAACACTGCTATAATGTACATTATACATTAATTTATCTTTTTTTTTTCTATTATCTGAATACCAAAGATAATAGTTAAAACAATATATTAAAGTGGTTATCAAAGTCCTTGACATTATAACCGAACTCGTAAATACTCATTACATTTTTAATTTAAGTACGTTTTTAAACAATTCAAGTTACAAAAAAAAAAAAAAACTTGTTATAATACTAAAATATAACAAGTAAAATGTAAACATAATATTTCAATGTTATACACAGACTTTCTACAACACCTTCATAATATTAAAAAAATTCATACTGGTAAAACAATTGATTTCATAATGAAATCAATGGTAAGTAAAACTTTTAAATAATTATTTCTCTACGAAAAATAACTAGGAAAACCTAAGGTAACTAACCACATTTAGGTTACTAACGATAATAATCAATATTACCTACATTTTTAATGAACAGTTGAATATCTATTTTTTAATAATACGGTTAACCGAGTAGTGAACCCAAAACCATACATAATATTAATACTGAACTTTATTGAAACGCACTCTTAGGATATTATAGGTATTGATTTATTTTTTACATTTTTTATGACAAATGACCTGTATTTTTTTTCGACTTTTTTAATATAAGGTATAACATTCTATATAAAATTTGAAAAAAAAATATGTATAGGTACATAATTTTTTTTTAATAAATTTTAACTTGCAAAGTTAAAACTAGGTACTGTTAGGATATTTATGACTTTTTCATATTTTTTCTTTTAGTCGTGCGTATTGCAGACCAAGTTATAAATTCGTTTTGTATGACAAAGAATCAGATACTTACATTAAATTTTATTTTGCACATTTTTGTATATTTAGGGGTTTTTATGAATAAATGCATATTTTGAAAAAAAAACTGTAAATAAGTGCATATTTTGATTAAAAAAAAACTGCAAATAAGTGCATATTTTAGTAAAAAATAAAATAAGTTTTCAACAAAATTTGAAAAAAAAATCAATAAATATATTTTGCAAACAATGTATATGTATTTTTTGAGTAAAAAAAAAATTTTATATTAATTTAGAGTATATTTTTAATTAACAATAAAATGTCATATTTGATTTTTTTCAATATTTCGATATTTATTGGGCATATTTGCATGCATTTTTTAGTGTTTTTAAGGCCATAAATAGCCGAACCCTAATTACAACATACATTATTACCTTAGTTATAACTTATAAATTTTACCACTTTTCTAACGCATTACACTGTTTATAGTAATTAATTTTTATCAATTGTTTCTTACAAATAACCAAACGTTATTTTGATTTATTTCGACTTTACTTAGGTACCTATTGCATAAAAATAAGCAGATACGACTGAATTCGTTCACACGTAAACAAAACGAGTTTTCACTGAATAGTATATTCATATTTGTACGGTATTGTTTCAACAACAAAAATATAATAATTAGAAAAAAAAAAATCTATCAACACATTATAGCAAACGATATTTAAGTATAATTTTACCTAATGATCAGAGGTAACATTTTCAAGACTTGTTTGATCCTCGGCACGTACAACGTACTTCTGGGATCAGAAAATATGTGGTCAAAATCTATCTTCCAACCATAACGAGGTACTTCTGACGACGACGACGACGACGACGACATGGTGACTACGAAAAATGTAAAGTCTTGTATAGCACCGTCTCACCGAACGGATGTGATGTGACGGAAAATAATACGGTACATCTGCCTACTACAACTCACTCGGACGCGACTCGTGAAAACACTGGCGCACGACAGAACGACGGCGACTGCACCACAGAATTATCAATACTTACTATAACGACGACAACCGCGAACGAATAATAACAGTCTTCGCCGTTCGACCATTCAGTAATGAATTACACACAGTCCATTCGCGGAGACGCGGTTATGGCGAGAACATCATTTTGTAAAGAAAGGAAAAAAAAACCGATATCCGACGATGAGACACGAGCCGGCCGCGTTTCCGCCTTTGAATTTTGTAAAACGGTAAACCGAAAGAAACGGCCGCGTAATTCATTTTACTTTTTCCGCTACATATTACAAAATGACAATTTTCCTACCCCATCGTATATGGTCATTATTATTATTATCGTAATACATTCACTCAAGAGCATAGACAAAGTGCTCGAGAGTAATAACAATAAATTCAATAAATTTATTTCTCCCCTTATCACGTCACGATGCCGCATACCGGCTCACAGATTATTATTACAATACAATGCTCTCTTTGTCATTACCGGTGACAGAACCCGTGCGATTATAAATTTTATATAAATTTTATTACGCTCTGCAAAATTATCGACCATCGATTAATCAATGGGTGGTATTTTATTATTATATTTATATTTTACACGCCATACACGGGGAAGTCTACGGTTTTAATAAATAATAATAACCAAGCGTAGACACATAAAGTAGGTACATAATATTATCTAGTATATTATATTGTATGTTCTCTGACGTAAGCGAGGCAAAATTATCGTATTTCGATAATAATTTATTATTGATAAGGTTTTCGCCGTGGCGTAAACGTGGCAACCGCGGACATAGTTAGCAACGGCAGACTCGCAGTCATTCGCATTAGCCTATAGTGTAACCATATGGTTACACTCGATTTCAAAGCCTACGTGAAGGGTTGCAATTATAAACAGTATAATAGAAATGTATTTCACATCTCATAATACTGATACTTAACTAGAATTTACAAAAATGTTAAGAACAGCTATAAAATTTAAATAAATAAACTACTTACGCCAATGATAAATCCATATTTTTTGAACACATAAATTTTGTATTAAATAAACGTATGTTATAATAATAGGGCTCGGAAGTTGTTGCATTCGCATGTTTTTTTCAACCATTAGATTTATTGCTAAGTGAGCTAGAAATTCATTCCAAGACACTACGAAAAACATATCAAAAGTTTATAGTGCGTATTTTTGCATATTTAGGGATTTTTAGATTTTAGAGCACATTTTTCTTAGTCTTACAATTTTTTAGAGCATATTTTATAATTTATGAAGATTCACTATGAAAATTCATAAATAAAAAAATTAATACATTCATATTGAGAGAACTTACTAGATATTCTTGTATCGCATATTTCAAATTTCCATTTGACATTAAAAATAATGTTTTTCCCCTATTGATTAATACGAGTATAATATATCTGCTATCGAAATGCGATAATTTTCTATAAATACTTTTCCAAGCAAATAATTCAATGATTATTGTTGATGGCATTAATAGACCTACCGCCTAGATATTATTGTCAGTTCCGACTTATACGTTTATGTTATCTGTAGTTCTACGCGTCTTGTTCTTGTTTCAATTACCTATACCATTGATTTAGAATATACTCTATACACAGTATATTCAAAAAGTTCCGGGACTATTTTTTTTTAAGAAAAACAAATCAAGTTATGGTAGAAAATTTTATTTAGTTTTCAACATAGTCCCCTCCCCTATTTATACAAATAATTGAACGCTCGTACAATCGCTGGAAAGCTCTGGAGAAGTCGTTTTCTGGAATGCTTTTTAATATAACCTCGTCACATTTTTTTGGATGGACTCCACATCATCAAAACGCTCTCCCTTCAATGTGGTTTTTAATTTTGGAAATAAAAAAAAATCAGCAGAGGCCAAATCTGGTGAGTACGGTGGGTGATTGATTATATTATGACTATCCGCCCATTCAATGAAATTTTGTGAAGCTTCCACACGTCGTTCTTTCTGGTCCACGGTCAGCGAATGAGGGACGAACTTTGCGCAAACTTTTTTTTTACAAAGAACTTCGCATAAAATAGTGTGAATGCTTCCTTCACTAATATTCAGTTGCACTGACAACATTTTTATAGTTAATCGCCGATTACCAGATAAAGCAACGCGCACAAGTTCCGCATTTTCATCATTATTGGAAGTGGAAGGACGCCCTTCTCTTGAATCGTCTTCCAGTGACTCACGACCGTTTTTAAAACGCGAATACCATTCAAAAACCTTACTACGACTCAAACAACCATCGCCATATGCAATTTTCATCATTTGAAAAGTTTGAGTAGGAGTTTTCTGCAATTTGAAACAAAATTTAATCACGGCTCTTTGTTCCATTATAAAAATTGTTACACTGGTTCACGACCCGTGTACGATAAAACCGGCACAGGTGATTACTGAAACGATTTATCGCTATCGGAGTTTTAGAATCATTATAGACGGTAGTTACATTTTAGATTCCCATTAAATGAATTTTGATAACATTAAGTACTAAGTTTAAAAATAATCAGTCCCGGAACTTTTTGAATATACTGTGTATATATATATATATTTATTAGTATATATTTATATTATAATATATTCTATAATCAATGCCTATACTTATATATTATTTTTATTTCATTATGCCGAAAAACAAACAATCTGCGACAAAATTATTATTGTCGCAGATTGTTTATGATATTATGCGACTTCCTCATCTTCATCAATGCTTAAATAAAGCCTGGCAGGATAAATGGTCCTCTTCTTTTCTTCGCTTAGCCTCCTGGTACAAACAAATATCCCCCACCATTCCAAAATGTCCATGGTCTAATAACCTTCCTCTCTCCCGGTCACAAATTTTATTCTTTTCTCGCCTCAGGCTGGAACACAATCGGCTCCCATCCCATTGTTTTAATTTAGGTTTAAACAACTCTCCCTTCTGTACACGCCACGACGAGGATAACAAGTGCGATTTCCCTCATTTAATTTTCAAATGCCCTGCATTCACTATAGAGCGTTCTATACTATTAAAAAAATTGTCCAATCTCCATATTACTCCTCTCACCTGTTCTAACATTCTAAATCCTACATCCACTGAGACTGAATCCGTTGTCCTCGTAATTTCATATTTCCATTCAGCTGGTTTTTTTCATTTAATTTTAACTTTTTCACGTTTTCTTATCATTATTTTTATTTTATCTTTCTTATTGTTGTTTTTTGTATTTTTTTTTTTTTTTTTTTGCGTTATAATTATATTAGTAATAAGAAAATTAATTGTTGAGCTATCATAATTTTTAATTAAATGCTAATAAAAATAAAAAAAGTTTTGGGCATTTAATTTTAATTATTATATTTAAATTATAATTATGTTTATGTCACGCTAATTTTTTACCAGTTTGTATTTTTATGGAACGCAATTCTGTAATAATATGATATTACTTACTCGTTTTGATTGTTCTTATTTAAATAAATTAAATAAGTAAATATAGTATATGTACTACAGACAATATAAAATGTTATTTAATAAGCAAAACATGTATTCTCTTATTTATTTATTTGGGGCCTCCACATTATATTCCGCCCATCATAGGCCACCACCAGGGGTGAACGTAGGAAAATATTTCGGGGTGGGTTTTTAAAAAAATGTAAAATTATTAGGTACTATAATCTTACATATATGTCGCTGCTTAACTTTCAAATTTTCTCAGACATTTCGGACGGGGTTCGAACCCCCAAAACCCCTACTTGCGTTCGCCTCTGGCCACCACATACCTAAATCCGGCCCTGAGGCAGAGCCCAATAAAAATTTCGGGTACTGGGGCGCGGGTAAAATCATTGCCTTTAGGCGCATTTCTCCTTAATCCGTCCCTGCATACGACAGGCGCGTTACGATCTTGGGCTGGTAAAAAATAATTGAAAATACAAAATAGTTATGTAGGTACGCGTATTACAAAAAAACACAATGTATCTATCAAGTTTATAATTTTATCAAAGAACGCATCGGCCACAGTCCGTTCAGAAACGGACGTCATTTGCTCATGATATAGGACTGTGACGTGAACGTTACCGATAGTGAAAACATTTTCATTTAAAACTATGTAAGTACATATATTGATTATTGATATGATAAATTATGTATCATTGTATAATACTCGTATGTACTCGTATTGATAAATATCATTATTTTTAAAATCCGCTTGTATATTTAAAATATTACTAAAACCATTATATTTAACTTCATTATAAATGATTAATTCTTCCAATACCGAATTTATATATATTTTTTTTTTGATCGTGTAATGTCTTCAAATCTTTTTCTATATCGAAATGTATACTATTTATTTATTTGTTCAATTTTACGGGGTTTCCCCTTTAACATTACGTAACAGTAACATAATTTGGTAATAGTAGGACATTCAAAATAAATATATGTTATATTACAATAACATAAAGTAAAAGTATATGTATACCAAAAATAAAACAGTAAAACAGTAATACATTAAAACAAAACATCATCAAATGAGGGGTCTTCATTTGCGAGGGACATATAATACGTCTAAGAGGTTCATTTTTAAAATAATTTGTGTTTGCGCTAGGAATATGGAAGGTTTTTTGAAAACGGGATGCTTGCGAGGGGACTTTAAAATTTATTTTGGGGTAGCAAAGCAGGAGAATCAATTTGGTTGTTTAATAGACCGCGAATAAATTTAAAGTTCTTCTTCGTTCAGGTAAAGTAAGTTTGTGGTAATCAATGGTAAAATGCAGTCTTGTAAAAAAAACTGTATTTAAACACTTTTTAAAAAAGTATTTTTTACACGACTGGTAAAATGAGTGCAATGCGCGGTCTATACATACTATATTGTAGGTCTATGGGGTGGTGCGTATTTTATCGGAAAAAATAAAATACGGAAATCGTGATAACGGATTTTTGATGCGCGGAAAGGACAAATCCAGAATTATATTATGTTCCATGACATTTGTGGCGTCAGTGTGTTATCAGTGTATTGTTATCAAACAAACCAAATATGCGCCCTTCAGTAACCTTTAGGTGGTTTTTCATAACAAATCAATGGATGTTTTTAGTTCAAGTTCCAACAGGAGCTCGTGAAGCGAGTGAGTGGAGGTGTCTAAGCGAGCGTAGCTCGCTTGGACTTGTTAGGATGAGTATAATAATAATAATAATAATACACTGATAACACACTGACATCAGAAATATCATGGAACATAATATAATTCCGGATTTGTACTTTCCGCACATCAAAATTCCGTTATCACGATATCCGTATTTAATTTATCTATGTATAATTTATATATTTATTTAGTTTAATATTTAATTTTTCAGTAAACTATATTATTCCGTGAATATATACCCGTCCACCTATGGTAATTACACAGAATAGATATATTTATGCTATATGCCCTATGGGCACAGAATAGATTAATTGCTATGGGTCCGCAATAAATAATAAAGCCTGGTTTTATCTATTCTGTGATTTTACACCATGAGATTATTTTTATCAGTGGTTTATTTTGTTATCTATATAATAATTATCATAGATTAGGAAGAGTATTATTTTTCAACTTTCAGAAGGGTATGGTGATAAAAAAAATATAGGAAGTATTTAAGTTAATGCTGTTTAGCGTTTCTTTTTCTTTCATTCATGAAGGGATTTTGATAAACATTTCATCCGAGTACAAAAGGTTTACAGTTATTAAATATGTTCAATTTGAAACGGTTCGCAAAAGTAAGAATTTCATGAACTATATTAATACTTGATTAAACTGGTGTAACGATTACCTACCTACCTTGCAAAATACAATATGTAATTTTTTCGTCAGGTTTCATCAGGTGTAAAACTTCAATTTCGACAGTCTACCTTGATCCAGAAAAAGTCGAGCTATAGATGCGCTCATACAAATTCCTCAAGTTCGAGGTATGCTAAAATAATATAATAATGCCTAACATTATTGTTTATTCGTTGTCTATTTTATTGACAGAAAATCGAATGTGGGAAAATATGCAATGGGATCACTAATATTTGGATTTAGTTCCATTGTAATTTATGCAAAATATGATACAAAATTTAGACAGTGGTTAAAAGCGAATGTTTATGGTTCTGATGAGCTTTTAAAATTATTATTATTTGAAGATAAATTTACACAAGAACAACCAAGCAATATGGAACCAAGGTGGATATTTTAAATGCGAACTAAATTAAATTAAATTTTTCAGTAAAAATAAATGGGTATTAGAATTGTTTAATACTTTAATTCATAAGTTAATATATATTTAATGTTTTTATTTTAGGTCAAGTCCTCCAACTAATAAATCTACTGTAAACATTTCGAAGTTGACACCACCCAAACTTGAATCAAAGGCACCAAAGATTGTTACCGAAAAATTGGATAATTCTCCAGGTAATTTAATACTTATTATCTTAGTCATCAAAAATAGTCATGCTATTAACTATAACCAAATTTTAAACCATACCTTGGGTGTTTAGTGGGTTTAGAAATCTAATAATTCGTTCTAAACAAAAATTGAATAGAAAGCTATTGAGTCTGGTTGAAATTAAAATTCAAACTTGCATAAATTTTGATTTTGTGGTTTTATATTATTTGTAGACCACATAACATTATTAAGTATTATAAATTTAAATAATAATAATAATATTTTTTTATTTTCATTATTATAATTTATATAATTTTTTTATATCACCCTATTTACAATATATATAGAGTATCTTTAATACAAATAAATAATATAATCTACAAAGTTTAAACTAAGATTCAAACAATTATTTACTGGTCTAATTACCAAGAATAATAAAAAAAAATGTATATATACAGTGGTCGAAGTGGATCAAAATAATTGGAGAGTGTTGTCATTTCAAGTTTTGAAAGGGATGAGGGGAAGGCAAAGTTGTGAACAGTCTATATTGTTGAAAAATAAGAAGAAAAAAGTACTTTTTTAAAAAAAGGCTCTAACACCGTTCCTATTAAACTTTGTGGTTTTTTTATGATTGTGATTAAGTGATGTTTAGATTTACTGAATTTTAATATTTTAGAAAACGAAATAGTTTTTACAAAGAAAAAAATGATTCATAGATATTTTTCTAAACAAATTAAGTGACAACAATAGCAAATTATAAAAAAAAATTTCCTAAAAATCCAAAAGGGATGAATAATCTTAAACAAAATGAGTGGGGGGATAGAATATGTTGACTAAAAAAAGTGGAGGGATGGCATCCCCCATATCCCCTCCTTTCAACCATTGTATATTTATTTATTTAAATTAAAATTTGAATTGTTCATAGAAAGAAAAGATTAAGGTTTAAGATTATGAAATGAAGTTCCATAAAATGTATTAATAGTTTGATTTGGTTGGGTTTGAATAAATAATTTTAATTTCGGTTTGGTCTGACTCTAAAAACCAGGGATTGAACCATATAAAGTACTAGTAAATAATTAACTTGTATTTTCTTTAGATAAAGGATTAACTAAAAGTAAAAACATTTTAGGAAATAAGTCTGAAAATCAACCACCCAGTATTAGGGATATAGAAAATGAAGCAACTCTGTTATTTAAAGAAGTTTCAGTTTCATATTCTGAAGCATTAGATGCATTAAAAAGTGAGTATTAATGGATTTTAGTTAATAAGATGTTTCCAGGCAATTTATTATTAATATAATGGATAAACCTACACTTTATGTTATTTTATAGATTAAATAATTAAATACCTATAGATAAAAATTTTATTTATTTTAATTATAATTTTTTTTTCATAATAAGATAAAATATAAGCATTCAAAAATTTAGTATGTATTAGACAGAAGGCAAATGGTAAAATAAAAAATTTGAGTGAATTTAATGACATTAATGTTCTGTATAGTAAGTTTTAAAAAGAAATCCTTAGTTAGTCTGAAAGTACTTAAGTATTTTGAATATCTTGCCATGCGATATTTATTATGTAAGATGATATTTCAAGTTTTTCTACCAATTTTTTTTTTACTATTCCAAATAAAGGTAGCAAGCCATGAGTGTAGTAAATATCGACTGAAGTGATTTACTTACACAGAGATTTTAAAATTATTCTGATATTAATAAATTAATATATTCAATAAACTATTCTAAGTAACGTTTGCAGTTTATTATAATTACTAAATATGATAAATATGGTTAAAATATTAAATGTTTGTACACTTATATTACGTTTTGAATTCTTAAGAAATACAATAACTGTGTTTATGCTTAAAATGAATGTCATAAATTTTACTGGTGTTTTTGCAATTTTTGGGTTGTTTTTTTTAAGCATAAGAAATAAATGTCAAATAAAGTATTACCTAGATATTGGTATATTGGATAACTGTTCTCGAGTCTACATTGGGCGTTTATATTAATAAATAAATAAAATATAATTTGCTACTGAAACTTAACCAATGTCTCTACATGAAAAAGTGTTCACAGACAAAATAAATAAGAACTTAATTGTAAAACCATTACATTATTTTCTTCATTCAAAATCTAATACAATTTCATAAAAACATTTGAAAAGTACTATAAAATATTAAATAAGATATTCAACTTTATACGTATGTCCGATTTATGAATTTGGATAAAAAGTAGTAAACTACATAAGTCATGAATTGAACAGTTTCATAAATTTGTGTATAAAATAAAATGTGTAAAAAAATTTTGCTTTTTTTGTTAAATGAATTTGTATTTATATTTATTATAATATGAATTTATTAAATAATTACATTTATTTTGAATACAAATATAGAGATAATTCATTTAAATAATGTACATTAGAAATGTAATTAATGATTTACCATTATTTTTAGATTATTATGAACTAGTAAATGGAATTGTTAATAATGTTTCTCATAAATCAAATGCTAATTCTTTAGCAAAATTGAAAAAAATCAGTATTGAAAAAGATGAACTGTTCGAAACAGCTAAAGTAAATGCTCAAGAAGCTAGGTAATTATTTAATAGTTCTAGTGTTTTTTTAAAAAATATTTTATTGGTATATTAATTTTTCAGTAAACGTTTAGATCAAATTCAAACAATTTTAGACGATTCTAAAATTGAAGCAACAAGAGAAGTAAAGGATGTTATTAAAAATAAAATTGTCAAATTAAAAATGGATATTAAAACATTGGGGAAGGATTTGGAAGCAGAAAAAGATAATTTATTATTTTATAATAAATACAATAATCAAGTTGTCAGCATTAGAAAACGATTCGCAGTCAGTAAATAATTTTATGTTATTATTTATTATTTTATTGATCTTATCCAGTATTTTTATAGAATGAATTACAAACATTATTTCCTCATGTGAGACTTGAAGATAAAGACATGAAATTGTCAAATGCTGAGTTCGATATATTTGTTGAATATATTACTCAAAAGTTACTGTATTATCAAAATGAACTGTTTAAACAAGAAGTAATTTCATAAACTATTTTTATTTATTTTACTATTTTATCAATCTTTTTTTTTTGCTATATATTGTACTATTTAATTTGATTTATTGTACATTCCCTCACCAAAAAATTGTGTACATTTTGATATATGAATACATTAACATCACTGTGTGTGTTAATATTATAATTAATATATTAGAATATTTTTGTTCTTAGACAATTGGTGAAGAACACGTGAATGATGTTGTTAATGCATTGAAAAATGGTAATCCTGATGTCATAGATAAAGTATTAGGATTTCAAGTGGAAAAAAACCGTAGGAAGCATGTTGATAATTTTATCAAAGAAGTAAGAACTTTACTAGTATATACTTTAATTGAAATACATATAATTCTTTATTTTACTTTGTTATTATTTTTTTATTTTTTTTCAATAGAGCTTAGGTTCAAAAGCAAGTAGTGAAGCTAAATTCAAACAACAATTGAGATTGCAAACTGAAGTACATATGGATCACTTAAAAGAAGCTGCTAGTTTAGCTGAAAAGGAAGTTGATCGCCGTGTACGTTTAGAATACACTGAAAAAGCCGAAATTGAAAAACTCAAATATCAAGAACAAGTTTTAGGAATGACTGCTGTCATGCATGCTATTAATGACACATTAAAAGGTACTTTCAAATTGTTCGATAATTATTTTGAATTAATTAAAACTAGTGTTTGTTTTTATTAGTAGTTAATTATAGTTTGTGAAGAAATTTCTTTTTAATTTTTGAAAATTATTTAATGATTTCAGAACACTCAGATAAACGAAATAAACTTAATGATTCAGTTTTTTTGTGGACAGCTTGTCAGTCTCTATTTGCAGCCATTTCTACAGATCATAATGCTTCAAAACATGAATTAAAACCTTTAAAAGAATTAGTGAATGATATTAAAAAAGCAGGAGGTTAGTAATATTTTTAAATAAAATAAAAATGAATGTTAAAAATGTATAATTTTAATTCAGAAAATCATAAAATAATTAATGAATTATTGGACACATTACCTGAAAGAGTGTTAACTCGAGGTGTGTATACAGAAAATACATTAAAGGACAGATTTTTCAGTGTTGAAGATAAAGCTTTTCACATGGCTATAGTACCAGATACAAATGTAAAATTATTTGATTTGGTAACATCATTTGTGTTTACTATATTTACCTTTAAATCACTTGTACCAATCCCCGAAGAAGAATTAAACAACGCACCTATCAATGTCAGTGAATTAAATAATATTGATATTCTTCAAAGAGCCAAGTAAATATGGTTATTCTATGTATTAACATTTTATTTATTATAATTATAATGTAGAACATTATTGTATTTGTATGGTTCTATATATATAGAACAGAAATATATATATATTTATTTATTTAGGTACTGGATAGAACGAGATAATTATTATCAGGCTTTACGGTACATGAATTTGTTGAAGGGTGGTGCTAAAATAGTTGCAGATGATTGGATGAATGAAACACGTGAATACTTAGCAACCCAACAAGTTGCTCAAACACTTTTGGCTTATGCTTCAGCCAGATTAAAGTCTCACGTAGGCGGTGTTAACAATTTATCTACATAATGTAACATTTTCCAATTGAATACTATTTGTGGTTTTTTTATTCATTGAGTTATTGTTAGATTGCAATTAATTTAACAGTGAAATAAAATACAAAATATTCTAATAAACAAATAATTATATTACTATACTATAGCTAATTACAATTATTGTTTAAAAATATTGTAATTATATATATATATATATATATATATATATATAATAGTTATTAGTCAATTTAGAAATTGTAGTTGCTTCTTTGTTTTTGAACTGTTAGTATTTATTAAAATCATTATGATTTCACAAATAAATGTGCAGAAACCAAAAAATAAACCGATAAACAAAACTACAAATGCTCCATAAAATTGAGACATCGAAAGAACTGTGTCCTCTGTAAATATAATTCCGTGAGCTAGTTCTTCTTTGACATTGGCTTGGTCCCATTGCTGCATAATGCCGGTTTCTGAAAGTTGTGACATAATGTTACTAATCCTATGGCGAAATGGAGATCCTTTTCTAATCATAAAAGTCGACGAGTATGATTCTATCATACACTTGGGTAAGACATGTAGGTGCCTTGAATCGTTAAAAATTGTCTTATACCTTTGTGCATAAAATATTAGTTCACGTTTGGATGCCAAGATAGCTGTGTCACGTTTTAACAATATTCTCTGGATGAAATGCTCAAAGTCTTCGGGTGGTAATATTTGATAACGATCGACTAATGCCTTGAAGTCATTACTGGAACCTGCCGAAGAGTTGATCAAATAGTACATATGTTGTCTGCCTACTAAATTTAAATTTGTTTTTAATAGCGTATGCAGATCGTTTATTTCGGGTGTTGTTTGTGGTACGGTGATCAAACTGCCTAAATAAGCCTGATATGCGCTCGTCACCACTAAGCTGTATAGAAGCCAGTTTGACAAAAACACTTGCAGTGTATACGATTTCGGCGTGAGTTTTATAGGGGCTCCGATAAATGTAGCATACGTATAGAAAAAAATGGATATAGGGCTCCATGAAATTGGATCTTGAAACGAAAATTGCGAAAGTGAGATAACAACGATGAACGCTAAAATTATACTGAGTATGATTAATATCCATGTAACTAGAGAAAACTCTGCTATATAATTAACCCAAAATGTCTGGTTGTGACCAATGCCACTAGGTAATCCCCACGTGAAACACTCCATTTGATCTTCTTTGATAAACTCTACTTCGGTCTCACTGTCAAAAATTCTCGTGAACCTGCCAAAAGCCAAGTCCACCTGTCCGTTTTTTACCTTTTTGCCTACCGACAAACTGTCGTTATTTGACAAAGACTTTTCTGGAATAAAGTGCGTATCAATATGACTATAAGCCATACTCAATATACAAGTGAAGTTCATGTGTTGCTGCATGAAGTTAATGATGTGCAATCCAGATCCAGACAATCGAAAACCTTTTTGCGATTGTACTACTGCCGTGACGGGTGGCCTGTGTATGCCTAAGCATTTCAATGGACATCTGTAAAATATAGTATAGATAGGACTTAAGTACACATCTACTGGGTTTATGAATTTAATTTTCAATTTATCCCTATAGTCCTATATTCGTACAATTGTACCCATAGGATGTATTTAATAAATGTTTAATTTATATAAATAGTGGTTTATAATATTGTGAGACTGACAAGAGTTAATAGGAAATGGGGTAATTTTTTTTTTTTTTTTGTGATTTCGTGTTGCCTAATAAAAATTTGTAAGTATCTGTATAACTGTATGTCATGATAGATTTAGGTATTGGTATAAAATATATTTCATATGACAAGTGTGAACCCAGAAATATTATGAGGGAAAAAGAGCGCAAAATATCAGTTATGTGTTAAATAAGTATTTTGTTAAGAATATAATAGAAACATTTTTATTTTGAGAATTTTTTCTCCTTTGGATATTCGCCTGTTTCATGACGCCTTATTTTTATTGTAGTTAAATACTAAATTGTATAGTGTATACCTACAAACACAAGTGTCCATAATAATGTAGGAACCATGTCCGAGTAGCTTATAAAGTTATGAATATTAATGCACACATCAACACGTGTTAGTAATATCATTGATTATAGAATATTCTATAATCAATGGTAATATTGATCAACATCATGATTTAGGATAGGTCCTCGCCAACCAATATAATGGAGATAATAAATATGACAAAGTTAATAATTTAATACTTAGTGGTTAGTAATATATATTTCTATATTTCTTTGATTGGTATGTTTTGAATTTCATACATAAAAAATTACCTTATTATTTAAAATAATGTAAAAAAAGAGTTACAATAGAGAGGTAGGTATCTAAAGCAAGTGAATATTTGTAAATAATATATAGCATTAAAACTGCTTTATTCGTATTTTTCTGTTAGAAACAGTTGTGTTCAGTAAACACTGATTTTTTATTTTTTAACTAATCTTAACTTTTTATAAAAAAATTAACTATGTAATAACTTGTTCACAAATATCTTAAACGGGCACATGATTTAATAAGTTGACTGCAGTAACTACACCAATTAAATAATAATTAATTAATAAGTCAATATCATTTTAACTTATTAATGCACATCATTATATAATATTATGCATTATTTGTTATATATATATATTGTTTGTTTGTTTTGTTTTATGTTTAGCACATGTTATAAATGAAAATGTTAAACAGATTTTAAATACAATTGAAGTTTCAATTTTTTAAAATTATTATTAGTACTAGCCATTAGGTATTATATTTTTTTAAAGTTAAAAATGGTTCACTGCACATAGAGCTTCCGCATGTTACTGGGCCTGGTTCCATAAATCCAAATTCAGTCTCTGACTATAATATATAATACTTATTATAGCTGAATAATTCACATTTAAACATTTTTGTATTTCCACATATAAATGCCGCAAGTAGGTATCTGAGTATGTATTTGGTATTTCGAAATATATTTTTTTCCCGGGTAGTATTCGACTGAGTACAAACAAAATATTCTTATTGCGTGCAATGTTAACAACTCTTCTGTGATTCCGCGAGACTTTGGTCCATTTAATACTGGGAGATATATTTGGTACACCTATACTTAATTTGATCATATCACGCATATGCGCGTACGCTATATGCACGTCATGGGAAATCTGGAACGCATTATCAGCTAAGGTCGATACGGCGCGACTTTTAGAAATATTATAAATTGGCAGTATGAATTTGTAGGTATAAATGTATAGATAATTAATTTAAAATTTAATTAAAAAAAAAAAAATTAAAATTAAATAAAATCTAGTCAAGTATAGGTAGGTACTTCCAGTGTTCATATTATGGATATGAAATAGCATATAATATTTAATATATATTTATTTGGTGAGTAAATAAACATTTAAATAATAATGTATTTAGCTATGTGGAGTCGGTGAAGGGGGAAGCAGTTGCCTCCCAGATATAATCATGGAGGTGCAGTTATACATCTGCCTCCTCGGATAAAATAAATTTGAATGTTATTACTTTATAACATTTTTCTTGTATAAATAATAATAATTTATTACCCTGACTTTGTATATCTAATAGTACTTAAGTTTAGTTTCTAGTAATTATTTTTATTGAAATTTTCACACTATTTTTTTATTAAGGCTTTGACATTGTTTTTAAAAAGGTTTTTGTTTTACACTAATTAATTTACTTTTATGCTGTTTTAGAAGAAGAAATATTGATAAATATGACAAAATATAAGACTATTATATTAAATAATTTATTCCTTTAAAGGATTAAATTAATTTATACTTCTTTAACAATATTATGCTGTTCCAAAAACGTACCATCAACTATCAAGATCAGTTATTGCTTGAACACGTGTCAGTCATCAAGTATACAAATTTTTGTTTATATATGTAACGAGTATATAATGTCCTATATGAGCTTATAAAAAAAATGGATATGATATAATATATTTTTCACATATATTTTTATGTTTAACTAGTTTCACACTTTCTTAGACATTTTATATAATTATTAGGTATAGTTTTATATTTAAACATATTGGTGAAATTTTATGCATTACATAGGTACTAAAAAAATATATATAAGCCTTATATTTTTGCCCCCCTCCAAGTGAAAAATATATCCAGTACAACTGATTCAGCTATATATTACTCGTAACTCGTATTATAATCGTGGATGGATAAACTAGATGACAGGATAAAAACACGTGATAAATACATGCAGTACAGGTGGCGACTAGAGAATAATATATAAGTAAGAATGTGACCTATAGGTTTATACTTTTATAGGTATGATAGGTACCTACCTATAATAGTCTTGTATGAAATATAAAGACGAGGTTAACCCGTTTGACCAACGTTTTAATATATGCGAATGTGAATATTGTGTATATATGTACCAATAAAATGTATACTGTAGGTATATATAAATGATTATATTCGTTATTTATGTTTAAATTGCTGTTCTAAGCCGATTATTATTTTTAATCAAAATCCACTACCTTATAGAAGATATAAAAATTCTAAGAAAATTATGGTTAGTCAAATAACGACTTCTGTTTATAACGTTATTTTTACCATAAAATACCTGCTTCGTGACTGTAGTTTATACACGGTCGACGGTAAAATAGTAATAATAATGTTAAATAATAATATATTGATAAAAACACGTAAGTTTACACGTATTTTATAATTTCCGGTAATTTTTTTAAAAATATTTTTCAACTCGTCTTGAAATGAAATTATTTAGGTCGTTCTGTACCTCGTAGGTATCTAATACCTCAAAGGTAATTTATTTATTTATATAATAGTATAATAAATATATATGCGTAATATATTATAAATTATAATAATTAGGGCTAGGGTTTATACGCATTTGCAGCATGTTTTCCTTTAGACCAATTAATAGATATTGGTTGTAACTATTTACGTAGGTATAAAAATATTACTCGGCATTTTCGCGGTATTATAGTCATTGGAAATCTATCTATCTGTCTACCTATATTATAAAAGGAAAACGTGACTGACTGGTCTATCAACGCATAGCTTAAATCACTGGACGGGTCGGGCTGAAATTCGACATACAGATAGGTATTATGACGTAGGCATTCGCTGAGGAAGGAATTTTGAAAATTCCACCCCTATAAAGGAGTTAAATAGTGGTTTAAAATTTCCAAGCAAACTGGACGGGTCGATCTGAAATTTGGCATACAAATATCTGTTATGACGCAGGTATCCGTTAAAAAAGGATTTTTGAAAATTCAGTCCCTAAAGGGGTTACATAAGGGTTTGAAATTTGTAAGAAACATTGGTTGCACGGGGAAAATACCGTAAACAACAATTCCGACAGCGGCCGTGTTTCGTAAACGGGCCGCCGACCATCCCGTGTCTCCGTATTGCCTCCATCAATTACACGATACACTAATTTATTATAAAATGCTAAAAAACCTATGCATTATGCATATGATTTTAAATACCTACTTAAATTTAAATTATTTCATGTGTCTGTTACGGAATTTTATTATTATTATTATTATTATTATTAAAACATCCATTTTTCTGTATATTTGCTTACCCGTCTAATTTATATGATTTATAACTAAAAATGCATTCAGCAGATATATGCATACTAAAATATTAACCTCAATAATACAAATATTATCACTATGAAAAACCTAAATAAAGGAGTAATAATACGAGTATAAGGGTATATGTATATTTGCCCAGATCCGTAGCAAGCTCTTCTGACACTTGAGGCAATTTGAATACGTGCAGCCCCTAACTGCAAACTTTTTTTACCCTTTTTGAAGATGTTTAACTATTATTCATTGGGTTTTCAGATAAAGATGTATCTATTTATTTTAAGATATATTTTTACAGACACATACTGTATAATGATAGTTTTATACAGTTATAATATTTCTGTACATGTTATTATGTGCACAAAAAAACATTGCAGCAATATTAAAATAACAAATAACGTTTTTCAGTGTGACCTGAAAATAAGACCGACCAACGTTTTCAGTATAAAAAATTTCTCGGAGTTTAGCGCCCCCATTGCGGTAGCACCTGAGGCGAATGCCTCAGTCGCCTCACCCTTGCTACGGCTCTGTAGCTACCTAATTTAGGTAGTAAATATATATATATATATATATATAAACGTGTGTGTATAATAGGTACTTGTGCAAGTCTTTCAGCTTGTTGCCCAACCCGAACACTTTGTCGGGCTTGACGAACGCGTTCGTCCAACCGCTCCAGACGTTGATCATGATCGGAGGCCCGGCCTTGTTGCACCGGGACCCGGTGTACGGGTTGAACGCGTACACGCGTACGCTGCCGGTGGACGTAATGGGCACCAGGACGGCCACGTCGATGAGCTGGTACTGCCAGAACGCCTCGAACGTGACTTGGATCCGGTGCAGGTCGACGCGGTCGTTACTGGCGCGGAAGTCCGCGTCCCACAGCACCATGTGCCTAGAATGGTCGCTAGACGGCAACCGGCCCAGCACCGCGTCGTAATCGGCGGACCGGCCGCCGTCCCCGCTCTGCAGCTGCAGGTACACGATCAGCCCGTTGGCCAGCCGCAGGTCGGCCGGCGACACCAACAGCCTGGGATGGTGCATGTCGGCCAACAGCCGTTGGCCCAGCTCGCTGCGGTGCACCTCGTGCGCGAACACGATCACCGACCTTGTGCCCAGGTACTCGTCGATGATCTTGTTTACGGACCGGGCGAGGTGCAACAGCCGCGGCCGGTGTTTCCCGTAGTCCGACACCAGGTCCCGGAACCGTTCGCGGCCTACGGTCGGCGTCTCCGCGGCTGCGGCGACGGCACATGGTTCGGGATAACGACGATTCGCAGGCTGCAACAGCAGCAACAGCAGTGTCACGGCCACCGTCCTGCAGTGCGGCGACGATTCGATAACGGACGTCGCGGTGACCTCCGAAACCATCGCGCAATCGTTCTTCGTCGACACACTCGCCGCGCGTCCTCTTGTGCCGCCGCCACGCGTTATTGGCACCGCGCAAACTTACCCTAATGTGCGCGACATGTATAATAATATATATCGTATAATAATAAGTACATTATATTAAACATTATTATGTATAATAATGTAATGTAAAACGCGCGTTGTGCGCGGCATATTATATAATACGTATGCGGACAACAACGTTTGTGTTATTCGATCACGTAGTATTATTTTATAGTTACCTAATATATTGCAGTGATTAATATTGATACGCGATATACATATTAGGTATATTCTCTCGGTACCTACTGCACGTTATACACCAGCTATAACAGAAGGCTTATCAAAATATATACACCTAGCTATATATATATATATATACATATACCTATACGTACAACGTACCCTAAGTAGTATGTGCTGTTGTAGAAAAAAAAAAAAAAATTTCTTCGTTTTACACTTAATAATAACACGTAATGCAAGTAAATACAAATGTAGTATTGTTCGATTCGAGAACGATTTATAAATGTATAATATATATATGAAAAGAACGCGTAATATAGGTACAGCTGAAGGTATATATATATATATATAAACGGGAACGAATGCGTGAGTGTGTGGGGGCGTATGATTTCAGATTAATTCGACGAGTCCTAATTTTATTTTTTCGTGTCTAAGTATATATATATATATATATGAATAATAATAATAATTACGAAAAAACCAACATTCGCTTGCACCTAATTCATATAATGTATATTATATAAATCGTTAGTAAACACTGTCAATAATTTTCACAATGCATAACGACGACACATAATCGGTGGTCTTTCGGATTTATTAATTTAAAACGTTTTCGCATATACATACTTAGTCATCGCGCCATACAGAAGTATTTGTATGTACGTAATATTATATTATATAGAGCTGGTATACCTATTGCGGTATATATAGCTATTATAATTCGGTTTTTATTCATTTATTGGAAACACTATTTCGTAAATGTTATTTGCACGGCTTTTAAATTTATCAGCATATTATTTGTACATTTGTTGACAGTCGGCTATAGTGTAAATAATAATAATAATGCATACCTATGTATCTCTAAATATTATTTATATATAGTTCTTCAGGGCCTCGTCACATTGGCGGTGTTTTTGCTATCCGGTTAATAATAATTGTTATTTATCGTCGTCGTTTTTACGTTGACATCAAAACACTAAACAGCTAGGTAGCGATAATATTATTACAAATGGAGTCCAGTGGCGTAATTACGGGATGGCAAGACGTGGCAATGCCCCGAGGCCCTGGACTTGGTGGGCCTCAAAAGGGCCCTCATAAATACGATTTGTGTGTATACAAACATTTTAAATTTTGTTTTGAAATTCACGTCATACTGATGTCATATATTTGAGACTAAAGTGTAAAAAAAAAAATAATAATAATAATAAAAATATATTAAAACAGTAGGTACTTATTATTTGTTAAATGTGAATATTATAATAGAACGTAAATTTTGTAAAATGAATCGATGAGTTTTGGTGGCATATATGAATAGACGTGAGGCCAAAACTCGATACTGCTCCGGGGCCCCAAATTTATAGTCGCGCCACTTAAATGGACTCTCACTTTTTAGACTCGGGAATTGTAGGCAATAACTATGAGTATACTTATATATTACACGCATATGTATATCAACAGTCACAACCAGAGCCATAGCAATAGCTCTTCTGGCACACCCGAGGCAATTCGAATATATGCGCCCCGCCCCCAACCGCAAAATTTTTTTTACCCTTTTTGAAAATGTTAAACTATTATATTTATTGGGTTTCCGGATAAAGATGTACTTATTATTATTTTAAGATTTATTTTTACAGACACAGACTGTATACATTTTATATCGTTAAAACATTTTTGTACACGTTATTATACCTAAAATGTAAAATTAATTTTCTCGTGCAGAAAACATTACAACAATTATATTAATAACAACGTTTTTATGTGTGACCTGAATATATAGGATATACGACAATAGATAGCGGACAACTGATCGCGCGAAAATTAATAGCAGTCAACTGATCGCGTGACAATTGGCCGCGTAAGACAACAAATTAGTGTCATAAAAAATTTAATTTACTTAAAAAAAACCCAATTATGTTATTATTGTTTATAACATTTATTATGCATAGAATCTAATTATTTATAATTTATTATACATATAACCGTCATTAATTAAATATTGAAATATTCCATCCCTTTTCACTTTTGATAATTTTAAACTTCTTCTTCTGTTAACAGCCCAATAGGGCTGGTTGGCAGCAATTCTCCACTCCTGTCGCTTCTCCGCTTTCCTTTTCAGTTCCGAATACGATATACGGCCCATATTATTTGACTAATGTGTAGTCCAGTGGCGGTCGCCCACTGCAATTAGTCCCCTCAATGGCCACTTCTATTATTCTGCTAAGTACACTGTTATGCCGCAATATGTGTCCGATTAAAAAGGCTCTTCTTGTTTTCAATGTTTTTCAGAAAGCCTCTCGATTTTATAAAATTATCTGTATTTAGGGGAAAAAATTGCCGTTAAACAAGTTGATTACAGGATACCTGTATGGCTGTATGTAGTTCCTATATTTTTTAATGAAGTAGAAATACAATTTTTTACTTTTATTTTTTAGTACCCATACTATATGTATCTTAGTCAAATTGACTGTAATTTAAGTATAATCTATTATAGTATTGTTATAATTATTACAATTTACAAGCTATATACGAGTTTAGGTATTTCAACTTATAAAAGTATTTAAGTATTACGCTATTAAATCAGATACTAAATGTTAAATCGATAAATCTAAAAATATATATAAACAGAAATCAAAAATATTATTTCAGCATTGGTATCTGCAATCGATTACTGTTGAAAATAAATTTTACGATTTAACGTATATATATAGGTATATGTATGTATATAGAAAATTATAATATTAGGTAGGTTTTACATATTCGTAAACAAATTAAAATGTTAATAAAACGAATAAACTATGTTATTGAATAATAAAAAAATAAGCAAATAAAATAGTCACGTAGGTATAATATTATAATTTAAAACAAAAATTTTAATATAAAAAAAAGAAAAAAGCGGAAAAACTAACGTTCATCCTATGTGAAGATAATACTTTGCATGTGTAATAGGTTTTGAATACCTAGATCGCCGTCACTTGTTTGGACGGGTCTGTTAGAGGTGTGTTCATTTTAGATTCTAAAGTGATGATAAATCGTAGCATTCAAAAACGACTCTAAACGCAGCTCAATTATTGACGAATAAATTACATTTTGTTTAGTGAACAAAATAAAATAAAATAATTTAGCATAATATAGTACTTATATATAGGCAAGTAAAAAATTAAATTTTCAATCCAACTTTCAAATTATACCATATGCTAATAATTATTAATAATATCTAACTTTTAAAATTCTAGAAAACAACGATTTGGCAATTATTAATAAATAATTACTGTAAAGAACAAATTATTATTTCAAATATTTCGTTAAAATATTATTTCTTCGTTTAATTTCTTTATTATTGTTGTTGTTGTTATTATTATTATTATTATTATTATTAATGAACAAATGAAAAATACAATCTTTACAGTACAATGAGTTTGGACAACATAATTTACAATAACACGCATATATATTTAGATGTGAAAATTATATACCCATTATTATGGTAATAAAAAACTATGGGGTAATAAATAACTTTATTACCCCAAATTTTTAAGTTTAAAACATAATGTTAATATTTCCTAATAGGCCCCCCGCATGCATGATTTTTATTCCCTTTCCTAAATTAATATATAATAATTATTATATTTTTATAAATATTTAATTATTTTTACAAGCATTATCAGCTTAAATTATCGGATACATTTTTATGTATAACTCCAATAGATACTTCATGATTTATTATTACTATTATACTGTTAATATACTAATGCGCTAACCGCGGTCGAGGGTCTTCAGCGAATCTGTTCCTTACCGGTATTTCTTGTACCTATAACAGTTTTTCCTTTTTTTCCACAACTGTTTATTGTGTTGTGTTGTACTTACAAATTTTCAAATTAAATGGAAAACGAGACGATTTGTTTATTCATTTTGTCATTACGATTATATATATAATTATTGTACGCTCTATTTTCAACTTTCCTGTTCTTATTTGTTCAATTTTCTAAGAAAATTAAAAAAATATATAACAACGATTGTGTTATATATTTTTCATAAAATTAGTAAATTCGTATTCTTTATTTTTCTTATTACTGGAATTGCGTTTCAAAAGTAAATAAGTACAGAAGTAATCGCTCGGCAGGGGTGAGGGCGATGGTTCACCCTTGCCCCACCTTCAACACGCCCGTGTTAAGTAATAAGTAAAACATTTTTCAATTGACCTATACCCATGGGCCGTGACAATTGGTTTTTTTATTTAAGTATTGATTAAAACTGTTTCTCCCCGCATGTTCAGACAATTTTATTTATATTTGTCATCACACAATATTATATTGTCAATTTTTTTTTCGAACATAATATATAGCGAATGTAAAATTTTCTCCAATAATAACATCGGTAGAAGTTAAACGAATATAAGTCTGTTTCACGGCCAAATCGACGTGATTATGTGTTTTAATCACTTAAATTTGCACCAATTAAATACAGTTGAAGTCGAGCACTCTTTCATTCGGTATTAATTTGTTTTAAGACCAAACGGCGTAATGATCGTTCAACTTCGAAAATTTGAGAATGTATATACGATAGCTCATTGCAATCTGCAAGATGAAGAATAAATGAGTGTAATTTTAGTACCTACTTATATTATTAAAATTTACCTATATAGTATTTTTTTTCTAATTAAAAACTATTAAACATTTAAAAATATATATATTTATATATTTCGATTTTTTTAATATATATAAATCCTAGCCTTATACCTATGCAATGCTTATTGCAGTGTATTATACATACAACAGGTATTTATAGTAACTATAAATCTAATGCTCATTGCACGTTTTTGATTGTTTTATTTTTATTTTTAATAGCAATGACCGCGTGCGATATTTTTTTATTTGATGTGCCTACGATCCATTAAACGATGAATATATCGCGTTATACGTTACCGATCTTGATTATATACATGGTATGTAATGATTTGCACGCCACAGCCCAGAGGCCCATATATGTAGTTACAAGGGACAATGCCACCTTCAAAGAGATATGCATATATGAACACGCGGTAGTTCACCCTCTCTATTTAAAAATTAAGTAAATCGTTTTTAAACAATGTACTTTTAATATGGCTATACTACTATTATTATAATAACCTAGCATTATTATAATACATTGTATATGCATTTTTTTTTATATTAAATATTAGCGAGTCCCCAAAAATGTAGAGTCGGCTATATATGATTCTAAGCTGTGACACGCGAAATATCAATATTTTCGTCGATTATCAATATTATTATATTAGTATATATACGTATATGCAAGTGTTAAATTAAAATAAGATACTCTTAACTATAGTAATTATCTAATATCAGCTATTGATGATATATTATAGGTACATGATTTTAAATTTCTTATTTCTCATAATTATTTTATTGGCTCGTATTGTAAATATAAATATAATACGAGTATAAACAGAGTATTGGGAATTATTGAAATGAAAGTTCACAATTATTATATATTTCAATAATATTTGTATAAATATATTTTGAAAAATTAAATAAAATATCCGAACAAAATATTATTTGAATAATATTTAATTCGAATAAAAATATAATGATAAATATTTTTCTGGCTTTTAATTTAACCAAAAATGAAATAATATAGGTGAAGTAGTAAATAATACAAATTTATAGAAAAAAAATATATATAAATCCGCATTTAGTATCATAAACAACGAATAATATTTTATTCAAATAATTATTTTCTATATTTATAGTAGGAAATTCGCCTAACTCATGCCAAGGGCGCACTCAGTATTTTTTTTTTTGAGGGGGGGGAGGAGGCTAAATAAATTTTTTTTTAGGTATTAATAATATTTACTTAATATGTAGAGAAATCTGAAAGAACACGTTTTAATGAAACAAGCTTATATTTATAATTTATAATTTCAATAGTTAATAATTTTTTTGATATGAAAATTTAATGTGGTACCTAATAAAATTACAACAATTTTAGAAGGTCAACCATTTGGGAGGGGGCTTAAGCCCTTCAGTCCCTCTTGGGTGCGCCACTGACTGTCTGACTCGTGCATATAAATAGAAATAATTAATTAAATTGTTCCTGTTTCAACTCGACAATAGGTACTTAATATTACATTATTAATTATTATATATGAATATATGATACAAAATTAAACTATACAAATAACCTAAGATTGTTCCCATATAATGAAGTATTAGATAATATAGGCTTGCATTTCAAAACAACAATTAATATTTTTGGTGCTATTTGTTGTCACGCTGAATTTAATGCGTTTAACGAGTGATCATGAGTATAGGTAACGACTACAACAATACCTAACCTGCCTATAATCGGACAAACGTGTGCGACACAGCTGTGATTTAATTAGTAAAATAATTCGAGTAAAGCGAACACTGTATATGTTGATTTTATTACGATTATGTTACATTTTTCCGCGGAATAGTACATACAGCCTACAGGTAGTTTATAGTTTTGTACAAAACTTTATATACCTAGAGATTAGAGGTACACTATTTAGGGAATAGGGATTTCGATTAAAATAATATTTTTATAAATACATAATATACGTAATAATAATAATAATAATAATAATAATAATAATAATAATAAATTAAGAATAAAACAAATGATTTTACCAAGAAGAATAGAAGAATTGAGTGAACAACTGCTAGTAGAAACAATAGATGAATATACTCAAAAACTACATATTTATACAAATAGATTAAGGAGATATAGAATAAGTGGAATCCGGAAACATCAGAATATGACCTTTAATAACAAAAAAGGAAGTTTTACAGAGACCTTCAGGATGAAGAGGTAAATATCACCACTGATAAGGTTCCAGACATGGAAGAAATAACAAATTTCTGGTCAAATATATGGGAGCATGAAAAACATCATAACGATAATGCAATCTGGATGATGGAAGAGCGATCTAGAAGAAGCAATGATAATGTAATGGATGAAGTTAATTTGAATTGCAAGGATGTGACTAGTGCAATAAATAAAACAGCTAACTGGAAGTGCCCAGGACCAGATCTTATACATAATTTCTGGTATAAACAACTTTCAGCAGTACATGAACCACTGATACAGTGCTTTAATCTCCTCCTGCAATCGCCTGAGAACATACCTACTTTCTTATGTGAAGGAAGAACCTTCCTGCTTCCAAAATCCAACGATGTTGAAAATCTGGCCAACTTTAGGCCAATCACTTGTCTACCAACAATGTATAAAATATTCACCTCAATAATTTCAGAAAAGATATATTTCCACCTAACAACTAACAGGATGATGACAGAGGAACAAAAAGGATGTTATAAAGGGTCCAATGGTTGTAAAGATCAGATTATAATAGATTCGGTGATAATAATGTAGGCCTTGAAGAAACACAGAAACATCAGCATGACATATATTAATTATAAGAAGGCCTTTGATTCAGTCCCCCATTCATATTTGGTTGAGACGCTGCAGATATACATGGTCGATCCAAGAATAATTACTTTCCTAAAACATGCAATGAGTAAATGGTCCACAATACTATCAATAAATAATTTTAAATCGAGAAAGGTGAGTATAAGAAGCGGCATATTTCAGGGCGACTCACTCAGTGCACTGTGGTTTTGCATGGCCCTTAATCCACTTAGCAACACCCTAAGAAGTACAAGTTATGGGTTTGAACTGAAAAGTACACACCAGAAGCACAAAATCAGTCATCTACTATACATGGACGATTTAAAGTTGTATGCGAGATCTGAAGAACAACTACACAAATTATTAAAAATAATAAAAAGATTTAGTGACGATATTTGCATGGAGTTTGGGGTATACAAGTGTCAATCCTTGCAAATACAGAAAGGCCTATTGAAAGTCTCAAGAGGGTTTGAGCCGAGTAGCGCTGAAGTAATTACTGATATGACTAGAGGGGAGAGTTACAAGTACCTAGGAATAGCACAGCTTCTAGGAATACAACATACAGATATAAAACGACAGCTTGTAGAGAAATTTAAAAGCAGATTAAATGAAATAATTCTAAAGACACAGCTGAATACAAGGAACAAGATAATTGCAATTAATACATACGAGTATGCCAGTCCAACTCTAACGTATTCTTTTGGCTTATAGTCAAATGGTCCAAAACTGATTTAGAAGAACTCTCAACAGCTGTGAGAGTAACTTTAACAAAGCACAGAATGCGAAATCCAAATTCCGCTATTGAAACAGTCATTTTAAAACATGACCAAGGAGGCCTAGGCGTCACAGATATACAAGCAGCATGCCATGCCCAGATACGCAAACTGTGAGGCTACTTTTGTGCTAAAGAAATGAAGGATGTGATCTACTCAGTCATAACTGATGCTGATAATGCATACACGCCACTGAACCTTAAAAACAGGAATATTGAGCTGGAAATGGATGATTCTTTGACAAGAAAAAAACTAGAGAGAGACGGGAACAGAAGGAATTACACGGAGCCCACCCCCCATTCTGGCTAAAACGAGAAGACGTGTGGATCGAAATGCATCTAATTTCTGGCTGAAACATAACCGCGGCATATAGATGCGCGGTATTGAATTTGTCAGGTACCTATATACATGTAGGTACACG
Organism: Slavum lentiscoides; assembly: GCA_032441835.1. NCBI lineage: Eukaryota > Metazoa > Arthropoda > Insecta > Hemiptera > Aphididae > Slavum > Slavum lentiscoides. Next base: position 4,639,791 of record CM063712.1, on the reverse strand, counting down.
CGTTACTATATTATTTTTAATTAAAAATCTCCTACTATAATATAGCTGCAGTGTACACGCGTTTATTATGTAATACAACAATTTCTAATTTTGGTTTTAATAGGTATATATATATTTTTTTTTACCGCTGCGCGCAGTATACATACGGTACATATATACGATTAATAATCATCATATTGGATAATAATACGCGAAGTATAATTTAAATAAAATTACCATTATTACGATTAATTCGGTACATGGTATATATATTCCCACTATAGACTCGTCGTTTTTCCGTGCCCATTGATTATTAAGTATCCATATAGCAAAATATACATGTAGGTACTGCAGGCATATATTATAGGCACGCGCATAATAGGAGGTACCGGCTGCTATTTATATAGGTATATACAGATAGACATGCGAGCAACAAAATATTTTAACGAGGAGGTTAAAATATCGCCGACGTTATTATATAATTATATGTAAATTTTAAGCGATTTTTTTTTCTCTCTTTTTTTTTTTTAAAGTCTACACTGCAGGCTACAGGCACAAGGGTACAGGAGGCGATCGTGGCCAGCGACTCATATATATACATAATAATTTGTATATACGAGCTGGTTCGGAATCGTGACGAACGCGTGAACCAAGTGACGAATTCGGAAGATCGGTAGGCTTGGCCAAGCGCGGGGATACGATGAGCTTGGTATGCGCTTATATAGCTGCTGCGGACTGTACGCATTAGGTAGGTGGTATAGGTGGTATCATCTATATAGGTATAATAAACGCTGCAGTCGTCGCGCATCACGAGTCATCGATTTATAATAACAGCAGAAACCAGTTGTGTCCAGCTTTTTTTTTTTGGGGGCTTTGGGTAAAAAAAACGCACAAAAATAATGTGCATTGGCGCGCGGTAACCGGGGACCGTCGGGGGGGAGGAGGGACGAATACGAACCGAAAACAACTGCACTGCGCGCGAGGCGATTTCGTAATAGTAAAACAACGAAGAGGAATCTGGTTTTTATCGAGTTTGTTGAACCACGAAAAGAAAAAAAACCGTCTTCATCCGAACGCACGCTGCACCGCGGCGTTAGGGTCAAGGCTATGCAGTGCCTGTGTAATGTGCCTCCTGCACACGCGGTGCAAGCACACGAGCCGGCGAATAGAAGAACTCGCCCTTCCACGGCGGCGGCGGCCCGGCCGGTACCCCAACGGCCGCACGCGGCCTATATAAGTGTGCCGGTGCTCCGTCCGAGGTTTTTAATCGCCGACAGTTTTTCACGGAGACAACACACAACATGGGCAAGGGCACCGGAGCGTTCGTATTTTTCGTGGTGAGTATCCCGGCCGTTTTCGCACACACAATATAATTATGTACGTTAATAAAATCATTTCGCGCAGTATTCTTACACCTATCGTCTCGGCACGACATTCTTTTATTTTACCCGTCGTTTTCGTCCACGTCTGCAGCACGCAAGCACCGAATCCGCGCGCGCGCGGGGGGTCCTCTGTCTATAAAGGCAACGACGACGGTACACTGCACGCGCCCAACTATAATATATATATTGGACGGTGAAAATGCTTTTTTTTTTTTATAGGCCGCGATCGTGGTCGGCCAAGTACCGTGGCCGGCGGTCGGCACACTAGAACCGTTCGTCAACCATTTCATGGCGAAAAAAATGATGCTCAAGCACGGGTTCACCGCCGCCCCTCAACCGCATCCCGTGTACTTTGTCGGGCAGTACCACAATCAGCCGCGGCCGTCGCCCAGTCCTAGCTACCCGGCGTACGGTCCGCCGCCCAGCCCTAGCTACCCGGCGTACGGCCCGTCGAGTCCGCCGCCCAGCCCTAGCTACCCGGTGTACGGTCCGCCGCCCAGTTCCAATTATCCGTCGTACGGTCCGCCCAGTTTCAGCGGGTACGAACCGTCCGCCGTCGTCGTCAAACCTCAACCGCCCGTCGGATGTTTGCCCGGCGGCAGCAACCCGAGCCCGCAAGTCGACTACTCCAATTATGCCGCGCACGGCGGACACGGTTACGGGAACTACGGGAACGGCGGGAGTTACGGGAAATAGAGGCTACAACTGTTTTTCGACAAATAAATAAAAATATACTATTTGTACTGTGTATGAGTTTAAAGAATTCAAATGTAATTAAATAGTAAAAAAGTGACAATGTACAAATAAGGTTTTCGTTATTTATCAATCAATTAGGTATCTAAAAAAAAAAAATTACAATGTAAAGTTGACTAGTGTTGTCGATATTATCTAAGCGTTTCTCAAATGATCTTTGGCGTCTTAACGTTCGGCATTTTTCTACATAAAGAACCCTGTGAATCGATCTTTTAAGTCTAAGACGTTTTTTTTTTTGAATCGCAAGGTGAATCGATTCTTAACTACGAATTTAGAAATGTGTGAAAACAGAACGGAAATCGATCTTAAAATCAACAGTCTTATCATTTCTAAAACATAAAAAAAAAAACCATCGAGTTGGCAAATTATGTTATTTCACAAGAGTACTTTGTCAAATTAAACGTTTTATTCAGAATTAATAAGAAATTAATTTGTGAACTGATGTCTTATTAATTTTCATCAACGCCAAAATTACATTATCATTTGAGAAACACTGATCTAATTTAATTTTTCTTAATATTTTAATATTACAAATATATTTTCAACACGATTATAACAAACAAGATACACTTTGCGTAATAAACAACATTACAAAATAAAAAAAATGGACTTTTGATTTTATTGATGTTTATTATTAGCTAGTATTTAGTAAGTACAGAAATGAGAACAATTATGTTCAACAAATACAGTTTAGCGCATAAGCGCTACATTAAAAAAAAAAAAAACAATCAAGTCAACAGCTACAGATTTATATCGCTTACTTTTTAGTTTTTAACGAACGAAATTTCCAAAACTCTATATTAATCTTATACCATTTTTTTATTTTTTAAATAATTATAAAAATTGTAAAACAAGTAAGTAGGAATTAAACATTTTCAACGTTTCAAATTACGTGTGTTTTAACAGTTAACAGTTTAGAACTCTTATGTTATCAATTTTACACTATTTTCTATTTTTTAATTGTTTGAGCCATTACACTTAATAGTTTTAAAACGTGAATCCAATGTATGTGTAGGTCTATACAGATTTTATCGGTTTATTACAATAGAATTTATAAGAAAATTTATGTTACATATTTTGTTTTTTTATACCAACAGATTATGTAATAAGAGACATTTAAAAACACGTCAGAGTTCCAAACACATAAACTAAATAACATAATAAATATGTACAATCACGTTGAAAAAATATTTACAAATGATAACTAAGTAATATTTTATTCTAATAAAAATCTATTTAAATGGTATCAAAGTCAAAATTTTAAGAATAACGTTACTAAACTTTTAGTAAAGAAAATATTTTTGATTTGCAGGAAAACCAATCATACATAATTTGTAATTTGAAAGCAAATATATGAATTTAAAACAAAGAACACATTTTTATAAATTTATTCTTATACACCATCCAAAGTTAATAATTAAAACTGAAGTTTAATTTTTTTCCTCAAATACACATTTACATAGATATATTATGTATATATTTTATTTTTCCATTAATTTCAATAATATTAATTTTGAGTAAAATGGAGATGTTTTTAAATAAAATTAAAAGGCACATTTAAACGAACACAATTATAAACATACATACCAAATTTGCCACGGAAAGGCTTAAACAAATTATTATACATACATGCATATATATATTATAAATATATATATATATATATATATATATATATATATATATGCAAATGCACACACACACACACATGTATGCATAAAATATTAATAAAAATACATCTAACACGAGATCTTTTAATTTAATTGAACATTGTCTTTTAATTGTATAATATTTAAATGTTATAATAATAATAATAATGATAAAAAAATTGTATATTACAAACGAAAAGGGCGGAGAGGAACATATTAACATTATATAATTAAGTATTAAATATATACTGTATAAAAATACATATTTTTATATTGACCTTATAAAGTATGCACCATATGTTCTAAAACTTTTAGGTCAGTAGCTACTGATATTTAATTTGTGCAACACATTAATATATTATAAAATTAATACGTAAATCCAGATAATATGAAAAAAAGTTAAATATTAGTCATAAAATGTAACAATGATCAGAATATCAAATGATAATTACTTTAAAAAAAATTTAGATTAAATAAGAAATAGGTATAAACTTAAAAATCTTTGGCACTGTAAAAAGAAAATAGCAATATAGCACGAAGAAAATATCAGCTTAATGATAAACAAAATGTCCTGGCACTTTTGTGTTATATAATATATATATATAAACGTTTCTTATTTTTTTCTAAGATTACATTTATTAATTAATCACAGATAAAAAAAAAAAATCTCAAAAAAATGATTACATTCAAAAATGATCATTGTTAGTTACTGTATCTATATTTGGTTCGGCTAACATTTGTAAATGTTCTAAGTGGTCTAAGTGATCCAAGTCGATCTGATCAATAAGGCCTTGCCTTAAACTGTCTTCTGTAGAGAAGAAGTCTGCGTCAAATGTGTTTGTGTTATTTAATTCCTTTACGAAATCGTGTCGGTTTTCCAACTGATGTCCATTTGAAAAATCTGGTAAGGCATAATACAGATTAAAAAATTAAAAACATAGAAGTAAATTAAAATCAAATTACCTGTGAGTATTATGTCCGGAATACTGGAAGGAGTGTTAGGCGTCGTATGGGTTTGGTTGGGGTATTGGAGAGACTGTGATGGCGATGTGCTGAAGTACCCAAGATCAGCTGTCAGTTCTGAATTTACATAGTCATCAGTCTAAAACAAAAATATAAATGTACAATATACAATATATATCAGTCTCTTGGCAAATAACAGCTAGAGTTTACACATATGACATAAGTATTTAAAATGTTTGCAATTACCTGTGGCAAGTATGTGTTGTTAGTGGGAGAACTTATATATTCTATACCTGTAGATCCAGGACTGTCAAGCTATTCAAAATCAGAAATAAATATAAACAATTAATATTAGTTCATTTTTAAGTTATATTAAAAAAAAAAAAAAACACTGTAATATATATTTGAATTGAAAATAAACATGCAGTTTTAAAATATTATATTATATAATAATATATATGTGCAGGGTAAGTTCTAAAATAACAACCATTATTTATTTCTATTTGTTCTCATTAATAAGCAGCAAGATAATGTGTACCTTGTTAGGCACTTATTTAACAATTAATTTGTGACCATTTTACCTGTAATTGGGTAGCCATCCAAGCAGTCGAGTTTGACTCTTTTAGAGTCTGTATCAATTGATTCCAGTCCTGCTATATGATAGCGGAACCAAAATATAATGGGTATATTTAACTAGTTGATATATGAAGTAAAGCAAAAGAATGTAATGCTGATTTAATATAGTGAGCATTTGATTGATAGCATTATTTGTTACATACAAACATGTTTTGATTCAATATGTTTTTACTTTGAAGTTTTTATAATACTCGAAACAAAATCTTATTACAAAAATGAATTACGTGTATTTTGAATTGAGTATTTTATTTATTTGATGATTACTAATAAGTTTAAATTAAAAATGATTGTTTTAAAGTACTGAAATATATATAAGAAATTAGGATAATAAATATTTAATTGTAAATACTTAGGATAAATTACAAGACAAAATTGAAAAATTACAATAAATTACAACAAGACGACATTGAAATATTAATTTGAATGACAAATCAAGTGGTTTTTATTTATTTATATAAAAACAATATCAGTTAACAAATTATGCTTTCACATTCCTTTTAAAATATAGTTTATTAGTAGCAACAGAGTATTATTATTTTTATAACTGCGTTATTGTTGGTCAATGAATTTAGGAATAATTTGTGTTTGACAAATATTTACCTCACATAAGTAGCCATATAATTTTTTATGTTTAGTGCAGTGATTATAAAATCAGACATGAATGATTTAGAAATGACGCTGACAAAATATTGAATGGAAAAAATTGATCACATTACTGGTATTTAGTGTGGTGAATTGAAAAATAGTGTTGTAATATCACCTCCAATAATAGAAAATAATATTAAGTAGATATTTAATTCAGTTACTAATTAGAGAAAGATTTAGGTTGGGCAAATGTGTGAAATGTATTCATTATTGATAACTATCATGAATTGATGGATCAGATGATAAATTTTCCTAAAGGATGTGTTTCATATTTTGTTGACAAAGATAGTACGAAATAGTTTTGTAGAAATATCGACTCAAAACATACACATAATTTAACAGAATAAAGTGATAGAAAGATGTTGTGTTAATGATGCAGATAAAAATGCAATATTTGAAATTTATGTTTATAAACCTTTTTTCCCTTAGAAAATTAAGAATTATAATTATTGTGAAATATATGAATATTTATACTGTATAAGTTTATTCAAATTTTGATAATTTAATAGGTATGAATAAAAATATATGTAAAATATTTATCTTGAAAACTGAAAATCTAGTGATCATTAAAATATTCAGTTTTTACCCAGGGACCAAAATAAAAATTTACTTTTCACCAAAGGTTATATTTCTCAAAATTAAGCACACTGTCAAAGGTTAGTAAAAACAGTAATATTTTACTTACCACCTCCTTTGGTAATGTAAGCACAAATCCAAATAAATGTAAATAATTTTAAAATGACTTCTTTATTAAATACTAATTTGATTTATTTAAAAAATAGAAATATAATTAATTTTTTTCTGAATTGTTAATATATAAATAATAATAAACACAATATAAATATAACACTTACCATTGTGAATTGTTCAAAATGCTGTTGAAGAGTGTTAGTTTGTGTCTGATTTGAATAAAAATCTTTCTGTGTTTGATAGTTTTGTTGTTGATTAATGCTACCTACAGAAGAACCACTTGGAGAGGATGGGCTTTGAGGACTGTTGCATAATGGACTGGAACTTCCATACTAAACAAATATAATTAAATTTACATTAATGTATAAGGATTTTGAAACATACGTTTGCTAAAGATTTAGTATTTAGAATTTCCATCAACATAAATGTTTATAATTTTTGAGTAAATTTTATTAGCAACTCAAAATTAATTGAACAATGATGAAATAGTTCATAAAAAAGTAGAATTAGTGTAATTATTATATAATTATAGTAAATAAAATAAAATATTCATCAACACAAAAATTGACTGAGAAAATGAGCGTTTTACACTATATGCCTATATGAGTCCAACTACAAATGTATTCAGTAAATTTGTATAATAAAGATTAAAAATAATAATTTTCTTCACAAAATAAATTAGTTATTATTTAAAAATACTTAATTATATATTCCACAAAGAAAAACTGAACAATAGAGGGGATAAAATAGTTCAAAGTTTAAAACATCAAACTGAACTATTCAATCTAACATTAAATAGTTTGGAATGTTAAAACCGAATTACTTTAACAGAATATAAATAACCATACTTGAATTGTAAGTCCAGGAGACGACTGCGGACTTGGTCTGTTAGAATGCTGGTTTCTATATGCTCCCAAGTTTATATTGTTAACTTGGGAATTTCCTATGTTTAACTAAAATTAAAATAAACATATTTAAGTACAAAGTATTGTAATTTGATTGTTGATTTGGAAATTTACATGCGAGGAATTTATTTCAGTTTGACCATCAACTGAAATACATGATTGTTGAGTTTGTTGCTGCGCTGGTGACAATGGGATATGCTGGTACATTAATGTTTGTACTGGGCTCATTTTTATACCATTTATTTGTCCTGTTACACAATTCATATTTGAATTTTGTGCTAACATTTGCATTTTGATGTTGCCATTCTCTCCTGCATTACCATTTCCTGGACTATTATCTACTGTAAATCCTAAAAAAAAAAAAATTATATAAATATTATTTACCAATGTACAAAATGTGCTTGAGAGGGTGTCAGAGCATTACTTGTTATTTCTGGTAAGCATACACACAACATAGGAATGATACAAACAGAAAAAAATGGCTATTCATAATTTTTGAGTTATTTTAGAATGAAAACTTATAAAAATTAAAGAAAATAACACTTTTGAAGACGTGATAATATAAATCTGTTTAAATATTAGTTCACAAAAATGTTACATCTATTAATATATACTTAAAAATACTGGGTTTTATAGCTAAGTGTAAAATAATGTAATCTATAAAATAAAAAACCAAATGTCAAGCCCTCAAAAATACTATTCTCTTTATTTTTATAACAAGTGATTTTATCTCTAATAAATAACTTAATAATCATTATAATCGTTATTCATTTTATTTGTTTTTGCTATTCAGGGAATGAGCCATATGAAGAAAACATATACTTAGTGTACTAAAATTCTTTTAAATGATTTTGGGTATTATCGTGCAGATACAGGCTTATAAATTTATAAGCAAAACAAAACATTTAAAATATATGAAAACATTGATGAATTATGTGTATTATATATTATTTAATGTGTATTTTGTATTTGTATTATGTATTAATATATACCTATAATTATATAAAAGTAAAAATGAAATGCGTGCAACTAACCTTGCGTGTGCGCTGTAACCTATGGTTCATAAAGTAAGGAACACTAAGGTGATTCTGTAATCATACCAATGTACTTAAAATGAAAAATCAATTATCTAAATACTAAATAAATAAATCAAAAATAAGTTGTAAAGCAAATAATATAGCTTTTTTTATTATTATACTGTATTAAATACATTCTTCTACAAACTAACTAGACAGAATAGTGCAAAATTGATGAAATATTGTGAGACATGCATCAAAAGAAGCAAGCAAACAAGCAAACAAACAAACAATGACACTGGATAAAACAGGAATATTTATGAAATTTTAACATGACATAATAAATAAATGAATATATATATATATATATATATATATATATATATATATATATATAAACAATTTTACTGGAACGAAAAGAAATACAAAATAATATTTGTAAAAGATTTGTGCATTAAACATGCTCAATATATATGTATATATATAATCGCTAGAAGAAATAATTCAAGCAATCTACTAAACGGGAAATATATCAAAATTCAAAAACAAAAGAAAATCTGACTGGAATTGAAAATTTTGAAGAAAACTCACTGGTAACACAATGTCACATGTGACCACAGTAGTTTGATTAGGAGAATCAGGTGGTGGTGAACTTGTAAATGAAAACCGTGTAGGTGGTGTACGGCTATTAATTGATACTGGGGATAGGACACTTGGACTCTGGCTTGGAGTACCTTGTGAGCCTTGAGACCCTTGCGGACTACAACCATCTGTTGTTAGTGGGCTCTGCTGAAACAACCATCTAATCTAGTCACATACTATCAAGAAACCGGGGTTTTCTCAATGTTGTTAACTTTATGCATGTTGTTAGTAGAAAAATTCTAAAGGAAGTAAAAAAGAACAAATGATAATTGTATATTTATCTTACATTGCTATTGTAAGGTGATGACATGTTATACTGGTCATCCTGATCAAGAGGGACATGAATCGGAGTAGAAAACTGAAAGTTAGTGAGGTCTGGTAATGAACCAGTATTATTTCCAATCGGTATTTGAACAACACCTGGTTCTTGTTGAGTAGTAAAAATGCTAGAAAAATCAACAGTTAGGTATATTATGTATAGTTAATACGAGATATAAGCAAATTTACTTAATTCCAGGAACTCTAGGAACATCGCAACAAGATCTAGGTCTTTTATCAGGTGATGTTGATAAGTATCTTTTTTTATCATACTGCTGATTATCAATTAGAGCTAAATCAAACACATTAAAAATTATTAATGAATTATTTCAATAATAAAAAGTAAACCCAATATAATGAAATACACAATATTTACTTCTACGCTGAGATCCAGGACTGTGAAGGTGAGCCAACGATTCGGTAGAACTACTCTGCGACACACTATGATGTAAAGCTGAATCTGAATGAGTACGTCTCCAGCTTGTATCAGGCGGAGGAGGTGATAAGTAAGGCCCACTAGAGTAAGGTGACTTATCGGCTGATCGTTTTTCGGATCGCATTGGGCCCACTGAACCAACACTACGGCCACGTTCTCGGTAACCAACCGATCGTCCACGAACTTGTTGGTTTGGACTGGCGACTTCTTCTTCTGAACCATTAGCTATTGCCTATAAGATAATTATAATATTTTAATATATTTTCATAGGTAAATTATAATAAATAAAATATAAATCGTGAAACGAGAGAGATGAGAGAGGTAGTTAGGTAGGTATTATTAATAAGTAGTTAGACTATCATACTGATAACAGAAGGGTCAGATTAATTTAACATTAATATTTTTAATTTGTTGTAGTTATTTAAGTTAGATGTGGGTACCTACACTGGTGTTGTAGAATACACCCAGAATACATCCTGAATTAAATACTTACAAGATTCATATGTAATTGATATAAATATTGATCAATTAATAATGATCATAAGCATAACATTATTTGTTTAGTTGTTTTACTAATTTAATAATTCGTTTTTATGAATGAGTGTTTCAATAACTATACTGAAAATTTGAATAATGTATGCTTCTTTATTAATTAATATGCTTACAATATTAATCACCTAATTATTTATAACAGTAAGTACTAACAATTGAGGGCTATATATAATATATTATATTATCTGTATAATATGTATATTATATTTAACAAGCTTTGATTTTTGTAATTCGTATTAACTATACATACATATTATATATATATATATATATATATATATATATATATATATATAATATGACATTATATATGTCATACATATAGCACAGCCGTACAGGCGTTAAACACTTGGTAAAAATGTACTGCAAGTACAAACATGAGTAGGTAAGTACTAAGTTGTAATATTATGTGTACCCTATTTGATAAAAAAATAATTTCATGTACCAGCATAAATCATAAATAGCAAAACACTATGGATTGTACATAATATAAATGTATTGCTGTACCATTTTGCTAAATAAAAATGTGAATGCACATCTAGGCAGGTACGCAGCTAGGAATTCTCAAGGGAAGGTATTACTAATAACATCTACTTAAACATACCAAGAACTCCATTCAATGATCAGATAACTGAAGATATTCAGCATAAATATTTTATGTATAAAATATGGTCTGAGATTTGAATGTGGATAATTTCAGATTTGAAAGGACGGGATGATTTAGAATTTTATAAAAATTGGTTTACTCATTTTTAGTGTATAAAAACATTAACACATTAATGTTGAATAAATCTTATTCTGGCATACAGGTTATTCTAATATAAAACAAAAATAATAAGCAATAAAAGGTTTCGTATTATCATTGGGATTATACACTCGTACGTTATTCAGTTTTCTTGTTTGTAATTTGCATATTCATATACACACGTGTAGTCAGACTTCTTGTTCTAGGAACGCAAGAGTGCACAATCAGTGATGCAAACAAAATATACTCAAAGGTTTTTGGCCTCATCATAATTACTATAAAGTATAAACAGTTAATTAACTTTTTGAACATAACCTTCGTTCCCTACAATATTTCAATAAATAAATAAAATATTTAAGGCATTTTAGTTCAATTGTAGATGAGTCGTCTCTACTACTACCTTTGTTTCTTTGGGATCATATTAATCTGTACATCGAGAACGAATAAATAATAAATGAATTTATCATAAATCTAATAAATTTTAGTTTAAATTACGAACCCTACAAAAATCATAGTCGGCAAATTGATGGTTTCATAAAACATTATAATATATGAGTATAAAGAATAATATTTTACCACACTTTTCCATTTACTTTTTCAATCTTTCAATTCAAAGAACCAGATTATAAAATTGTTTCAAATATCAGACCAGATAAAAAAAATCTAAATATTGCTTATGTTGTTAAGATTGATGCAAGTTAAAAGATTGATGAGCTACACTTCTGCTTTCTGGTATAAATTGAAATATTAGTGTACCAAATTTATTTTATTATAAATTTGGTAAAAAGGCTTGAGATTTTAAAGAGACTTTTCACCTTTATTAGTGAATATTATATTTATAAATTGTAATTTAGCTTAGGTTCAGAAAGTTACTGGATTTTAATAGATGAGTGAAGCTGAAGTTAATTAACTCTCCTTGATGGCTTGATTAGCTAACTGATTAGTTATAACTTATAACTTATAACTGGAGTTAAAAGTTACTTCTTTTATTTCACATTTTTAAAAATAATTTTAGTAGGTACACAATTATTTTTACTTCTTAAAATAATAGAAAAGTTACTCAAAATAAAAATGAAATAAAAATATTTTAAATATTATTATACTTTAAATTATCTTTGTCTAATAATTTGTTCATAGAATATTTTTATGAAAAATATTCGATTCAGGCATATATTATATACATATACTACATACCTAACATTTATGGCCTAACTAGAAAAATACAAGATTTGTATATATACGAGTACATATTATATTGTTGTACTTTTTTTTCATTCTATACCTGATGATGACTTTTTGTCAAAACTGACAGTAAATAAACAAATTTATAACAACAACTCTTATATATTTCTTTATTTCAGTGATTCTTATACATTTGTAGTACGCGGAACCCTGATGAAGAACTTTTTTAAACCACGAATCATTTACCAATTTTCTTCCGAATAACATTTTTCTTTTTTTTTTACAAATTATAACCAATATTTTAATTTTTTAATAATATTATAAATCACGTAAGTAGGTATATAAAAATACTTAACATTTAATAATTATTTTTATTATACTTAAAATTTATTTTACAAATTTAACTTCTATTTATTTAATGTGAAGAATGGAGTCGCATTCCAGACATCTTTTTTTGAACATCGAGCTCAATATTCCAAAGCATTATTCGTAATTCGGACTATGTTTTCTATACAAATACGGTTTCGAAACTTGTTTTTAATGTAAACAAGAGTGATGAATGCTTTTTCGCATTAATGAGTTTCGGGGAATTAAAACTTTCAGCGCTTCACACTTGATATTTCTGGATAATCATTTCGTACGTGCGACCAGAAATTTTTCCACGAATTCCGAATAAATTGTATTTTTAAACTACTGTTTGTAGAAATTTCTATAAGACTGCCTTCTTCCAATGATGTCAGCCCGTTTGTTCGATGAATATCAATTGCAAAAGGATGTCTAATTCAGTTTTTACACATATCTAAAATATAAGAGTATAGTAAGTTTCGATAACTCGAGTATAATATATTCTTTCAAATGTATACCGAATAATTTGATTATTGCGGACGTACGTTCATGATATTCGTATGTTATTGTCGGTTATTACTACTATTTATACGCAATAATTATTTAATTATAATGTAATTTATCCGCAATGATGGTTACTGTGTATATTTTGTTTTGCCATTGACTTCTGTTATATATATATATATATATATATATATATATATGGTACGTGGTATCTAATGTTTGTTATCCAAAATGTAATTGCCAATTTAACTGCGTTAACGTAAAATAATGAATTCATAAGATAAATCACTATTATTTTTATAGTATTTATTTAGAAAAAAAAAAGAAATTTTATTAATATTGCTCCGTAATTTTATTAAATCTGGTCACCGTAATTGGTGTATTACGACTATAACATACGTATGTTTGTATAAATATAAAAGGGGGAAAAACGAAAGAATTTGCGAGTGTGTGTAATACCAGTGTGTATAGTGTGTGTATTATATTGCAGCTGTTGGAGCGAACTTTTATTATTATTATTATTGAATATTTTAATAATAATAATAAAATGTTTCGATAAATTTCGAGAACGAAAAAAAAAGATTAGTCGTTTATTAATTATTGTATAATATATATACAAAATATTATAACAAGCGTTTAAATATTTAATACAAAAGGGGAAAAAAATATGATCGCGTCATGTCGTTTGGAAATTATTATTATAATTTTTTGAGCAAAGAAGAGTATGAGGCACATAATAATAAAGTACTCCAAAACGTAATTGATTTGAGGAAAACGCAATAAAAACAAGAAGAAAAAGGTAGTGAAGAGCCGCGGGGTGTTGTGGATGTCGTTTAAGTGAATTACTTGGATAAAGATTTTTGAGATTTGTTATTATTATATATATTAATATAGTGTGTATATAAGCGAGTAAGGACATAATTTACGATTAACCTTACAGTACATCATTTTAATATAATTTCTTAAAATAAACCTAGGTAGATAAAAATGTTTAATTTTCAACTGTCATTTTCTATCGAAATAATACACTTTGTCGAAAAACTTGAAAAACTCAAGTTATAAAACCAAAACTAACCCCTTTTATGGATTAAATAGGTCAAAAACTAAAATTGCTATAAACAGCCCAAAATCGCAAGAAAATTATTGAAAATTATTTTTCCCTAATACAATATAAAGTTACAAATTATATGTTGAATATTCTATAAACTATTTATTTCTGTAAACCATTAGTTTCAGAAATAACGAAGAAATTATAAACAAATTTTAATCGTTTTTACGCAATTTTTTCGGCAGTTTTTGAATTTGTTTTTTTAGGCGCTTTTGAGAAAATCGAAAAATGACTTCTCTAAAGTACCAACTAGAAGATGCAATTTGTTATCGGAAACAAATTATGACTGTAAAGATCGGAGCACTCCTTCTGGTAGAATTTTTGGGTACAGACATAAAAAAAACGCATCATTCTAAAACCAAAATAGATTTCTCGCTCCTTTCAGAATCTAATTTTCAAGAGATAAACCGGTAAGTAATATAAAAATCGCGTTAGGCGAGCGATAAAAATCCGCCGAAGAGTAGTAGTAAAACGAGAAAATTTATTCGGTTACGCACGCATCATAATACCGCGATGCGGTAAAACATGTAATTATAAATCGCTCTCTCAGCTGCTCGTTATACGATTCTCATGTAATTATTATTATTTTTTTTTACAATAATTACGTTGTACGACCCCGCGACTATAAAACATATACCTATTGTTGTTGCTGAGAATAAAAACGAAAAGAAGACAGCCGGAACACGAAGTACGCGGCGTACAACCTGCAGGTGGCGAGAACGTTATAACAATTCAGGCCTTATTCTATAACGGGCAAGTAGGACCCGAACTGGTTGATAGGAAATGTGTCAAATGAACTCGGTTATTTGATTTCGGGAGCACCTTCTACACAACAGTACACGCGTAATGTGTTTAAAAATTGAAAAGTAGACAAAAAATTTAGTTCTACGGTAATATTTTTATAATTTTGTATTTATATAAAGTACAAAAAAAAAATACAATTTCCATTTTTGAAGAGCAAAAAAAAAAAAAAGCCCGTTATCTTAACGGTTTGGGATCCAAGCCCTTTGTAAAACGTCGTTCCGGATAAACGCGTCGATTTAAAGAAACTCTTAAAGCACGTCGTGAACGAGACCGCAGGTTAAAAGGAATTTTTTTCAGGATCCAATTATAACTCAACGCCCGAAAAGAGACGTTCTGGAAGACGTTCGGGAAATAAGAAAGTTTTAAACGTTAACGCTATAATCCCAAGTAATTAGATAAATAATATTTTTAGAAGAATAAAGAGTAAAAATAAACGGTTTAAAAAAAACAACAACAACAACAACACGTGGTTTTTATACGGCATTTTTTTTTTAGAGTAGTGGAAGGGAGGTGGTGATATTACGATCCGAATAAATCTCAACAAAATTGATTTGGCTTTTGCGGGCGCAGCAGGAAAAAAATCCTTAGAATAAGCCCCGATTATAGTATTATTAATTCGGCAATTATATTATTACAGCAGCGGCGGCGTCGCGTACCGATCGTTCGATATTTATTATAAATTATTATAATTATTACAGACGACGACGCGGTTTACGGAACACGCACGAACCGCCGTCGGCCGGTGAGGCGGCGGCGGCGGCGGCGGTGGGCTTCGCGTACCGTCGTCCCTCGCGATATTGATTATGTAGGCAAGTAAAGTCGCGACGTACTACTCTATGTGGACGCGCGATTACAAGTAGGTCACCGCCACCACCCATCACCGTCCACGGACCACGGCCGCCGATTACCACCGAACAGACCTGTGCGGAGCGTGGCGTGCGCGCGCGTCGCCACAGCGGCATCACATAGCTGGCCGCAGCCGACGACGGCGTACGGGCGTGCGAGCGAATAACTATATTATATTCCGACGGTCCGCGGAAAATGTGCATCGGCGGCACTCCGGAAGTAGGGCAACGGCAACGGCGGCGGTCCACGTGCCGCCGCGAAACGCGCGCCGGACGACACAACGGCGGGGTGCAGGAAGAGTGAAAGAAGGAAAATATAAATTTTTATTTTCTAATACCTTTTTTTTTCTCGCCTCGTCGTCGTCGTCGTCTTCGTTTCTGGAACCACTCGCACGCCTCGCCATTTATCTCGCGCACGAAATTTCCCCCGTTTTGTTTTGGCCCGGACATTAAATAATAATATAATAAAATAATATATAATATATATATATATATATACTCGTATATATATAAAAAAAACGACGCGAGCGGTGGGAGGGACCGGACCGCTGTATTATTATTAATAATAATAATTTATTATTATCGTACACGTATGGACGACGACGGGGCGTTGCTGTTGTTGTTGTTGTTGTTGTTGTTGCTGTTGTTGTCGTCGTCGCTGTTGCGAAAGAAAATGTTAAAATCGTATTCTGTACACCCTGGCGGCGACACAGCACAAGGAATTATTATTACTATACTATACGAGCCTCCGGATGTTGATGACTTTTGCACTGTTTTTTTTTGCATATTATTTAGGTTTTTTCTGACATTTTTTTGTACTTTTAGGTCATTGTTTTTATTTCGTCTATTTTTCAATAATCGACAGAAAAATCACGAGTTTACTATTATTATTATTATTTTACGTAATAACTGTTTTTTTTTTTTACTCATAATTTAAAAATTTGCGCGTATATTTTAAATTTAAAAAAACTAGGTCGAGAAAAACTGCAAATAAGGAATATAAAATCCGTCGTATAAATAATATAATACAGGATGCTACACATCTCAAATAAGAGACTAAAAACTGGTTTACGCGAACACAGAACACCGGGACTACAATCAAAATAAAATGGTCAAATTTTGGTACCACATAGAAGAGAACCTAATTATCTATATCGTAGCGGTTTTTTATTTTTTTTTTTTTATAAAGTCATTTTAAATTAAGTAATTAAATGTTAAACTTTTATGATTTGTGTTTTTTTTACATATATAATACAAAACTGAAACAAGTTATGAAAAAAATTAAAACGCTACAGACACAGACAGATTAAGTTCTCTTCTATGTAGTTCCAGAATTTGGTTTTTTTATTTTGACTGTAGCCCCGGTGTTTCATGTTCGCGTAAACTAGATTTTACACAAAGTTACGGTAAATTGCACGTGTTTTACTTTCAATATAGCATCCTCTTAAATGTATTACAATCATTAAGTTGTTTAATATGTACGCAGCAGTATAATTGTAATTAAAATGAAATAAATAATTTAGATAATTTAAACAATTTTAAAGGTTTTTTTTTGTTTACGTTTTTAGATTGTAAATTAAATTTACAAAGGGCATTTTTCGTGCTTTTTAGGGCATCAACATCCAGGCCCTAATTATTATTGTCACGCGAGCGCGTATATTATAATAATTTACAAAAAAATGTAATATATATTTTTTTTATTTCGTAATATACACCTCTTACACTTCTGTATTTTTTTTGTTTTTTTGTTTTTTTTTGTTTTGGGGTATTGCTCGCACTACAGAAACTGTCAATTCTAAAACGATCGATAAAATTATTATGTAAGAATAATTTATACCACCACCCCGGCCGGCAGCAATTAGGTACCGCGCTGCTGGTTGTTGCCGTGTTGTGAAATGCAAAGAATGCGACGTATTAAAAAATTGTAAAAATCGCGCTACAAAAAAGAAAAATAATTTCCGTCTGGTGGGGACGTCGGCGGTTTCACTGCGTGATTTAATGAAAATCAAAAAATATCATTATAGGTATTCACCTAAACAGTTTTATAAAATGTATTATTTATCGATATTTTATTAGGTTTTCTTAGAATTGTCGTTCAGTAAGTCGTACTGTAAACGTAAGCATTGAAATTTTTTTTTATTATAAATGCGTGGGTTATCAACAAAATCGCAAAGAAGTTATACATTATTATTATTTTTTTTTTTACATTTTAACACGTATTTACACGAAACAAATTTAAAACCCACCGAGCAACAACAACATCCGAGTTCTAGTTGCGTTAATGTAGTGTTACAACTTTCCAAAAAATATACGCATTTTCAAACATTTCAAATCTAGTTGCATGAGTAGGGGTATTCTTACATGAATTATATATATATATATATATATATATATATATATATATGTATATGTATATATTTCTCAACGAATCAAAAATATTAATGGTAGCAATATTATAGATATAAGATATTTTTTAGAAGGTTTAGCTGCTGTCTGATGTCTACTGATGAATTCATTTAACGTCAGTGTCGTCATTCGTTCAATCATTCAATCAGAAGTTTCGATTATTTATTTGTTATATACGTGTGTATTGTATGTTGAATTGCTTCTGATACGGTAAAAAATCCAACGGGTATAAGCAGACTGTACACCACTGTAGTAACGTTTGGTGTTTGAAACTGCTTAACTATAATAGTAACAAAATGTTGACAAAACATTAAAATCTGCTACGATATGTAATTTTTGAAACGTTACACGAATTTTAGGTATTGTATACGATAGGTGTTTATACATATAATATATAGGTATATGATATGGGTATGTTCTAGGTAAACATACATATTTGTGTATCAGTCGACGAACGATAAAACGATTTTATTATACAAATAATTGTATCGAGTACTATCATAATATTTTGTCTGAGTACCTATAATAAAGCACTAAGTAGCTTGTTTGTTATTATTTGAATTCACTTTTATCGTTGTGTACAACGAGGCAAAGCGATAATAGATAGGCGCGTATGACATGAATCACACATGTACTATTTTTATTTTAATGGTGTACTCGAATACATACATTACAACGAAACGGCAACAGAAAAATTCAAATCTCTTATAAATATTGTTGGACAAATAAAAATAAAAGTATTACAAAATGATATAAAATGTGCGCGTTATACTAGTATAGAGTATATAGTAGGTAGGTTATCGATTAGTATGCTGCAGAGTGGAACAGTTGATGTCCGCCTCCGCCGGATGAACTGCAGGCAAAACGTAATAATACTAATAAAAATGCTTGCAGCGGCCAACCGACACATGTTCGCAACAAGTACACGTCAGTTAATTGATTAAGAACATTTTGAAGTTCATAAATCATTATTGTATTCGTTATATCATGTTTATGTATTAAAAAATTCTTTATGTTTTGGGTTAGAATGCTGCAATATTGTAGCAAACATAATAATTACACAGGTCACGTAGGTACATAATATACACGTGAGAACACCACGATTATTACTACTTCTACTGCTATTATTAATAATAATAATAATAACAACGATAATGATAATATTTATTTTTAGATTTTCTCCAATATAAATATATACAAATATTTAAAATCTAAAAGGAAAATTTACGTTTTAAAACAGTAAATCGTTCACGTTTTTTATCACGTATAAATACAATCAAATAATTATTTAACTGTACAAAAGGTGTATATAATTTATGTACTACAATCAAGTACCTGTATAGTAAATATATGAGAAAGAAAAATGTTGAATAAACGAGATAGAAAAGTACTGAGCCCGGTTCGTAACGTCGGGTGGCGAATTTGTCAATGGCATGAGAGTTTAAGTAAAAACATGAATGTAGGCCACGACGCAAACTCAACAATGTGAAACCCGGCCGGTCCAGAATCGAGAAATATTGAATAGGCCTCCCGCGAAACCCACTGCATGAATGGAATTGGAGCATTTTATCAACGAAATTATTTTATGAAACATCAATGGACGCAAAATTAGATATACAAAAGTTAAAAACTCAAAATTTAATTTGTACAGCGTTGGATAGGTTGAAAAATTAATAATAATAATAATAATAATAAGTAAAATAATCTTGTTAAAAACATTTAAAAAAAAAATTTAAGTGGAATAGAGAAAAATGTACTTTTTTTAATGAATGTTTTAAATAAAAAAAGTAAGAAGTTTGATGACAATATTAATATTAAAATATTTAAACAACATTAAAATTATTATATTTAGAATTTGATAGTAATATTAAATTTTTAATATCATAATACTAATATACTAATACAAATACTAGCATAGAATTGATAAAATATAAAGAGGAAATCAAAATGATATATATTTCTTGTATTGTATAACCATTATAAATATCTATTAGATATTTATCTATAATTAACTATTTAACATATTCGTAATTATAGAAAAAAAATTGAAAATACGTCAATAACTAAAAAAAACCGAGGAAATCAAGTTAAAAAAATTTGTATGCATGATTACAATATTTTATATTTAGACAATACTCTTACTCGCAGTTTACGTGTGTGTGTAAATTAATTAAATGAAATAAAATTTTAAAATAATCTCAGCATTTTTTAAAAATCAAATCGATACTATTTTGTTGATAAATTTCATTGTTTTATATAATATAATTAATTGATACTAATTATTGCATAAGTAAATATTTCATATTTTAATAATGATTAAGAATATTTTGGATTCTCAAGTGATCATGAAGAAGGCGAGAAGATTAGGTTATTTAAAACTCATTTTGAGGAGAAAGATTTCATCAGAAAACTATAGTAACTACAATAGTCAATAATGTTAGGCGTCTGTAAAATAAATTTAATATAAATATTAATAAAATAAAATCCTCTATTGGCGGGTAGGCATTAATTTGAGAGAATGTATTATATATATATATATATATACACACACACACACACACACACACACACACACACACACACAATTATTATTGTGGTTTTATAAGATTTTTAAAATCATTGTACTTGCATATCTATACAAAACAACGCATTATTTATTAAAACCAATTTAAATAAATTACATTGAATTTTAGAAACAAGCAATAATTTAACAAATAAAAGCTTCGTTGGAAAATAGAACAATTTTGTTTTAGACAACAAAACACATTTTGGGTGTCAATAATTGTTAAAAATAGATTATCATAATCGGGCTTTTACCATATTACATTGTCAATTTGCTATTTGTATGTGATTATAATATCTGGTCTATTGAATTTCCACTACTATACTCATTTTTAAAAGCGTTTGGTAATAAACAAATTGATTGCAATTTTAATTAATAATGAATTATTATTAGGTATTTACACTTTAATTTTAGTATATTAAGAACTATATGGATTAGGTATTGTTTAAGGGTGTGTAACAGTAGAAGCAGATAGTGTTTATTGATTAACCACACTAATGAAACAAATATAATAATAAAATTAATTAACCTCTCACTGAAAAATATACACTATACCTATATATTTATTATAATACAATATTTTCATAAAATTCTTATCTCCTAATCATTTTAAGTGGTGTGAAATGAAATGAAAACATTGTTATATTGTTATTTTAAAAAAATCAGTAAATACGGATATTATTTTTGAAATCATAATTATGACTTTTTATCAATAATATACAGTCTATTATACACATTTTAAGGAAGTAAATAACACACTTTCTACTGTTATATTTTACATTCTACTGCAAATCTAAATTATCTATTATGATTATTTGGTCGATTTAGAGGCGGCTACGTAATACAGTATACTGATGTATATATTTCTAACAAGTAACAGTAACCGTCGAATGTGATTTTTTCTCTCTTTTATTCACGTCAATAAAATTATTTTTACAGAAGAATGAATTGTGAAATATCAAAAGTTATATAAGGATGATAGACTATTTTCTTGTTACTTCTACTCGGAAAATATTTACTGAATAAAACCCACTTATACTTGGAATAAAAGTTGTGAAAAATATGTAGGACAAATAATGACCTATTGGAAAAGCATTAGAAAAGAAATGTTTTACTGGTAGAGGTAGAGAGGTTTAATTAAACAGAATTAAGAGATTTATGAGAGATGTAAAATTACGTTTCATTAACAAGTTTATGTTATCCATCAATAGTTTAACATAATTTTCGAATTTTTATCTTAATTTAAAATATACGATTTTTTCGGTTAATTATAAAATTGATATATTTATTTTAAAATTGATTATATCTTTATGAATTCATGAAAAGTAGGTTTTTTTATTTCGTAGTTTATTTTGGATTATAAATTCTTTACTTTCTTCAAAATGTGTATGTGTGTATGCATGCTTATCAAACTTCGCACTCATTATAAAAAAGCGTAAGACTAATTTTAAAAATAATAGGTTTCGATCTACGCTGCCTGTACGCTTCCCACGAGTTACATAATGTTGCCTGTTTTTCCTAGTAAGTAATCCACCTCCAGTGATAACATCTTCTCGCTCCTACTGTTATTTTAAAAAGAAGCTTTTAATGAATTTTAATAAAAAAATTAACACTTGATACCCAAATTAATATCTTAAACTTGGGGAACTCTAGGTACTTCAGACATCTAGTATTTATTATATATTAATAAAACAATCAAGTACTTGGAAAATGTGTACAAATGACTTGGCATAACAGCGTAAAATTCTCTTATTTTGGATAAGAATTTTGTTTTTGACAGATTACATACGAAATTAGATATTTAGCAAATTTCAAATAAGCAAACTTGAATTAGCAATTATTCTATAGTATAATTAATTAAATAATTATATGTTAACCGTTCTTCAAAATTTTCTCAGAAAACATATTTTAAACATTATATTCTTACTCTATATGTTACACACTGATTACAGTAAAATATTTGTTCAAAAATAAAATAATACGAAATAATATTTGAACAAATGACTTTGTATTTGATTAAAATTAAAAAAAAATTTTTTTAACGAATTTAGACAGATCTATTTTTCAAAACAACATTGATTTACAAGTTTTTATTAATCTTTAAAATTTGCTTAATATAAATGATATTTATCTGGTTTATTTAAAAATTTTTTTTTTTGATTTCGTTTATTTTTTAAAAAAAAATTAAAATTTTTATTTTTATTACATGCAAAATGTAGGTTATAAACGGAATTTTTATCCCGCAAGTATTTTTCTACAATTACACTATTGGGTCATATTATTGACATTTATATAAACAGCGCAAGCAAAATAAGCTTTCTTTAAAAAGAAGAACCTCCTCAACACAGAAGCAATAAGTTTAGATACTAAAAGAGTTCTTATCAAAACCTTGGTGTGGTAGGTACTGCAGGGAGATGAAACGTGGGTAATTCTTAAGGCCGAGAAAGACAAGATCGACTTTGAAAGGTGGTGTTGGAAAAGAGCTCTGAGAATCTCACGGAAAGAAAGAATAAGGAATGAAGGTCCATCGTATGATAAACACGTAGAAATCCATATGGAACATGCTTAGGGAAACATGAAAGAAGTGTATTAGACACTTAATAAGGAATAAATACTTGCATAACGACAATAATCGAAGGAAGAACTGATGAAAGTCGCCAGAATAAATACATATAGAGCTTAAGCGATTTATTATAATAATTATGTAATTTATTTTAGGTGACGGGGATGGATGGAAGTTTACATCAATCATTTAACTCAAAGGTTCTTAACCTTTTCTGGGTCATGGACCACTTTCAAATATAAAGTATAACCACGGACACCCACCCTTCCCCTCCCTCCAAAAATAAATAAATAAACAATACAATGTTTTATTTTAATTATTTTTTAATGATGATACCAAGACTTATTTTTTGGGTTATTTTAAAAAAACTCACAACCACTCCGTAGACCCCCCAACCCAAGTACCCATCTACGGACTCCCTAGGGGTTCATGGACCAACGGCTAAGAACCCCCGATTTAACCTTTGGAATAAAAAAAACAGGTATAAGATCAAACTAGACATATGAATTCTGCTGACCTAAAACGGTTAACATTTATTTATAAGTTATAACACATACATTTAACAAAAACAACTTGAGTACGATATACCACATATTACTATTTTAATACTTCAATCATAATATAAAGCACATATTAATTTTATCAATGCGATTAATGATTATTACATAGCTAAACATCATATACCCTTCCCGCTCAATGTTCATTGAGTTTTTATAGATTGCTGGATGATCCTAACTAAACCTAATTTATGTAGTAGGTATATAAAAACTAATTTATTTAATTTTTTTTATAAAAAATTATGATTTTAATTTTCAAAAAATTAAAAAAAGGTAAATTAAAAAATAAGTCAATGATTGATTTATTATCGTGAAAGGATTAGAAAGCATATTTAACTAAGCAAAACGGCATAATTTAGTGAAATTTCAAAACGAATGTGGGCTTTCTTTTTTCGCTTTACTCAATACAATAATTAATTTAAATAAGTAAACTTATATATGATTATGGTGAAATACTATTTATATAATACAATAATTTTTGACTTTATCATTAGTGACTAAATACTATAGTGGTTCTCGACCATTTTGTGTTTCGCGGAACATTTTCCTCCATTAGTGTAATTTGATAAAATTATAATATGAAAAAATATATAATATATATTAAAATAAGTAAATATTTTTTATACTCCGCCAGTCACCTGTAAGAGTTTGTAATTATTTATAGGCATAATTTATATCGAATATATATATATAATATATATATTAAGATAAATTGCTGTTTCTCACAAATTAATGTAACACTAATAACTAGCCTTTGCCGAGGGTTTTAACATTTAAGTACTGGGAATATTTATATTTAATAATATTACTGATATGTACTATGGAAACCGCGGAACATCGGTCGAGAACCATTGTAATAGTAATTAAAATCATTTGAAGTACATTTTTATATAATATACAATGAATAGAATTATACACAATTTTATGCTAATAAATACGCAATAATACATAGTAGTACGAATTAGCGTAAGTAATAAATAATATATAACAAATAAAATCATACTTAAAATATTATATATTAACATATTTAACTATTAAAGTAATCTATAAAAAATAAGAAAATGATTTCAAGACAATCTTCGCTTGGTACAGAAAAAGCTACAATATACGTATTATTATTTTTAACGTAAAAATCATTTGAAATTAACTGATCAATATTTTTGAATTATGATCACAATAATATTTTATACTTTTATTTTTTAAATTTGTTGTCTATTAGTAAGTTGATGACGCTTATTGTATAATAACCTGATAACTAATAACTATTAATGTTATATATTATAATTTATAAGTTACACCTATAATATATCACAGAATACATGACCTTCACATAAGATGAAAAATCATGGTACGTAAAAAAAAAGATGTGTTAAAAATCTGAATATGATAAAAAAATTTTTTATCGAATTGTTTAAGAAAGAAAAATATACTAGTGAAAAGTACACATTAATCTACTTATTATTATTTCATTAAATAAGTGTATATATAAACATGGTTTAAGAGATATTTTATAACGGGCGGGAGAATCAAGTAATAGTTTGAATATCATACTAGAATAATAGCTAACAACCGGTTCATCGAGAAAAATCCTCTGACCATGGTGTATTAAAATCCATGATTTTCGTTTTTGACCTTGGATTAGGGCCTTGAAAATTAATGATATCCGGTTATTCGGTGCTCGGCATTATAAGATGATCATACATAGCTGCGTACGGCGAATATTTGAAGTTTTGTTTACTTAAAAATATTTTCCTTGTAACAAAGATAGAATTACGGGCTACAATATAGAATGGTAGAATTCTATTAACGTAAAATTTGTTTTTTTTTGAAGTTTTCGTTCAATGGTATAATATTGTAACGTTCACACTTTTTAAATCGTTAGAGCTCTTTTCTATAAGTCCAAGAGATCTGAAATTTCGCGGCATCTTTAAATTTTTTAAATAGATTATGTAGGTAAAATCTGAGAACAATATCTTTTCCCGTTCCGAAGATTGAAGGTCGAACAGTTTTTATACTCGTATATTGGGTGAAAACAGCGCAAGAGAATTTTATTGTATGAATGATATTTTATTTAAGTAAAAAAGAATACAACATACTTTATTTTCCGAAAAGAAAAAAATGGAAACAATTTTTATTCGCTTTTACAAGTGAAGTATACTGAATATCTACATATATCTTTCATATTGAATGTTCGTCGTAAGCAGGTTGTACAAAAATATCTTATTTATCTACACTGAGAATTTTCATACAAAATATATGAAGGTACAATATAATTGCTATTAATACCGCATGTTACCTTTGTAAAATATGCTGGCGGATGATGGTTAAAGTCTTATTCAGTTATTTAATTTTACATTAAATTTGGATTACCTTTATTAGATAATACAGGTCTTTTGTTGACTTCATAAAGAAAATGTCAGTAAATTTATATTTATTTTACCTCGTTTATTGTCATTATTTTATTGTTATGATACGTGAATTATTAGTTGTTATTTTTATACGAATTTTTCCGATTTACTATCATGTACTTTTAAATTAGGTATAAAAATAATTTTTACTTCCACGTTGAATTTTTGGACAACATAACAGAAGAATAAAACACATAAACATTACATTTTGTCTTGTTAAAGGCGTGAAGGGCGAATTTCTAATTTGGGTCTTGAACAAATCTGAGTCCAAAAGACCTGTAACCTCATACCTTATTTTTTTTACCAAAAACTTACAGATCTTTGGTTATGCACAAATTACCACAACAATACGTACACATTTTCATTAAGAAGTATCTTCTTAATTATTACCAAGGTTTGTATTTTAATTATAAATGTGCACTTAAATTTTAAACGATATAACGAAATATATATTTTTTTGAACTATAATTTTAAGGGGACTGAAAACAAACTTTTTCTAAGGAATACCGAATATTGCATAGGAAATTTTCTGAATGTGTGAAGTGAACGTACATTATATACAACTCACGAGGAGGGAGGGGCGAATTTACCCAGTTTCCAAATGTCACTTTCACACAACCGTACTAGGAAAATAGTATGTATCACTTTTTCATTTAATTTTGCGATGGCATAATGGCAAGTACTCAAGAATTTAACAAGAAAGAGTGTTCCGATCTTTACAGTCATAGTTTGTTTACGGCAGCAAATTGCATATAGTTGGTACTTTAAAGAGGTAATTTTTCGATTTTTTCAAAAGCGCCTAAAAAAGAAACAACTAAAACTATCGAAAAATTACGCAAAAAACGCGAATTCGTCGAAATCGATTATCGTTATTTCTTCGTAATTTTGAAACTAATGGTTATAAAAACTTGAAATATTCACTAAATATGTAACTTTGTATTATATAAGGGAAAACATTTTCAAAAAGTTTCTTTCAATTTTGGGCTATTTATAGCAATTACAGATTTTGAGGTATTTAATTTATAAAAGAGATAATTGTTGGTTTTAAGGCTTAAAAATTTTACACATTGTCAGATGTACCTTATTTCAATTATATTCAAAAAAACCTTGAAAATCGTTAGTCACAAATTTCTTTTATAAACATTTCAAGTTTTTCGACAAGTGCATTTTTGTTGTTGTAGAAAATTACATTATTTCAAAACGAATGGTACTAGGATTTTGAATCTTTTACCAAATATGTATGTTTGTACAATATTAACGAAAACAATTTTAGAAAAATTTTAATTACCTAGGTTTATTGTAAAAAATAATATTAAAATGATGTACTGTAAAGTTAATCGTAAATTATGTTCTCTATACACCCTATACTTTTAATAATAAATAATATTACACAGGAGCTCCGCTAAGAATCGTTTTATCGAATGC
Source organism: Slavum lentiscoides (assembly GCA_032441835.1). NCBI lineage: Eukaryota > Metazoa > Arthropoda > Insecta > Hemiptera > Aphididae > Slavum > Slavum lentiscoides. The sequence continues at coordinate 4,611,770 of CM063712.1, read as the reverse complement.
AATGATTTATCACTGCTTTCAAATTCATAGTAATAACAAATTTCAAAAATCTTTATCCAAGTTATTCACTTGACCTTTTTTTTTTTTTTTTTATAGTATAAATATGAAAAAAATACACATCAAAAACTAAAAAAACTTTTGGTAAATAAATATTTATTGTTTTTAATTATTTCTATTTAAGTAATGTTGAATGTACAATAAATTTATATTATACTAGCTGTCATGATCTTCACCCTGAATGTATGTTATGAAGATTGTACGATATCATCTCGTTCGAATGTTTAAATCATTCAAGTGAAGTTTAAAGTATTATAAAAATAAAAGCTATGTATAATAATAATAATAATAATAATAATAATAATAATAATAATAATAGTGTATACATAATTTTCAAAATATTTTAAGGAAGAAAACTTAAATATTTATATATTATATGTATATAAAGTGATGATTTTAAACCAAAAAGGTTTGATAAAAATGTAACCACTTAGAATGAATAAAATTTAATTTCGACAAAAGATTTTTTTTAGGTTGTTGTGCAATTAGATTTTTTTATTACGTGTTTCATTTAATTTTTTAAAATATAATTTTAACTTAAATATCAATAATAGATTTCCACAATAACCTAAAAAGAGACTAATGAATTCAAATCTTTTTATCAGAATTAAATTCCATTCACTTTTTGTGGTCAAATTTTTGTTTAGCTTTTAGGTCTAAAATAGTATGAAAAATACACTGTTTGCGATCCCCTTAACATTTTGTTGGATTAAAATATTATTTAAACATTTTTGAATTTTGAGAGGAGGATTTAGCTAAGTTTGGGAAGGGGGGAGCTTACTCTTTTTGTGCCTATGATATATGTTCTTTTAAAAATTACAATTACAATAAAACCTAAAAATATAAAAAATGAATTAATCTGTTATTAATAAATCATGTAAATATATTTTTTTATATAATATTTTATTCTGGTAGAATTTCAATTAAAAATTGAAAACATTTTTTATACATAGTACCTACAGATAATTTGGTTAAAAAAATTAATTTGAATTTAAAAAAAATAAATAGGTATAAAATAATAAATTTTATGTATACCAAGTAATATGACATTAGTGTAAACATATATGGCACTGAGGTTAAATGTATCTATGTACAAGTTAAAACAGATAAATTTCAACACTAATATGTGTATTTATTCAAGTGCAATAATGTATAAATGCATTAGTAGTGGCTTTTTTGTCAATAAAGAACACAAGTAAAATTGTAATTGATGTTTTTTAAAAACATAGTTGGATATTTTACTCATAAAGATTTATCTATATTTGCTCTTAGGCATATTCAAGATTTAATCCTAGTACTTGAAAACTGTCTAAAAAAGTAGGTATTTTAATAAAACACATAATGTTAACAAAAACAAAATGAAATTTAGAATATTATTATATTAACTGTAATGAAATTATATGATCTTTGACCACAGTGTTCAGGAGGTATCGACCAAATATATACACCACTAACTAAATATATAATGAGTGAGTTAAGTAAAATAGGTAAGTTTCAGTGTTGTTTAATTTTTAAACTTCAACAATAATGTATTATAGCATAATTACGATATTTATGTTTCCTGCATAAGTGTAAGCAGTGAAGATAAATTACTATATTTGTAGGTATTAAAAATTATTTTACTATAAATTTACTATTTAATTTTGGCTAAAGTTCGTAATTATCTTTAGAATTTGTAAATATACCTGAATAATTTTGGCTTTATAATAAGATTAGATGATTTACCTTATTGTACTAAACGAGTTACAATTCTTTTGGTTGCCATATTATATTTGTATTTTAATCACTCTGTATGTACGTTCAACACATTTATGTGTATTAATTTATTATCAGCTTGATCCAAAACGTCATTCAATAATCTTGTTGAATAACATATACGCACATTGCGAAAAAAAATATATTAACCTGCTAAATATTACAAAGCAATAACTAAAAAACAAATATTTTTATTAGTTCTACCAAAAGATAATAAAAACAGTGTTTTTATCACTTGACATAAGGTATCAAGATAATTTTATAAAATAATTTATCTTCAACACATTCAATTCAGTAATTAATTTGCTAACAATTGGCCTTGAAAATATATAAAAACTATTTAGAAAAAACTGAACTAATTTCATCCATCATGATTTATGAGAATTGGTAAGAATGCACAATTTTATTTTCTGATTATATATTCTATAGAACTTAAAATAATAATAATAATAATAATAATAATAATAATAATAATAATAATAATAATAATAATAATAACAATAATAATAAAAATAATAATATATATTAAAATCAATGATATTTTGAGATAAACATTATTAGTATCGTTACCTTATATATATATATAAAGTAAAAAGTTTGTTTATCTGTTGTCTAATTTCTTCTATGCAAATGATATGATCAAGATTATTGAGTAATCATCTGGAAGTACTTAGCAATCCGAAATGTATCTTTCAATGTCTTAGTACAACCAAAGAAGGAGTGGAACATCCTATGGTTAATTTTGTAATTTTATAATATAATATTGAAGGGTAACTAATGATTACTATCCTAACATCGCGACCATTATGATTTACTGTTTATTTGCAACTCAAGTGACATCCTGGTTCGAAGATCACTACATTATGTGTATTGTTTCTGTTGCCAGAATATTGTGTTTGTGTAAATAAATAAATTCATTGTGTTTTTATTATTATTATTTATTTAAGTAATAAATATCGATCAATAAAGATTGAATTTTACTTCATGTTATAAACAAAAGATGGTTTTTGATAGTAGACAAGTGAAAACAAAATGTTGAAAAGTAATACAGTAATGATAAGGCTAAAATGAAGAAGCAAAATCTGACACGAAATTGCCAACATTTGACATAGTACTGAATGAAGTAACAAGAGTAGTGAGGAAAAAGAAAAAAGGTTTTCTAATATGAGATCAGGTAATTCAAGTATTTTTAATGCTTCTATCTTCATTCTTCATATTTAATCACTTTTTACTTGTTTGAATTGACGGACTATGCTATTTAAGACAATGTTGAGAAGCTAGTATTCAAGCTTCTCAACATCATTATCTTAAATAGCACAGTCCGTCAATTCAAACAAGTAAAAAGTGATTAAATATGAAGAATGAAGATAGAAGCATTAAACTATGATTATATTATTCGAATCTTCCTCAAACTGTCATTGGCAAGATATAAAACAAATGTAAATTTTGCGATGTGTTCATGTTCAACAGTGATGTCAGGATAATATGGTGTGTTTGTTGTGTTGTTCTGTTAAGATTTCATTAAAACAATAAATAACCATTTATTATTATTTATATTTGTAATGATGTAAATGTACTAATGAGATGACATCTAGTGTTCTACATCTGTCAGTGTCATTTGAATGGACTTGATTACCAAGGATAAATATGATTATTTTCCATGTTTTATGTAAGTAATATTGAAGTTCAACCAATAGTTACTACGGTACCATGGTGACTATTCAAATTATTCCTAATAACATTTTACCCCAGATAAAATCATGTCAAAACAGCTAATTATATATAATTTATTTAAATCACTAATATTTTTAATATTGATTTAATAAATTGTAAAATAACTGATAGAGGAAATCTAATATAAAATAAATTCATACATATGATTTACCATTTTCACAAGTAGTTAGAAGTGAAATATTTATTTTTTAAATCAATATGATTTATAATAATATTTCAACAAAAATATTAGATAAATGAATTTTATCATAGTTTTATTATATTTTTTTAATATGCAATTTCTCAGTATATTTTTGTATTGATTTACATAAACAATAGTTTATGATGTACCTATGAAACCTATCAAATGCGTAATCTAAATTACATACGTACTTCCGATTTAGATGATATGTTTGTTATTTATTAATATAAGATAGAAACATTAATCAGTAATCACTACTACCGTCATCAATGTGAAATACAACATATACGTATTATTATTTATGAAAAATATAGATACTTAGTAAACTACATTGGCACAATAGTTTATAAAAGTTGTTTTTAGTCAGCCGTTATAATTATTTAGTTTTTATTTTCATATGATAAGCAGCATAGTTAGACATAAGGGTTATCAAACGTGTATTTATAATTTTCTAATAAAAATACAAAAGTAATCATTAAATATTTATTAGTGGGTTAAAAATATATTTGTAAAATTATTAATGAAAACATACAATAAATATATGATATACCTAATAATTATATTATTAGTTAAGGAGTATTGATTACTAAATAAAATTATGCTGCCTGTCTGCATATATATATATATATATATATATATATATATAAATATATATATATATATATATATATAAATTGAAATAACTATAAAATTATATAGAAGACAAATTTCTGTCATTCTGATGTGTTTTATTTAGTTAATTGAATAACTAAAATAAAATGAAAGTCAAAAGTTTTTGATAGATAATAATACTTCTAGGTACACATTATATACATATATTTTTCAATTTTTAAAAAAATCATTAGTTTTTTTTTCTATTTGTTTTGTCATTAATTTGATATTGTATATGTTAAAACATTTATTGAGAAAACATACTATTTACAGTGTCATAGTATAAGATACTAATGTCTAAATTTTTATTTATAGTTTTTCCTACAACCATTAACAAAACACCATTTTAGTATAAAAATTATACCACTCAATTATTACAAATATAATACAATTTTGTTTGTATTTTATTTATTATGACGTATGAATTGAGTATTATTACATAACAATAAAAGTAATCATTGTTATTATTATACATAAGATAAACATGTGTGAATTTATGTTTTACGATAAAATAAATAATTATACACAAGTATTATGTAGATGATACAGTTAATAATTTACAAACAACGATGTAATGATCAATGATCATTGATCCTTTACGTATACATTTACAATACACATTTTTATCTTAAAACTTTTTTTAATAAAAAAGGTAAAGAAAAAAAAAAATGAAATTTCAAAATCAATACACATTATATGCTGAATCATTTAGTATTGCGGTTTCTAGTATCTACTTTAAAATACTAATAATGAGAAATTCTAAAATTAAATAAATACAATTAGTAAAACCAATCAAGTCCCACACGAAGCAAAATGTTATTTCAATATCAAGTAAATAATTTTGAACAATTTCTATAAATGAAATACATTATTAGGACAAAGAAAAGTAAATGATAATAGGAAACTAATTAATTGTTATTGGTGGTTAAATAATCATGTTGGAGAATTTGATCCACAAATAATATTAGGTACTAGAACTTATTTGTATAATTTCAGAATAATTTTGTACCTATTCATTTTATTCAGGTACTTGATACTTATCTATGTAGTTGTAAAAACAGGTACATAAATTTATATAGGCTTGAAAATTGTGATTATCAATTGATGAATTATGTCTTAGACAATACAAGCAATTAGAGACAAAAAAAACTATCTATCAAACCATCAATCCAAATTTATTAAAAAAAATTGTTTATGTTCGCTTAAGTACTTTTATTATTTACTTGTTACTGAATAAAACAGTAAGTGTATCTATACACATGTTTTGATTGATTAACAAACCATTATTTATTCTTATTTAACATTTGTAGACTGTTTTAATATTTACCTTACTGTAAACACTTGTTTGAAATACATAATGCACATGTATTCTTTCATTACATAATAATAATTTAGGTTTTTAAATTTACTAATAGGAACAAATACTTTTATTAAATTGATAAATATAGAATATAAAGTTTTTTTTTTGGCTTAAGGTCCAGTAGATAAATAAATACGTGGATGTGTTTTAGCATGTTAAATTGCATTGTGAAAACTAATTTTTTGGATGTTAGAAAAAGTGTTAATATACATAGTGTTAAGGTAATGATAGTATATTAATTGGCAAACAATAATGTTGGGACAATCGAGTTGTTTGAGCTACAGTATGAAGTTATATAAAAATCACACCTCTAATATAGCAACATTGATGGTATAGCCAAGTTTTTTTTTAAAACCCATTTCACATTCATTGAAACTGAACAATATACAATAGAAATTTAAAAATTGCATTAAACATATAAGACACAGATTAGTATGTTTGAGAAAATAGTAACCTAATACACATTATTTTACTGTAGCTAAAATTTGAAAATTACCTATATCAACAAAGTATTTTTTATACAGAAAGTGCTTGCTTGAACTTTTATAAAATTTTCAGCTAGTGAGATTATTCATTGGTAAGTACTTATAAAATGTTACTGGCATATGGGCATCTCACAAAAACGAAAAGGACGATTAAACGATCGACGCCTAGCTTCTTATCAAGTCTTAAAGATACTGAACATGTGGAACAACTTTTGCTAATTTATATTGGTGAAAATTACAAAATGGATTAAACATTTTGTAATATTATATGTAAACATAGGTCATTATAGGTATACAAAATTTATGTAAACTATTTTACAATTTGAATACTATTAATAACTAAGAAGCAGGTATCAGATTTTTTTTAATACTATAATATAATAATAACAAATATATTTAAATTTTAAATAATGAATACCTACTTAGGTATTTATTTTCAATTTACAAATACCTACAGATTAAAACTGTATCATATACCTAGTTACAACAGTTAGTACTCATTACTCAGTTTGATTATATATATTTTAAAACACTGGGCTGTTTAACATTATATATATATATATATACACACACACACACACACACACACACACACACACTCATTGATTTTATACAATATTTAAATATAAGAATTATAAGTTTATGAGATAATGCATAAATTATCTTAGAGATATAGATCAAATATGTTGTAAAAAACTTAATCATATTTTAAATGATTAATAGTAAAACTGCACTCAAACAGGTACATAAATACAAATACTAAAACAAATATAAAATTTATTTATCAAAACTAAAGGTGACAATAAATAGCACTGACACAGGTAATCGTAAAACACTGTCAACTAAAACGAGTTGACTATAGAAGTTTTGGGTAAATATAATTTTTATATTTTTTAACAAAGTTAAGAAATCTGTGATAAAATGTAAATAAAGTAAACAAATTTTAGTTTGCAGCACAACCATTTTAAACTGATACCTATAAACAAATAATTCCCTGAGGCCATAGACAAAAATCCAGTACAAATTTTACGTTATGTATCTATATTTTTAAAGAACCAATTAGCAAAAATATTCAAAACCAAAAAACATTTAGGTAATAAAGGTATGCAGTTATTAACTGATTTTTCATTTTGATATATATTTTTGTAGGGTGTAAAATTCCAGAGTTATTTATTTTCAACACCAGAATAATACACATTTCCTTTGAACTTCTAATGTGACCTTTTTAACATCCAAAAAAAAATAATGTTATTATATGTCTATAGTGTTGACTACTAACATTACCTTCACCTTTTTCATCCTTTTTCATCACATATTGGTCGATATTTATTTTTTAACGTGTGTACATTTAAAATGTAAATTCATGGACATTTTAAACAATTGCTTCTACTTTATTTTTATACATATAAAAGCTCAAGTTTTTTAAGATTTAATACCATCAGAATTGAATAATTTGAAACATACAGGTATAACAGTGTGCAATAATATTTAAAGGTAAAGCCGAGAAGAAAAAAAAAAAAGACGAACAAAATTTTCAAACAGACTACGTTAAATAGCCAGAAAACGTTCAGAATTATCCGAGAGAAAGGCAAATATCGTCTCACAATAATGTAAAAACAATTTTAGCACTAAACGAATTTATAAAACGGTGAACTAATGAATATCAACAGCCTGTACGTTGTAAGAAGATTTTCCAATTGTCATCGGATCCTTTTAATAGGTTTTGAAATAAATTCATAGAGGCTAGAGTCCCAAATGTGTACGTAAATCAATATTTTAAAGGTACACATTTCACACAAACACCTTTCAGTGTAGTCGTTAACGTTTTGGCAAATCCAATCGGAAAACGTGTTACCCGACATGAACAAATGTGCGAACGGAATAAATAAATAAAAGATTAAAAAAAAAACAATAAGAACACGATGACGGCCGGGTCGAGGGGGAAAAACGAATAATTATTTTATACGACCGGTGTCTTACCTTGACATTAGTAGCGGCAGACACCTCGAGCATGATTTTCTCGAATGCGGCCGTTTCTTCGGCTTGTTTTTGATTGTGCAACGCGATCTTCTCGCTGAACTTCCTCGGATTCGCCATCGCGTCTACCGCCTTATATTACCACCAGCCGATTACCGCGGATCGAACGTTCCGTTCGGTCACTTTTTAAACGCTTCCGGTGGCCCACTACGACCGTTCGGGCGATAACTGCGCTTTTTCTTTATTCGTTCACGGCCAAAACCGAGCCGGAAAACGCCTATCGACGAGGCATCGGATACGGTGTTGTAATCATATAAAAAAGCGCGCACTCGGTTTATACGCGCGATTCACCACAGATTCCGCTACGAACGCAATAATAACGGAGAACAAAAAACTAGCGAACAAAAAAAAAAAAAACCGCACACAAATCGATTAGTCTACGTATATTATATTGTGCGACATAGTAACATTATTATTGTAAGAATTAACGGACCGAATAATATCGGACGGCCGCGACGACAACAGCTGCACTACTATTGACATGTCAAACGACATGAACATAACGACGGACACGATCCGAGTACAACACTATTGAATTATAATAATAATATTATTACGTTACAAACACAATCGACGGAAAATAATGAAAAATACGTATAAACGTGATAAATTCGCGCGTTTGCGACGGGAGCCGACCGAGACGGAGGAAAACGTACGAACGATAGCGACGTCTACCTGTTGGCGAATACGGGCGCTTATTAACGCGGAAAAAAAAAAAACGAAAAATAATAATAATAATAATAAAATATTTCTGGAGATGGTGTCGGTGAGATAACAACAACTTACTTTTGGGTGGGAAATCGTCTTGGCTGAAAAACGAGTGCAAAGACGTTGTAAAACTCGGTCGCGTTCATGCACGTTGGCTACACTGTGACCCGCCTTATCATAGAGTTTTTTTTTGTTATCTATTGAATTATTATCGCGTAAACAAATGGGAGCACGTGAGCGGGACAAGTAATTTAAATGGATTTAAATATATTGCTTCACGTTTTACAGATATTTGGTTGATGCCATAAAGTGGGCATTCGTTTAACGTTTATTTCATCGTTATGACTATGGAAACTGTTGCAATGGCAAAACCGACAACCGGCGAAGATGACGGCAAGAAACGTAAAAAGAAACAGAACGCTGACGGTGGCAAGAGGATCAAACCACCTACGGCCGAAGAGCTGAACAAACTCCGGGAAACGGAAAATCTTTTCCTGTCAAATATGTTTCGCTTGCAGATCGATGAAATGTTAAAGGAAGTAAAACCCAAACAGTCTACTCTGGATAAAATCAAAGAATGGTTTGATAAGTTTACTATTGCATTGGTACAAGATATGGATACGTCCAATTATAAAAAGGTACATTTTCTCAATATTCACGGTGAATGATTTGTTTTTCATTTACTGGAAGTGAGACGACGTAGGGGGAAAAAATGGAAATTCTCAAATTTATGTATTAGGAATTGTTGCAAAAACAGACATTTTAACGGTGTCGATGACTTTAAACCGCTGTAAATAAAATAATAATCTTCATACATTTTTCAAGTGTTTAAAAATTCATCGGGTCAAAAAAATTTCAAGACATTGTATAATTGTGCCGATTGTTGCCAAGTACTTCATACCAAAAATTTGAACTAAGCTTCTTTATTTTGGTCGGTCTTCTTTAAATAATGTATCGACATCGGATTTCATGCTGAATATTATCAAATATAATACATATTATGTCATTATGAACTTGGTTCTTAATTAATATTGCTTGATTATTAATTTGTACGTTTATGTGTGTGTGTGTGTGTATATAAGTATTACAGGTATTTTAATATTTATCATATATTGTTCATAGGAATTGTTGACGAATGTTAATGCATCTGAAACTTTTATACTGTTCCATTTGAAACCACAAAATAATACTGATGGAACATTTCGTTTTACCAAACCGTGTTCTATAAAAATTGTTGGTTCGTATGTTATAGGTACATCGTTAATGCCATTAATTAAAGTTGATGTATCGATTATAATGGGAAAAGTTAGTATATCTAATTTTTTTTTTATTTTAATTAATAATATTTAAAATTTTTGTATATATATATATATATTTTTTTTTAGACATTTTTCCATAAAAAAGATTATGCTGATGAAAAATATTTACGCAAAAAGGCTTTCTACCTAAACTGTCTTGCTAAAGAACTTACCAAATTACCTGATTTAGTTGACAGTGATATACAATTTTCATATGGTTGTCATTCTTATTATTCACCTGCACTTGTTGTAAAACCAGCTGGTGGTTTGGGCAAAAAATGCAATTTTCATCTAAGGGTTGTTCCTGAAAGCGACATTTACAGTTTAAATAAATTTTCTCCGACCGCCAATAATATTGATTTTCAATGGTATTTTAGTAATTGCATTGAAAACGGTAAGTTGATTACAATAATTGATTAGAGAATAAATCTGATAATATTTATTTGTTGTGTCATAGATTTAAAAAGTTATTCTACACCTCATTATAATTCACTTATATTACAAGATTTGGTAATGAATGACAATGATATTTTACTCAAGGAAATAATAGATGCCAATCAAAATGTTCAAGATGCTTTAATTCTGTTAAAAATCTGGTTAACACAAAAACATCTTGGAGTAAGTTCAACATTTACTAATGATTTATGATTATTATAATTTGTATTTCAATTTTAGGGAATCGGAAACATTACAAACTATATATTATCTATGTATGTAGTTTATTTGTTCAAAAAACATAAAATAAACAAGTTTATGAGTAGCTATCAAATAATTAGGAATGTTTGGCTGAATTTTGGTATGTTATTTTTGAAATTAATTTTAAAATGTATACTTAAAACTGTTTATATTCTAGGACAAAGCAATTGGCTTAGTGATGGTATTACTTTAGTGGACGATGAAAGTAAAAAAAATGTTAAATTGCCTCTAATGTCTGATTTTCATTCTGCATTCCAAGTTGTATTTGTTGATTCTTCGGGCTATTTGAATTTATGTGCTAATGTTTTTAAGTCTAATTATATTCATGTAAGTTCAGATTTCTAATTTAAATAATTGACTAATTGTTTATAAAGTACAGTATTGTAAAATGATACTATGTTTGATTGACATATCAGAAAAACAACTTTTTTTTTTTTTTTTTTACAGATTAAAAATGAATGTAATTTTGCTGTTGAAATGTTGGATAATTCAAGTATGAATTCATTCCCATGTTTATTTTTAACGAAATCTTCATTTCTTCAACAGTTTGATCATCATATAAAGTAATTAGTAATTACACATATTACATGTGTATTGTAATATATATATATAAGGTCTTCCAATAGACTCTCGAACTTTGTTCAATTATAGCGGTCATGTCTTTAAAGCATTATCTGTAAAATTTATTGTGAATTGTTCAGTAGTGTATGGCAAAGCATGGAAGGTTATAGCGTTGAACAACGTGTGCTAATTATAAAACTACTATCAAAATCAGTGCTCCGTTCAAGAAACGTTTCGTGCATTACGTGATTTTTATCTTCACCATAACCATCCTGCTGAGTTGACTATTCGATGTTTGGTAGCCAAATTTGACTCTACCGATTCAGTAAGTCCATAAGTCACCAAAACGCAAGGTCTACTATGAACATTGTTACTGTGCATGAGAGTGTATGAGAAAACCCGAAGTAGTCATTTTCTCGTCATTCATAAGAACTTGGCAGTTTTGTAACTTCAACTTGGCGGATTTTGCATTGAGACTTGGGTTTGCACCCATATAAAATCCAGCTAACCCAGGAACTTACACGAGATGAATGACCATAGATAATGCCATGCATACTGTATTCACTGATTGGGCTCTGGAGCAGTTGTGAACGATGAGAAATTGACTGCCTCGGGTTTTTTCGTACACTCATGCACAGCAGCGATGTTCTCAGTAGACCTTGCATTTCGGTGATGTACGGGTGTTGGCTGATAATTTATTGAACTGCTAGACTCGTATTTGGGTACCATACGTCCGCGAATAGTTGATTCAACAGCGAGAATAAAAAATCACAAAATGCGTTTCTCGAACGGAGCACTAATTTTGATAGTAAAATTTTATAATTAGCACATGTTGTTCAACGCTGTAACCTTCCATGGTGATTTGTCATACACTACTGAACAATTTACAACAACTTTTACAGATAATGCTTTAACGACATGACCGCTATTATAATTTAACAAAGTTCGCGTGTCCTTATTGAAAGATCCTTTATATATATATATATATATAACAAAATAAATATATGTATATTAATATAATAATTACAATTGTAATTTATATTTTAGTTTCAATGACATTGAAGTAATACGAGATATAGTTAGGCAGCATAGTGATAACAATTTGAAATTGAACTTCAGAGAAGATTTAGCTTATCTATTCCAACAAATTATTGAACCATTATTGCTTTCTAGTCTTGGTGATCGAATTATTGAATTGTCTTTCTATGTTCTTCAAGAATCTGTTGGTATTGGAAAAATTCAAGAACCATTTAGTAATTTTTTGATTGGTCTTAAATTAAATACTCAAAGAGCAAATGTAGTTGTTGAACGTGGTCCAACTGCAAATTTACCTGAGGTAGTATTTTGTGAATTTTTTTTTTTTTTTTAATATTTAATAATAAAAATGAAATAAATAATTTATGTTTTTAAAGGCTAAAGAATTTCGTTCATTTTGGGGAGAGAAGTCTCAGTTGAGACGTTTCAAAGATGGAGAAGTTTGTGAGGCGGTTGTTTGGGCTGATAGTAAAGCGGCGGTTAGCAAAAAACGTTGTATAACTAGGGATATTGTAAATTATGTATTTTTACATAAATTATCAATTCCTTCAGAAAAATTTATTTATATTGCTGATCAAGCAGAATCAGTTCTTCAAAACCCATTTGTAAGTTAACAAATATAAAGTAATATTGGGCGTACAAATGGAAATCCGTAGGATTTTTTCAATATTTAAGGCTTTATTGTGGAAAAATATTTACATATATTCTTCAAAATATTATCCATCACTAGCCACAACTTTTTCTCATCTTTCTGGTAACATACAAATTTCAATAAATTTTAAAATATTATAATGCGTCAGACGCGTGACTCGTATCAAATATAAGTTGTAGATTTGAACGATCCGTCTCATGTGTTAATTTTGCCTACTTTATATAATATTAAATACAGCGAGTATATATATAATATTAAATACAGCGAGTATATATATAATATATAAGTTTAAATTTTCCATTTTAATAAGTATACAACGTTTAAATCAAGACATTAATTATCTCGTATTTTCTGTTTCTTCTCAAAAATTTAATTAAATTTTTATTTTTATTCAAACAACTAATTTACTCAAAATTGAAAAGATACTATTAGCTTACATCATAAAATTAAAGCTAAACATTTCAGGGTATTTAAGTTAACCCATAATTGGTATGGTATGTTCTTACAGACCGATGCAGTTTTTTATTTTTATTAATAAGGTATTGATATGATCATGGTGGTAGGTTTTACTTTTCTATGGAAATGGTATTAAAATGGTAACTGTGATTATGAAATTAAACATGTTAGGCTCTGGTTGTCGGAGCTGTTTAAAAGTGATATCATTGACGTAACTATTACAACTATTAAAATTTGGCAAAGTCCTTTTACATTTTTTTATATTATTTTAAAATAAAAAAAAAATAGAAGTGGATGAAGCTGGCTGGTCAAATTTTGGAATAAGTGACCCGGACTTTCAAAATATTATATCTGACATAAATAAAAAAAGTTTTATATATGATTTTAAATTTATTTCATTTACATTATGTACATGCATCAACGATAAAAGAGCTATTTTGACTTCGGTTATTTTTGTTTAAAAATTAAAAATTTTTGAATTTCTCTTTTTTATTCTGCTTTTAAATTATGTCTAATTCAATATTTATTTAGATGATTGTGAAGTTAGAAATTTATTTTCAAATGCTCCAGGATTTATGGTATTTCAAGTAGGGAATTGCCCAGTAGATCCTAAAAATTCCTAAATAATAAATTAATTTCTTTAAATGTATTAAATTTAAATGGAAAAAATGATTGTCAAATGAAAGTTGGAATTATAGAGATATTAATTCTTTAAATAATATGGTGGCATAACAAAAAAATGTGGTCCAAATATCATTAATAAAACTAGGCGGTCTAGGAGACTATACCACACCATTAGTATGATTTTTTTCTACCATACCACTTACGGGTTAATTATAATTAAATAATAACAAATTTCAGATAGTGCCAATTGGATTTGATTATGGTACTGGGGAAGGAGCAAGTTTAAGTTGCATTGATAGTTTTAATGAGGTAGGAAAATCAATTCGACAACTTGAAGGATTACCATTAATTGTGAGTTCAGTACAAGGAATATCACCTGTGTTGAGATATACTGCTGTTATACCGCCATTATCTAGAACTCATGTTGATAATAAAAAACAAAGGAAGACCAAGGGAAATTGTTTATTGACACCTACAGAAAATGAAATGAAAATAGTTCCCGGGTTTGTGGAGCCAATTGAAGGTATATACTATTGACATTTTTTAAGTACATTTTTAACCATTTCAAATGTAGGTATATTACAATTTGGATCCAGTGGAAAATGGCCAAGTGAATTAAAAGCAGTAAGAAGAATGATTACAGCTTTTTACATTAACCTAGCTGCACGATTAAATAAAGAATGTAATTTAATTTCTCAACCATTTGTCAACTATATTGACATAATGAAAGTATGTTTTTTAGACAATCAAATTTTTGAGAATATTTTTTAATATAATTTTTTTTAGAATGGTTTTGTATTTCGTTTTCGTATATTTTATCCCGGAGAAATATCCCTTATCAAGAAAGAAGTAATGCCAGATGGCATGATACGGTACAGAGATACTGAAGAGTCCTTGAATTTAGAGCGATCAATGGTTCAGTTACCTACATTGACCAGTTCATTACATGGGTAACTAAAACTTTGTTGAAATATAAATAGCCGAAACCTAATCTAAATATGTAATTCGTTTTTAGACTTCACGTTAAATATCCATCATATGGACCAACTTGTTGCTTAGCTAAACGTTGGCTTAGAAGTCAGTTAATTGATAGCTTTCATTTTCCTGAAATATGTGTTGAATTGCTTGTGGCCAGCTATTATGTACATCCCGAGCCATTTAAAGTAACTTTTCAACCAACTATTGGATTATTACACTTTCTGCGTAAATTAGCCACCACTGATTGGTTTAGAGAATTTGTTGTAATCAATTTCAACAATGATATTCCAAGTACTTTATTATATTGTATTATTTCATTGAGTCAGAAATATATAAAGAGATTTTTTTGTTTTTTTTTTATTTACAGAAGACCATATTTCATCATTGGAATGTGCTATTGCTAGCCAGCAAGATTATTCTTCAAGACCAGCAATGTTATTAGTCACTCCCTATGACTTGAATGGTACTTCATGGACGAAAGAAACGCCTACATTTACAATACTTGCTCGTTTAATGCATTTATCTAGAAAAGCTTTAGACTTGGCCGAAGAAAGTCTATTGAAAAGTGGCACCATAGAAAACTTTAAAGTAATTAATTTTATATAAAATAAATATTTTTAATGCAAATTGTTATTTAAACTGGATTTTTTTCAATAGCAAATATTTAGACCTTCATTGGATGAATATGATGTATTAATAAGGCTGAGGAATATAATGAACCCTTTAAGACACATGGCCGTTGATGCTAAAATGGCCAAAATTTACACATTAGAACCACCTGAAGATAAAGAAAAAATACCAATTGTTGGATTGAATCCGATTCAAGAGTTATTAAATGCGTTAAGGGTATTTACAAACGACATTGCATAATATGTATTATATAAATAATTTTGATTTAAAAGTTTTAAAAAAAATCTTATTTTCAGGAAAGTTATTCTGAGTTTGCATTATTCTTCCATGACACATATGGAGGCAATGTAATCGGAGTGGTTTTTAAACCCGATGTTTTCAATACGATTGATTTTAAGGTAATTTTCATTTAATTTCTATATTTTTATAATTTCTGTACATCTTATAAACAAACATTTTAATATATATATATATATATATTTATATTTTTTTATAGATCACTAATGTCAATGGACGAAAGTTAAAAAAATCTTCATTTGATATAAAGCAAGTGGAATTTAATTTTGATGCATTTATTGAAGATATAAATGTGCAGGGGGGTTTTATTGTGAAAGAAATAGAAGTATGTAACAAATCACTAGAGTGTAAACAATAAAATTACTGTAATATTTCTTTAATATTGTTGAATCAGTTTATTTAGCTACTTGGTATTTGCATATTATTATGTTGATTATAAATTTGTTGGCCAGTGACAGATATTTGGTATCAATTTTAACTAAAATAAATATTTAATAACTATATTGCATATTATGATTATTATGAGTTTGTTTTAGAATAATATTAACATATTATGTGTTCTTTGTACCTGTCACACAATTTTATATGTAGGGATTAAAACTTCTTGGTGAATCATATTACGTGGAATGAACAAATTTGTTTGGGCAAATAAATGACTAAATATAAAAGTTAAATTTGTTCATTTTGGATATTTTTTATCTTATATCACTTATTTAGGCTTTTGAGCATTTTGTCATTTTTATCTGTTTTATAAGTTTATATAGATTTTTAATAATAAAAAGAGTATTAACAGTTTTACATTTTTTACATTGAGTAACGATTATACATTTCTTAAAGTACACGAGTTTTAAATTGTAAATTTAATAATATTATAATTTACTGGTTTTTAATCATAGTTGTATAAAACATTTTAGTTTTTGATAAAAAAACTAGGAGCATATTTTTATGGTTTCTATACTCATTAGTAAATTACGAATAGAAATAATGATAATAATCGATTTCGACGAAATCGCGTTTTTATCGTTTTTATGTAATTTGTTGGTAGTTTTTGAGTCATATTCTTAGGCGCTTTTTAGAAAATCGAAAAATAACCTCTCTAAAGTAGGTATAGGTACCAACTAGATGCAGTTCGCTACCGGGAACAAACTGTGACTGTAAAGATTACACTCCTTCTGGTAGAATTTTTGGGTACAGACATAAAAAAAACACATCATTGTAAAACCAATTACCAATAGATTTCTCGCTTCGCTCAGAATCTAAACTGCATCGTTGTAAAACCAACACATTCCTCACCCGCTCAGAGTCTAATATGTACGCTATTTAATAATTATTTCTCATTCGTATTCTGATATTATAATAACGTAACATTTTGTTTTTACATATTTACAGGAAAAAAATATTGTATATAGATAAATATAATAAGTACAAACGATGAAATTTGCGTTACAAACAATTGTGCCTATAGGTAATTATTTTTATTTTTAGAAGTGTTAGGGATATGCATAGGTATCTAGTTTTCGAGCGGAACGAGAAAAAAAACTTGTTGAGTCGGCGAATTCATAAGTTTATCACCCTCCTATCACACCATGATTCATTGTTCTGGACGGTGATCGGTGATCGGTCAAATTCCAGGCGGTCATCGAGATTATATCGTCGTCGTCATCGCATGCAAAAAGTGACCAAGTGTTTTTTGAAAATTTTTAGTAAAGTGAATTTAAACACAAAAACCATGCATTTGATCAAAATCAAACTATAGTGGTTTCCAAAATATCTACTGTATTAGTAGTCACTTTTTCTATGGAACAATTGTCTTAAAATATGACAATTAATAATGTTTTTTCCCTTGGCCACTTTTTGCACATGGTCACTTTTTGCATGACGACGACTATATAATACATAGGTATATTGTGTATATAATTGGTGAGAGGACATTTTTCTTTCGCCGACCTATGTTACACACTTACACTGCACAATGTGCACTGATTCGTGTATCTATATGTTATATGTTACATATATTTTTGTACACCTATTTGTATTTCAAATATAGGTAATGTATATTTTAATAAAAATACAATCGAATTTCATAAAATCGTGTTGCTTATTATTATTAAAAAGAAAAAAAAGTCTTATTAGAAATATCGCTAACCTACATTTATTTATTTTATACATTTACATAGTGTTGTACACGATACACCTACCTATGCACTATACAACAACTAACTTACGCAAATGCATATTTTGGATTTACCCCAAAAACGACAGTATTCGTGATTTACTATAATGAATAACAATAGAATAAAAATTAAGCACGTTCTTGTAAAGTTGTAGGAAAATCGTTTGGAGAAAAGCTAAACTGCATTCGTGCCAAAATTTGTATTAGGTATATGACGCGTCCGTTTTTATTTGATTTGTTGTGTGGCAACGGTGTTATATTCACGTTTAAAACTTACTTTAGTTGAACGTACCGCATACCATTTAGTTCTACTTGATCTACGATCAGTGATGTAGTGGAGGGTATGCGCCGCATACCCATTTCCCAAATTTTAAGAAGTGCGTAGGTACTTATACCATTATATTATACTGTGTAGGGAGACAGACGCAGGTCATAGCTTCTAGGATCTGTTAAATATAGGTAACTTAGAAAAATTTATTTGTATCGTTCCAACGCAACTGCCCGGTCCGAAATTCATTGTGATTGCAATAATTTTTTTTTCCACGACGATTGTCGTTTTTGAATATTGGTTTATTGATGCTGAATTTTATAGTAAGTAATAAACCATTTGCGATTTTGCTCGGAGAAAATACAAGAAATCATCAGTTATTATTATATACAAACACGGATCAAGGGAGGGGGCCGGGCCCCTCCCTAAATACGCCACTGTATCTAAGTCCTGTACGACAATATACGTCAAACATTCACGGAGGAAGTGTTTGCGACCGAGAACTGCAAACGCATCTTGAACACGTACAAAAATGCTACAGGACATATCTTTGAAATCTGTTCGACCGACTGTATAATAAATTTCATTTGAAGGCCGTTTCTTCTGTTCTGGCGCGTTGCGAACAGGTGGGCGCGAAAATTTAAAAAAATTAATTTAGTCCAGGAGTTATTCCGTCGGAGTAATGGACATGACTCTAAACTTGCAGAAAGTAATATACCGAATTATGTTTTGACCTTCTCTGTTGTTCCGCAATGTGTACGTACGCGTGTTCAGTGTACCAGGAAAAAAGCAGTAGCTGCGGACTGTGTTCTATTTTCACAAAAAAAGAATTAGCGCGAATCACTCGAGTGTTGGCTGAAAATCTGTTTATCCGTGTATACGTAAAATATTCAATAATTCGTCATCGATTTCAATTCATTTTTCGTCTTTGTGTTTTATTACAGAATTATTTATATTTTAGCTTTATTTTTGTTCGTGTTTTACTTGTTTTTTTTGTTGGTAAAACTATAGTAGTTTCGAAAATAAGAAAAATACTAATCTGAAATAGTACTTTTGTTTTGGAGTTTTTTTTTTTTTTCAAAAACGAATTCCGCTGTTTTTAGTTGCCTGCATTTTTCAAAAGGAATAGGTATCGCAGACACGCGAATATCGGTTGGGAACGCGACAAATCATGTTTCACGCGATATCGCCTATCGCTCGCCGTCCATGCGTATATCGCATCGCGGTGTAAGAGTTAAGAACCGTTTAGGGACTTTTATTTGTTCGTCGTGAACGGAGTATCTAGTCGACCAGTGGCGTACACAGTAATTTTCAATTGGGGGGGGGGTTTATACAGAATTTTTTTTTGTTAACTATTATCTGTATTAATGTGTAAATTTATTATATATTTTGTATTGTATACATATAGGAGTATACAAATATATATTTAATAATTATAATTCCTATAATGATTTTAAAAATGTAAAAAAAGTCTTGATATAATAATTATACCTAGATATCTATCTAATAATTCATTTTTACCCATCATCATCCAAAGCGTTAACAATTGATTTTTGCTTCTTAGAATAAACATTTAAAAAACTTTCGGTTTTCATGACAGCAGTTTTATGATATTCTATTATGGAATGTTTATTAAAAACGTGTTATTATCAAAAATATAAAATCAATTAAAACAGATTGTTAAATTATATAGGTACCTCAGTGGTGCGTCCAGAAAAGGGGGTTAAGGGGGCCACAGTCTTCTCCGAAAAATAAGGAAATCGAACGATATTTATATAACAATTCATAAATTTAAAAAATATAAAATCAACGCTTTTAATTTTAAAGAATGATTGGAAGAAATGATAAATTCCCTTTTGCATTAATAAAATATCAATATTTATAAATTCCAGCAATACTCTATTAAATGAAAAAAGAACAATAGTAAAACCTATATGCCGTCTTTATTTATATTATTATATTATATTTATAAAATTAATGTTAAAGGTAACTACTACTACTACTACTAATCGGCGTATAAAATTTATGAAATATCCTATATCGTAATATTAACGTGCATGTCGCCCGCCCCCCACCAATTTTGAAATTTGTAATATGTATTTTTTTTTATATCGGTGGCAGCGTTATAGAGATCCGAAATTGGACCTCTCCTCCAACAGTCTTATCGCATTTTTAATCAGGATTATTATGCTATTGATAAAGCTATATAAACGTATTACATAATATATATATATATATAGTATAGGTATACGCCTAACCTATGAAACTAATTAAATTAAATTTTTATCTAGATAAAAATATTAGGTAACCGTTTTAAATTTTGTTCGTTTTCACGTTTTCATAAACAAAAAAAAAAAGTCAATGGGGAGGGTTTTGGGTGTTCAACCCCACTCCTCCCCTTCCCGTGTGTACGCCACTTTACTAATAGTCGACAGTTGTCGAAGAATTTACAATAATAGTCACGTTATGGTTCCAATCGCGGACGACCGGAGGATTTCAAATAATACGAAGTCGGAAATTTTAATCGTCGACACTTACTAGAGATTTCCTGTTTTTTTCTTCTTCTTTTTTCTAACGGAATCCAATTCGTATACAGATTGATGGGTACCGACACACGCGAAAACATTATAAAATCCTGGCCGCGTGCCTAAAAAAACGTAATATCCTTTACCATATAATAATATATTATACCTGTATACACACGAGTATACCTGACGTTCGTATTGTAGTAAATTACCATACCGATATAAAATCGTGTTTACGTGAAAATATGGTCGTCGTCGTCCTTTATACACACAATACCGCCGCAGCCGCGCTCGTTCTAAAACATTTAAATTCATTCGTTTTGTTTGGACTTTTGAATTTATTTAACGCGTTTCTCGTTCGAGTCGCCATGCCACTCGCAATAACACTCATTCCGGTATACGACGAGACGTTTTTTTTTAGTCGTTTTGTGATTTTCGAACATTCATTGTTATATAATATATACGTGTATGATGGCCTATATGTATGTGTGGAAATATCGTTTCGTATATATATATAATATACATATTATATTACGATAATAATACGGTATAGGTAATATACGCGTATTATACGCTCGGTTCACGTAACAAAGTCGAACAAATCGGCACAATCGACGACGAACGCACGAGACCGTTGCTGTGAATAATTATGATATTATATACTTTATATTATCGTTGTATTGTCAGTGACTGGTAGGGGGGAAAAAAAACTAATTGAAAACAGTAAATCGTACTGTGTCGTCGGTCTGTACACGCATATTATATGTGTATGTATATATAATACATATACTTACAATCGTCGTACATCTCTATATGCGTGTATATCTATATATGTATACGCACTGCAGCAGTAGCAATAAGCGCCAGTAGTACGCACTCCTCAATTACAACAATGTGATATAATGACAATAATTATTATTATTATTATTATTATTATTGTGGAGCGCAGCGTGTTTCATAAACCATCGCGATCCGGTGTCGTAGTAGCAGTAGTAGGTAGTAGTCGTCGTCGTCGTCGTTTCGTGTACTATCGGCGGATGGTGTTTTTATTTACAAACCGAATAATTTAGTCGGTTATTATCGCGTTAATGAAGTCCGTCATAGTATACGTGTATATTATATATACACGTCTGCGTGTGCGCACAATATAATTTACGTGCGCGAATCCATAGACAAATTGTTATCCACGCGATATGAATAATACAAACAAGACTGCACGCTCTGCAGCGCGGCGACTAGAGTTTTTGGGACCCAGGACAAAGCGAAATTAAGGGGGCCCTATGCAATGTACCTATTTATTTTTGATTGTTACATTCACAGTACGTTACGAGCGATTATTTTTTTTTAACACAAAAGTCAGAGAAAAAGCGATACCCAGTGTACAGCGTGTTATAATATATATATATATATTTTTTTTTTAAAGGCCTTACGAGCCATTCAGGCTTTTGGCCGCCAAAACTGTTTCCTCCCACCGCTCTCTATTATAAGCGTCTGTTCCCAGTCCACTCCAATTTCTTCTAGTATTTCCTTGAAGCTGTCCTTCCATCTTCTTCGCGGTCTTCCTCTTGGTCTCTTTCCACTTATCTTATCTGTCAGTACTCCTTTTAACACGCTCCCATCAGCCTGCCGTACGTGGCCTGCCCATTCTATTCTTATCCCTCTAATGAATTGAACCACATTTTCTCTTCTGTATAAATGGTATAATTGCGCGTTACTTCTTATTTCCCATTTCTGTTCCATATTGTTGAACACGGGTCCATATATTTTCCTAAGAACTTTCCTTTCAAATACACGTAATTTATCCTCATCTCCTCTCGTTGTTGCCCATGTAGCACAAGCGTAAGTTAAAACAGGTCGTACGTAGCTAATATATATATATATATATATATATAATGTTTTCTCTGTCATTTTAAGAAGTAGGCAAATTCGACGTTCGCGTCCTATTGGTTTTGATTCTGAGCGGAGCGAGGAATCTGTTGGTTTTACAATGCTGTTTTATTTTTAATTGTCTGCAACCGAAAATTCTACCAGAATGAGTGCTCCGGCCGATCTTTACAGTCACAGTTTGTTTCCGGTAGTAAATTGCACCTACCGTTGGTACTTTAGAGAGGTCATTTTTCGGTTTTCTTAAAAAAACGCCTAAAAATATACCTGAAAAAGTACCGAAAAAAAAAAAATTTTTTATGTCTGTACCCAAAAAGTTATACCGGAAGGAGTGCTCCGATCTTTACGTGTAGCATTATTTTCTGGTTGCCAATTGCATATATATATATATATATATAGTTGATACTTTAGACTTTAGAGAGGTTATTTTTTCGATTTTTCCTAAGCGCCAGAAAAAACTACCGAAATTTTACATAAAAACGGTAAAAACGCAATTTCTTTTAAAAATCGATTATCGTTATTTCTCCGTGATTTCGAAATAGACAGACTCTTAATTGATATGTTATACTTAAAAATGTCATTTAATTTTTGATTTTTTAATGTAAAATTTTTATTAAAATCAGGTTTTTAAAAAAAAAAATTGATGAATATGTAGTTTTTGTTTATAACTTCAAAAGTAAATATAATATACACATGCAGTGTTTATTTCAGACCTTATGTTCCGGAGAGAGGGGTATCAAAAATTTTCGGTGGGAGTGTCCTAAAAAAGCATTTGAAAATTTAATTTTGCATACATAAATCCACTATCTTGGGGGGTATATATTTTTCTCCGGGGTCCCCCTGATCACCCCCCTGAAATAAACATTGTATACATATTTCACCATAATTTATACTTACACGTATATTACATTTTTTTAATAATAAATTTTAATATAGTTTTTACATTAAAAAAGGATGAAGAAATAAGTGACATTTTTAATCATAATTTCTAAACTTACGCAGTTACACCCGGCAAATTCTAATTGTACTATCGTTTATTTTGTCCAAAAGGACATAAGTAGGGAAAATTTATGAGTCCAGTAAAGTACGTTTGTTTCTATATTGATTTTTACTTAAATACTTTTAAAACAATGTACAGTAGTAGTTACTAATTTTTCAATTGATGACTAAGCCTCCTAGCCAGGGTCATTAAAATTTTAGTGTTTGACATGATTATATAACAATTTCAACAATTCGAAAATTGATTTTAAAGTTTACAAATAGTTTTTTCAACTACGCGGATTGTGTTGAACTCCGTCCACTTTAAAGTAAGGCTGTACATTGAAGTATAGAATCTATTTATTAGTCGGTACGTGCTATATAATATATATATATATATAGGTATATTTATGGATGAAAATAATACAATATATACTATATAGGTATCTTAAAGTATTTATTTATTTTTTTGAGAAGACGAGCTTGAAAATTACGATGAAGTTTTTAAATAATACATGTAAACTGTAAATCATGAAATGTATAGCCATAGAAGAAATTAAATCATTTCAATGGCTTGTATTCAATTGAATGTTCATATTAACACAAAAATTAATTGTAAGTTATACGCTGAATGACTAAACAATTATCTATACTAACATTATTATAATAATATCAAATAAAATCCTGAGGGGAAAAATCGTCCATCTAGATTTTTTACTGTACAAATATATTCTACAATGCTACGTTCTTTTTCATTTTTTTTCTTTTTGTTAAGTTTATGTGAAATTATATGGTTATCGAAATATCGCCTAACAGTTTAGTACCACGTATATTAATAATAATAATAATAATAATAATAATAATAATAATAATAATAATAATAATAATAATAATATATATATATATATATATATATATATATAAATAGATAAATGAATAATACACGTGGAACGTGATATTATAGTAATAAATTGTATGTTAATTTGTTTTTTATACAAATGTAAACGGTTCAACCTACGAAATATACCAAATGTTGTATAAGGATTATTTATGGTCCCGAGAAGTTTATAAAATACGTTTAATTCTGCAATAATATTTTATTTGATTCGATAAAGTCTTGATCGATTTAACATTGGTCGTTGGCACTAAATCAAGGTAAATATATATAAAAATATACTTTGAAATTACATTACAAAAAAAAAAAAACAGACGTGTAAAAAAATATACAATTACAGCTGAAGATAATATCTCGATATAGACTATAGAACGACCATTAAGTAGAAATAACCGTTTAAAAATATGCCCAACAGATAAAAATATCGATGTATGTGTATGAATTATAAAATTACATAGTAAAATATTGGAATGATCAATAGGTGAAAATAATCGAATATTAATTATTAATCAATATTTCTTTGACTAAGTTTCTCGAAACATTACACGATTTGTAATTTCATTATCAATATCCACCCAATACGTTTTGTGGAAGGTGTTATATTTGTTATTTGTATATTTTTGCTGTCCCTTTATTATTACAAATAACATAATCCAGTTTAAAAATAATATAAATTTATTTCCTATTAAGAAAATAGAATAAAATAAAAATAGAAAATAGAATAAAAATATTTGACAAAACATTAAAAGATTACTTCAATAAATACAAGTTTTTTTCAGTATAACGTTAAGCACGGCTAAATGAAATGTATACGGTTTCTTACGGTATACCGTAAAGAACGGGTTTAATGGTATACCGTTTAACACACAAATTTCCAAATACCAGTATACCGGTATTGACGGTATACGGTAAACCGAAAAAACCATCAGCCAAAATACATCATTTGTATGTATAGCATAATACAATTTAATTGCCCATTGGTAATTCTACACAGCATGAATTTCTTAGGTTACTTACAATAAACAAATTTTGAGTGATGACAGTGATGTTATTTAAGAGATTTCGACATCAACGTCGCTTCAATTGTCTTTGTGCTTTAACAGGTATATGTATATGTATATATATGTATATACTATATAGGTATATGCTTTCAGACATAGCTCTTTTACTAGTTGATTTGGATGAGTGACAAGTTTAGATAATGGGTGTCTATAAAGTGTTCTTGCTGCATTTTGATACGAGAGAAATGTTAAGGTCTTTGTGTAGGATATCGTTTGACACGTAGAGCGGAGTTTTGGAAAATATTTTTGAAATTGTTTTCATTGCTTATTTAACATAAAAAAAACAATAAAAAATCTAAATTCATTATACGTTTTAAATAGGGTAAAATTTTTATTTTATTTGTTTTTAAAATAAAAAGTTTGCTGATAAGCTGTAGTCATATAATAAAGTAGAAAACAAGAAACAGAATAAAAGTATAGATATCGGTGTGCGGAGTGGGATCGAAGAATTAAGGTATTGACTCGGGAATATACCATGTAGGCAATATACCTAAATGTATATTGTACAATAAATATACCTATCGTATTTGATAAAAATCATTATTAAACTTGTTTCAGACGAAACTTTTAAAAATTTTTCTATCGAAGTTAAAACACCAAAGTTTTCTTTTAATTCACAAAAAAAAACAGCGAAAACGCCGGTTTGTTATACGAGATGTGATTCAATTATTCTCAAACGAACCGAAAGAAAACAAAATCGTATAGTA
This sequence comes from Slavum lentiscoides, assembly GCA_032441835.1. Classification (NCBI taxonomy): domain Eukaryota; kingdom Metazoa; phylum Arthropoda; class Insecta; order Hemiptera; family Aphididae; genus Slavum; species Slavum lentiscoides. The sequence continues at coordinate 4,585,084 of CM063712.1, read as the reverse complement.
TTTACCGCAGCGCAGCTTCGAGTTACACGTTGCAAGTTATCTATACACTTTTTATTTGTATATTCGACCGATGTTCATTCGTCGTCATTTTAATATAATTTCTTACATTAAACCTAGGTAGTTAAAAACTTTCAAAAATTGTTTTCCTTAATATAGTAAAAAGTTACTTATTTGGTAAAAATTTCAAGACTCTAGGACCCCATTATTTTTAAAGAAAAGTAATTTTTCACCAAAAATTAAATATATTTTGTCGAAAAATATGAAATTGTGATAAATGATTTTCAAGATTTTTCGAGTGTATATTTAAAGTAATGTATGTCTGACATTGTTTTACATTTTTACGCTTTAAAATAAAAAAATACCTTTTTATGAATTAAATACCTCAAAATCTATAACTGTTATAAACAACCCAAAATTTAAAGAAATCTTTTGAAAAATTTTTTTTTCCTAATTTAATATAAAGTTACATATTTGGTGAATATTTCAAGTTTCCTATAACCATTAATTTCGAAATTACGACGAAATAACGATAGTAAATTTGTATATATATATAAATATACAATTGAGCCAAAGAGCAAGACCGTAGCCAGAAAATTTTTTTGAGGGGGACTGAGAGTATATAAATATGAAATAAAATAAAAAAAGGTAGCGAGCCGCGGGGTGTTGTGGATATAGATTAAGTGAATTACTTGGATAAAAATTTTAGAGTTTTGTTTTTATTATAAACTTGAAAGCAATGATAAATCGTTGCATTCGATAAAACGATTCTGAGCGGAGCTTTGGTGTAATAAATAAACGACAATCGATTAAGACGAAACTGCATTTTTAGCGTTTTTATGTAATTCTTGGTAGTTTTTCTTGACTTTTGAAAAAAATATTAAGAAAATCGAAAGTGACGTCTTTTAAGTACAAAATAGATGCAATTTGCAATCAGAAAAGGTGCTACACGAAAAGATCGGAGCACTACTTCTGGTAGAATTTTTGGTTACAGACATAAAAAAAAACACACACATCATTGTAAAACCAATACATTCCTCGCTCCGCTCAGAATCTAACACTAAACTAATAACAGAATATAAATCATTCAATTTTATTTTAAGAAAACATTTCGGGGGTCTGAAACCTAAACCCCCCTTTGGCTACGGCCTTGCCAAAGAATATGTATTACGTAAAATAAAGGAAAAATATAAAAGTTTTTGTATTAAGTGTGTTTATTTACTACCGATTTCGACAATAAGTCATCAATAGGTATTGAACAAAAAGAAAAATACAACCACTTTTTTGGTTGTTGTATTTTTCTTTTTGCAGTTCGCTACTGGAGATAAACTATGACTGTAAAGATCCAGACTTCTGATCAGACTTCAGATCCTTCTGGTAGAATTTTTGGTACAGATATTATTGTAAAACTAATACATTCCTCGCTCCACTGAGAACCTAAAAAGTGAACTGTACGAGAAAAAAAAACATGCACTATGCCAGTACACATACACACCTATGTAATATTAATAATAATTGCTGTTGTCGCGTCGTCGTCGTGGACGCGACATAAATCCGTATCGAGTCTTTTGTGCATACCCGTTCGACCGACGTATAATCTTGACGGACGCATGTCTTTATTATTATTGTTATAATAATAATAATAATAATTATACCCGTGCAAAAATACATAAACGATAATGACATAAAATGGTGTATGTCGGCCTCGCCGTTGTCACTAAGACGACCAGTGAACACTGCCGGTTTCCATTCAGTTAATGAGCCGCAATTGAGTCGTTTAATTTGACTTAAATGTGCGTGCGTGCGTTCACTCTGAAGTAAATTTTAATACATATATTCATATATTCAGTGTCGTCGTGAATCTACTTTTTTGTTTTGGGATGACCGTCCCGAACAAATTTAGAAGGGTTATACTTTTGGATGGTGTCTAAAAAGTAAAAAAAAAAAGAAGATAAGTAAATAAATAAATAAAAATTACTTATTTTATGCTTACTTTAATTTGTACAAATAAATTCAGTCCTCTTTATATTACGTAACGATAAACGGAAATCCTTATTATAAAACAATATAGCCGTTTATAAAAAAAATATGGATATTTATCTGTAGGTTCCAAGAGGGAATAATCTGTGACTTTAATCACATCACCTTCAACTGTCCTTCTCTCCTCTCTGGGTTACCTCTTCTTTCCACATTCAAATCTACTCCTTAACTCCCGCTCTCCTATTGTTATCCCCATTTAATCATTGATTTTAATTATAACGTTGGCTTCCTTAATTAACATTTATTTTCTTAAATGTATAGTTGTCTTGATGTAATGTTTTCAACAATAGTAAAAATAAAATAATACAAAATATTTGTAGATACCTATTACATTTTTAGGTGGGTGAGTGGTTAATTTTAATATTTGCCCTTATAGTTAAAATGTTCGTGACGCCATTGCATATATATATATATATATATTTAACTATACGACGTATATGTATATATATTAAATATATGGTATACTTTTATATACCTGAGAAATCATATGTGTATTTACGTGTATTATATGTGACAAAAGTAATATTGTAGTCAACATTATAATCAATAAAAGTAAATAATCTTCGGGTGCGATAAACGATAGAACGACATTTTGGAAACGGTGGTATAGCGTTTAATATCTGCTGTTGCGAGTTCAGTAAGTATGGCGAATCTTAGTTCACGCCTCATGAAAAGACCCTACGAAAATTTAATAATACAATAATATAATATAAATACCATTAAATCAATTCAAATTAGATGGATTTTAAAATCAGTAATGGCAACAATTAATGTGGAGCTTTTTCATTGCGTTCAGCCGATTGTGTACTCGAAATATACTTTTCTAATTTTCTAATTTTGTATAAATTTAAAGTTTCTTTTAAAAAAAAGTTTTTTTTTTTTTTAAAGCTTTGCATAACATTTTTATAAGTCTGTCGCACGAATATGTATACGGACTGCGCGACGCGCATAATATTCCTTACGCATATAAATTCTTGTTTATTTTTAATTTTAATTTTCATTATCTCAACTAGTCCGACATTTTTCTAGCACCTTGATGGTGATCTAAAAATTCATAATAGAAAAAAAAATTGTAATATATAAATGTAATCGTGAATCCTACAGGCTTATAGGCTTCCCCACAGGTTAGAATCGAACAATACAATTACATAAAATGTTACACACCAACTAAGACTTAATCAAATATTCTTTAGGGTTATAAATTTAGTGTTGGATAAAGAATGTTCAATAGACACGTAGATTCAAAAAATTTAAAAAGGTATCGATTTCGTCTGGGAAATATTTTCGTTTCAAGTACATTTTAGATAGGTCACGTTGTATTTTTTTTCTATTTTAGAATATATTAAATTAAATATATATATAAATATTCCACATAAAATATTGAGGTGTGTCGATAAATTATTAATTCATAATTCATATAATATATTTGTATACGTATTACGTGATGCATATGACGTTACCGTCAATAATGACATCCACTAGGAATTTTATAATAAAGACTGACACATTGCTAGACGATGAAAAATGTATAATTTTTTACCATCGACGTACATATTTTGTGGGCAGTGTTATAATTTTCGACAGTTAATAGTTTTTTTATCATTAAATATATTTACAAGTTGTCAACTAGTATCATAAATTATAATTTATTGTTAATTGGCGAACACAATCATATTGTATGACGTTAATCATTTAACTATATCATTACTTGTCTGATTGGATATTAATCGATAGGGATTGTTTTAATACATTTGGACAGTAGTAATTTAGAATTATAAAATATAAAGTATTGGTATAAGTATTGGTTTTTAAAAATGTTGAACATACACATAAGAGTAAACGGTTTTATCAAATGTGTTAACAACGACAAAGTTGGCGTTTCATAATGTTACGTTACAAGTTACAAATTATTTAATGCTATTCATATTAATCATACTGCAACTGGTTATTGTGGGTGGGAATGATAGCTAGAGTTAAGTTACGATAAGTAATGCATTTAAGAAAACTATGACATATAATTTAAAATTTAATTGTAAAAAGAAATAATCAAAAGACGAAATCAAGAATATGTCTAGTATTCATACTTATAAAACCACTAGTACACAATTTAAAAAAGAGTTAAATTCGAGATAAATATTTTATTTTTAAGCAATATAGTGAATTCGAATACCTGCTGTAGAAAAATAAATTAGTTTTCGAAAAATAGCGCTTTTAAGTTTATAATAACAAGCGCATAAGGCTAATGGTATCAGAATAAATTAAAGTAAAAAATGTAGAAATATAGATGGCGTGCATTTGGTAAGTAATTATATAATGCTATCAAAGTTTACCATGTGAAAATAAAACAAATTAAAATTAAACTAATTTTAAATTTTCGCAATATTGTTTGCTTGAGTAAATAATATGTTCGTACCACTTGCTACATGATTAAAAAGAGGTAATTTTAATAACGATTAATTAATTTTGTTATATTACTTATTAGGGTATTTTTAGTTTTGAATAGGGTATGTCACAAATGACTGAATTTCATTATTAACAGAAAAATATGTACACACACATAATATAACATTCAATTTGTTGATAATACGCTTATCCAGTATAAAGGATAGTTTTTATTTTATAACAAGATTACCGTTATTTATGATAGTGTATAATTTTTCCAATTTAAATTTTTTTATCTTTTTGTATTAATATGCCTCTACCTAAAGGCTAACTGAATAAAAAATTTTCATATTTTTTACACTATATGAAGGTTTTTTATGATTCCTTGATTTTTGTTTTAGATTCTGAGCGGAGCGGTGAATCTATTGTTTTTACAGTGATGTTATTTATTTATTTTTTCTATCCTGTATACAGGTTTTCGATCAGAAGGAGTGCTCCGATCTCTTCGGTCACAGTTTGTTTCCGGCAGCAATTCGCATCTAGTCGGTACTTTAGAGAGGTCATTTTTCGATTTTCTCAAAAGCACCTAAAAATATAACTCAAAAACGTTAAAAATGCAATTTCGTCTTAATCGATTGTTGTTTATTTCTTTGTAATTTTGAAACTAATAGTCATAGAAACCTGAAATTTTTACCAAATATGTAACTTTAGACTGTATTTACGAGAAAAGTAAGGACCGCTCAGAATCGTTTTATCGAATGCAATGATTTATCATTGCTTTCAAATTTAAAATAAAAACAAAACTCTAAAATCTTTATCCAAGTAATTCACTTAAGCGATATCCACAACACCCCGCGGCTCGTTACCTTTTATTATTAGTTTTTATAATATTGTCATATACTAAATAAAACGACATTTTTTTATTTCTTGTAAAAATAAAATTTCAACTTATAAATTCAATCTATATGATTTTAGCTTACAATGTATTCTAATGTAAATATTTATGAATAAGTATATAAGACGAGATAGTTTACTTAATATTAAAATGTATACATTTTAAAAATTGCAATGACAAATTACATTTTGAGAAAATAATCATATATTTTAATGATTGAATACAAATTATAAATATGAAAGAAATTAAACATTATAAATTTTAATCTATAACAGTGTGAAAAACAGAATAATTCTATATACATTACTGAGTACTTACAACGATATGGGTAACAGCATAACGTGTGTTCGTCGGATAAAGTTTTTTTTTATGTTTAGGATACAAAAATGAAAAACTCTTACTGGCCGCGATTTTTGAATTTCTATTATTTTTTATCTATATATTCTATTTTTTATTATTTAAGACGAAATTGCATTTTTAACGTTTTTGAGTTATATTTTTAGGTGTTTTTGAGAAAATCGAAAATTGACCTCTCTAAAGTACCGACTAGATGCGAATTGCTGTCGGAAACAAACTGTGACCGAAGAGATCGGAGCACTACTTCTGATCGAAAATCTGTACACAGGATAGAAAAAAAATAAAAAAAAAATAAACATCATTGTAAAAACAATAGATTCATCTCTCCGCTCAGAATCTAAAATTGTAAAGTGTAAAAATTAAAACATTAAAGTTACTTCGCATTCTAATAATAATGATGAACTCAAAAACTCGACATCATCGTTACAGGTCGCAATCGGTTATTCGATAACAGTCTATCTGTCTATATTATCATTTATTATAGCTTTATAGACAGAAAATTATAGATATAATTGCATTATATTTTCATAAACTATAATATTCACTGGAAACGAATCGATATCATCGTGTACATAATATATAATATGGGTTTCACCGATGGTGTGGGTCCGTTCTGAATACGTCTGATGGTTTTTTTCATTTAGCGAAACCTATAATATAATATGTACTTGAGTATATATTATGTTTATAAATTATAACTACGTATGTTTATATTTTAAATGCTGTGGTTCATTTGCTGATACGTCTCTATTAAAAATTTAAAAAAATAAAAATTTTGCTGATCGTTAAAATAGAATATATTAGTATTTATGCCAAAAGTGATGATTTACTTTTTTATATAATAAAATGATTTCAGTATCTCGTATAATTTCGAAAAAATTTCGGGGCTGGGTGTGGTCCGGATCCTATGGAAGCCCCTACAAATACGGGATTGATATTATACATTATGAACATCAGGAAAATCGTAGTAATATATAATGCATTACGTAAGTACAGGGCCGTTCTTAGGGCGAGGGGGGGCTTACGGGGCCCATGCCCCGGGCCTCGCGTATTGAAGGGGCCTCCCGTTAAAAAAATAACAAGTTACATAAACATGAAAAATATTTTTTTATTAATTTAATTGTAGTTAATATAATATATTATTAGTACAATTTATAATAAAGTCTTTATTCATATAGACATTTATCGGTGCCTTGATAAATATTTGGTTTTATCTCATTATTAAATATTAATCAATAACCACAATAAATGTCGGTCAGTACATATTACAGCAGTTGACTTAAACATTTTATTGCAGATTTCGGAAAACTGAGAAAGATTGAATTGCATGAATTATATAATTTTTTTTTATATCGTAATATTAAACAATAATGTAGTTCGTGACTTTTTAAAAATAAACTTTGAACCATGTAATGTTTTAAACTATAAATAAAGCAATTTATTTGATTCAATTATTTGTTACAAAGCTGAAAAAAAATGTAATTATAATTTTAGGTTATAGGTTAAGGTAGAAAGGCCTAACAAGTAACAACAATATTTTCTGCCCCGGGCCTCGCAAATCTTAAGAGCGGCCCTGCGTAAGTATATTCATGTATATACATTAGAATAATAATAATAATAATAATAATAATAATAATAATAATAATAATAATAATAATAATAATAATAATAATAATAATAATAATAATAATAATAATAATAATAATAATAATAATAATAATAATAATAATAATAATAATAATAATAATAATAATAATAATAATAATAATAATAATAATAATAATAATAATAATAATAATAATAATAATAAATAAATAAATAAATAATAAATAAATAATAATGTACTACAAAGCCGAGATTTGGGGAGCGAACGTTTGGCAGGTGCTGTGCGAGGGAAAATGAGGAATAACACAATACGCGGCGACGGGTGAAACTATTATATTGTCGCATCACTGTGATATATTGTCGTCGGTACACTTCTTCTCACACGGGTGCCGAACACAGGGTGTCCCGGCACCGTGCGTGTTTCGGAATATTGTCGCGGCGTTCGTGAATTTTAGGGTGGACGCAACTGGTTTTCGGCCGTCGTCGTCGTGACGTCCGCGTCGGTGGGGGATTGTGCGGCGGCGGCGTCGACAACGTTCCGGAGCAACCGGTGACGGTCGTCGCGTCAGTGTGTTCGGCCGCGTCAGTTGCGGATTTTGAATTCGTCGTGGTTTTTTGTTTACCGAGTGCGCGTCGCCGCACGGACGGACGGACAACAGCTTTTATACAAGAACACAAATAATACTGTTTTGTTTGATTGTTTGACGACGACGGTGGGCCCCACCATGGAGGCTGCGTCTTACCCGGGTTTCTCGGAGTACGCGGGCTTTTCGGGCGGCGTTACCGCGTTGCCGGACGCGGTCGCGGCCGCCGCGGATGGCGTGTCCGCAACGGACGAGAAACGCGGCCACCGCCGGCACCGAACGGTCCCGGTCGTTGGCAAGCTGCGGTCCGTCTTCGAACCGTCCATGAACCGGCTGTCCATGAAGATATACGGTAGCGAGAAGGCGGTGCTGAAAGAACGGCTCAGGCAACGGTCGCTGGCCGTCTGGGTCATCCACCCGTGTTCCAAGTTCAGGTGCGTGGTGTCCCCCCCCCTTCCCCGGTCATACCGATTCATCACACGCGTTTTTAAATCGGTTTTTATTCGGCTGTTAACGCGAATTATTTGATACCGTTTCGTGATTACCGACACTCGGTTGAATACCTACCTTAAGACGCCAGCTGGCGCCTCTGACCGCGTGGTTACTACGCATCGGTGTGTTACGTTTTTTAAGAATATTATTTCGTAAAACATCCTTGAACTTTAACCGCTGGTTAAAATATCGGAATCGGTGCGGTCTTCGACTCGAGTAATTCGTTTCTGGTGACACCTAGAACTTTGTGAATCCTAAAGATGCGTTCTTGCCCGCACCTTAAAATCTCGAATAAATGGGGCGGGGGCAGTGGCGCACACGCGTTAAGGGTCGATCGACCCCATATTCAAAAGGTTGGTTGGGGTAATGCTGGTGTTATGGAGCTAAACATTTAAATAATATATTTTTAATCATAATTAATACTATAGTGCATGTAAAGTTGTCATTGGGTGTCTACTGGTTGTCTATTGGGTGGTGGCCAGGTGTGCAAAATATTGTTAGACCCATCAATGTGCAGTTCAGTGTGCGCCACTGGGCGGGGGTAGGGTTGACGGTTTTTTCGGTATACCGTCAATGCCGGTATACCGGTATTTGGAAATTTGTGTGTTAAACGGTATACCGTTAAAACCGTTCTTTACGGTATACCGTAAAAAATCGTATGATACGGTATACCGAAAAACCGCTCTTTACGGTATACCGTGAAAACCGTGCATAACGGTATACCGAAAAAACTTGTATTTATTGAAGTAATCTTTTAATGTTTTGTGAAATATTTCTATTTATAAAATCGGGTTTTCACTATCGGACCATTAAGATTCATAATATACTTTGTATATAGTAATTTATGTAATATATAGTCTTTATTATGAGTTATTTTATTATTATTCATTACTTAATATTATAATTAATAAATTATTCAGCCTCAGTAATGTAGATTAATTTTTAGTTTTTGCGACCCAAATTTTTAATTATTTAAAAGGTCAATATTTTTTTTAAATAAATTAAATGCACCATTTCGTATTTAATCTTCTTAGACTATTATGATTGAAAATTTTGGATTTCATTTATACTAGACATAACATTGTTTGATAGTAGGTACTTTATAATTTCAGATTGTCTTTAGATATAATAATTAACAATAAAATGTTGTCCAGATATAGATGATTGAACTGATGGAAGTTTGTCCATTGTCCCTTCGGTCCTCGGACAGGCTAATGCATTAATTAAATTTTGGTATACCGGTAAATATCAGTATTTCGGTATACTAGTATACCGGTACTTATCGGTATTTTACAGTATACCGTTTCAAACCGGTGTCGTAAATCAGTATCGTACTTTCGGTATTCATTTACAATACCGTCAGCCCTAGGCGGGGGTGGTATAAAAACAACGTGTACCATATTTGCTCGCAACCCGAATCCGCCGCCACTGCAGCGGTCAGAATTATTAAAAAAATCATTCGCGCGCGATACAGCACATTATGTAAATGGATTTTCATCCAGCCAATTAACGCTTTTTGAATTCCGCACGAATTAATGTTCAACGTAAATTTTATAGAATCGTGCGTAAAAGTCAATGCCGGGTCCAGGGACGCCCGGAGGGGGGCAGGGGGTGCGGTTGCACCCCTTGAGATTTTTCCTGCAACGATACATAAAAAAAGATTATTGTGTCCATTATATAATAAGCCATTTAGGGGGTGTGGGGCAAAGCCCCCACGGCTTATACTGCCTCCAATAATATTTTTGCACCTACTGGCATATTCGTCTGCGGGCGTCCCTGGTCGGGTCACAGTTTATCGTCCACGGTCGGTAGGTACCTGCCATAATTTTGAGGCCGAAAAGAATCCGGCGCAGTTTATAGGATTGCGATTTAAAACCATACGAACACGTACGCGGTACATAATATCTAAAGAACAACGTTACTCTAACGGCAGTTGAGCGTGTATAGTTGACGCACGTATTTTCACCGACTAAGGCGGTTAATAATCATTTTCCGGCGTCTGAATTTCCGAGACGTCTTTTACACGTCAACCGCGATCGTTTTATACACTAGGTACACGATCTTCCGAAATCCCTCACGGAAATACCATACGCGCGTAGTATTTCGCACACTCGGTGTATTCTCGTTTCCTACTATTGGAAAAATGTTTCAAACGGTTTCGAACTGTTAAAAATGTCGATTCAAAAGATTTTCAACGGGTAGGCACCAAACGCCTGGTTATAATAATATCCATATCGATTCACCGAGAATCGTTCGAATTAAAAGCCAGAAAGGTTTCGAAACCATCTCTGTAAAGATTCGGTTAAGGATGCTTGAGCAGCGCTCCTCGTTGAATACCTACGTCATGTCATATTTCTAAGAAACTATTACACGTCTTAAATTAACTATATAAAAACTATTGTCGTTGTATTATAATAGGTACGTTGAAATTTACATTAATTGATATATTACGTAGGTACATTTTTATACATCGCACTGTAAAACAAAAAACGCGTACAATTAATATTTATTTGACTTTTTTTTTGTTTTTTTAGTTTAATATTTTTAAAATATCATTTATATTCAGGTATATATATATATATATATATAAAAACATTTATTGTTTCGATACCTACTTTATTTAGCAGTGTTCTTGTATTTCTAATCACGTGTGATTTGAAGTCAATACCAACGCGTTCCAGGAATAACAGCAATAGTTTAGAGCAGCGGTTCTTATATATATATATTTTTTTTTTGTAGTACGCGGACCTCTGACGAAGATTTTTTTCAAACCGCCGATCTCTTATCAATTTTCTTCTTTCGAATAACACTTTTTTTTTTCTTCAAAATATCTCATATTATTTTAATCAATATTTGAATATATACAATGTATATTTTTTTTATATTATAAACCACATAAAAAATTATTACATTAAAAACAGTTAATAATTATTGTTTTTATTATACACTCGATTTTACGCAGACATTCAAATATTTTATCTTTATCATACTTAAAATTTATTTCACAAATTTAATTTGTATTCATTTAATACGAAGAATTGTGTCGCATTCTAGACGTGCGTTTTTGAATATCTACTGATGTGTAATTTTGATTCCCGGAGAACCGCAGACAACAGTTTGAGAACCGCTGGTTTATAGAGTTTATATGTGAAGTACCTAAATATTGTTGACTCGTAGTTGCTGCTAATACATAATATTATAATTATTTAAAAACAAAAAATATTTTCCTTTTCTATTCTCGAACAATTGAAAAAAATTGTTTTGATAAACAACGAAAGAAAAAAAAACTCTAATGTAAAAAATGTGACGCGCAATATTATTGAAACTCTTTGATACGATCGTTGTCGATTCCAACAAACTGCCCGTAAGACATCTTTAATTACATAATATTACATTGAAAATCAAAATTACGTGAAAATCAAGTTTTCTAAAAAAAAAAAAAAAAAAAAAATAAATAAGCGGAAACGAAATAATAATAAACTATTAAAGACTTACGTATTCAATATCGTTGTCGTTATTTCGAAATATTTACGTATATTACTCATTAATAAATATTAATACCCGTAAGATAATTCAGAGGGCCATCGGTTTCGATTTTATTTAAACCGGTCACAACATTCAGCCGCAATTAGGTTAAAGTAATACTTATAAATATATATATTATGTCGTAAGATCGGCAGAAACGTTAATCATTCAAATAAATGTATTGGAATAAAAGTATTTAATTATTTTGTTTACACTCTAATACTATTTTGAATACTTAAAAAAATATATATATTCGAATGCGTATTCGGAATATTTTTATCGGTGTGTTTATGTTCCTATAAAAATAATTTTATTCTGAACAACGGATGTAATACGCATAAATGGCAAAACTTATGTGTTTTATGTTTTCGTAATATGTAAATATTATTATAGCCGATTTTTAAATATACCATGGCATTCATTAACAAATAGTAAATTTTATACACTAGAATTTTGGCATTATAAAAACCAGTTTGAGAATATTGTTGTAAAATCATAGCGTATAAGTATCGTATTAGTGGCACAATACTACATCACAAAACATAATAATATAATAATAAATATAATATTGATAGCGATGTACACGATTATCACAACAAACGCAGCTTGCACGTCTAGTAATCATATTTTTTTGCCGACAATTTTCGTACAATTTTAATAGAACTATTATAATCGTATTTGAACGTTGATACGTGTTGATATACTTTGACGGTTTAAACAATGTAAAATTCACACGGAGACAGTATTCGAGAAACGAATAAACTTGTAGAAATTTTTCAATAAACCAAAAATGACTGGAATAATTTTTAAATTACTCCAATAAATATTCCGCATATATTTGTTTTTAAGGTATTAGAACGTGTATGCCGAATATATACATTTTTTTTTGTGTCTAAAATATTATTGATTTATTATCGATATAACGTCTCGTCTTACGTACATCATAATATACGTGTATCTTAGCAACCCTTTATCACCGCATTAATCGTCTTCGCACCTTCTTGTTTTCAAGCGTCTCGTTTCTTTTTCGCCTTCTCATAAAATAACGCGTGGTTTTATTTTTATTTGTATTATTCTCCGCACCTTATCGTCTGTATGACATATACTATGTCCTTTGATTATTACTAGAGTACGGATTTTAATGCCCTTAATACACAAAAAAAAAGCCATTTAAAAACATGCATTTATGATTTAAAACATTCCAAAAAAAAATCTCCTAACAAAATTTTATGAAAAAAAAAAAGTCACTTTTAATAATAAAATTTGTTTTATTTTGACAATTTGCATGGCCACGCACACCGCCGAAAAAAATGTTATCGTACGATAAGGAGAAAAAATTTGATGACTGTTGTATGTGATCGGCTAATCGGCAGGCGTTTGACATTAAGATAAGTTTGAGAATCGTTTTACTCGAAAACTACATCAACTGATGTTATTTTAGTGCAAAATTATACGTTTACATTTCAATCTTGGGCGAATTTTCATTTTTATTTCGTAACATTACTAGAAATGGGTTACAAATAACCTAAATAATTAAAAATTCCCAAAAAGCGTAAAAAAAAAATCTAAAATGCCAAAAACCTCGAAAAAAGGCAAAAAAAAAATGTACCAAAAAAATGTCATCGTGTGTACCTAAAACACACTCGTGTCAAGCATTTCAGAAAAAAAAGATGCAAATGCATCAAAATCCGTTCCCTATAATACGATTACCGTGGTTATATCGTCGTATACATTGCACACGCCGAGAGAAACGTTCTGCACACTCGTTTCTGTTGAAAATAATAATATATTTTTATAAAATATTTGTTCAGCTATGTATTTTTATATAGGCGTGTGTATAATAATGTATTATGTATGTCTATTATGTTTCATATCGCGTTGATTTTCTTATTCTTTTTTTATTTTAGGAGGAAAAAAAAGGTATTTTTTTTTCATTCAAAAATAAGATTTATTACGGATTTCTACTTGGTATTGGCCGTTTTTTCACTGTTTTTTTTTCGTCGTCGCGTTAGGAGGGGACTATGGTGATCAGCAGCAGACCGGTTCTTTCAACTCTTCGTTTTCATCAGCTCCGTCCGTACGACACGGCTGTGTATCTCGTACCGCCGCATTATACAATACGTCGTCCTTCGCTGGTTTATTATTAAATTAAAATTTATTCAACACTGAATATTATGCGTTTGTGTTAGAATAAAACCGGATGACACGAACTAAAACGTGTACGATGTATACGGTGTCTTATTGAACGAGAAAATCACACGAGTTTATCAAATGTACGGTGTGAATACGTTGTGTAGAGTTTTACTTGGGGTTAGACGTTATGTGTAAATCGGTTACTGTTTACACGAGTACCGAGGGAATGAGAGATTTGCTGGGTATAATTTAAAAAAAAAAACGTAAAATAATTTTTTTTTTTGTTTAGTATTCTACAAAATTAAACATCAAATAATTGCCGTTTAATCATTAATTTCTATGGTTAACCTATACCTGTCGTATTTAACCAAATTTTCCTGTCCACGAACGTCTCAAATTATTTTTTTCCAATTTAGAGACTTAGTTAAATCGCTTTTCCAGAAACAATAGCTTTAGCCTATTTCATAAGAATCGTTCGTGTCATTTTTGGCATCGGTAATACATACACAGTATATAAAATAAACTAGTAAAAACTTAAACAAAAAATTAAATAAATAAAAGAACAAAAACGATATGTGAAAGAAATAGAAATAAAAAATAAAAACTATATATTAATGCCAGTCAGGCACGTATACAGGAGTGGGGGTTTGGGGTTCAACCCCCCCCCGAAATAATTTCTTTGAAAATTAAGTCAAATTACACACCTATTATTATAAAATATTTTTATTACTAGCTGTTGGCTGTTTTTCTTTGTTTATTAGTCGGGTATGAAATACGAGTTTATATAGTTGAATGATTGAGATGATTACTGAGAACTACGCACGTGTGAGAACTCTATCATTGCGACCATAGATAATTACGAATGAATAGGTCAATGTGCATCCATTCGTTATTATTTATTACCTACCTATATTATATTGTATATATGATATACCTGGAAAACTCACATTTTGTCAATAATCTGATCTTATTTTCCGTACTCGATCGGTCACCAAAAATTTCTATTGAATCGTTTGATTTTTTTTTTCTATCTACTTAATAATATAATATACCTAGGCAGTGGTGTAGCCAGAATTTAGTCAAGGGGGGGTTTATTCTATAAATGATATATTCAGCTTTCCGGGCCTTACTAATAATAGTCAAATATGTTGTTTTATTAAATAAAATTACGTATAATCAAAAATTTTTTGTGGTAATACGTAATAATACAAGGTGACTGGTGATAAAGTATTCAAACACCAGGAGGTTATTGTACACATCAAATGCAACAAAAATGTTCCTTTTTGTTAGGAAGTACAACCGACCACTAGCTATGTGTATGCGATTTTTAAATTGACATACATACTTAGTCCATTGCGATATAAATTTAACGAGCGAATAATTAATATTCAAGTGATATTGTGAAAACATGAAATTTCATTAGGAAAATTTATTATGCCAGACGTCTGTATAGTCTGTAATATAATATACCTAAGTATTACGCAGAATGCAAACTTGTATTGCGAGAATGGCACGCGTGTTTTTAACATTATCCGATGCTCTTTTTCATATAATAATCAAATTTGCGTTATGTAATTGTTAAATGTAATATACATTTTATAGGGTTACACTGAGTTATGGCGAATTTTTTTTTAAATTTCAGTCAAGAAGAGTACCAAATATATTATTGAACGAACGGCATTCACATACTTTTCTTCCGTCTTGGGTATAATTATTGATAGGTACTATAGCATTTCTATATTGTATTTGTCTTTAGGCTTGTCGATTATTCGATAAATTTCGATATACAGAAGCCGAGTAATTCATAAATAAACCAAATTATTAATTGTTAGTTTTTTATTGCCAGATTTCCAATAAAAAAAAACTATATGTATAATATTTAATTTTTAATATAAGCGATATATATATATATAGTGCATATTACAGTGCTTAATATATAATATATATATATAGTAAGAATCGTGTAAATA
This sequence comes from Slavum lentiscoides, assembly GCA_032441835.1. Taxonomy (NCBI): domain Eukaryota; kingdom Metazoa; phylum Arthropoda; class Insecta; order Hemiptera; family Aphididae; genus Slavum; species Slavum lentiscoides. The sequence goes on along the minus strand of CM063712.1, from coordinate 4,569,104 downwards.
ATATTATTTAAAATATCAAACGATACACGAGTACGCTCTCATAAGTTTATTATATAGTTTATATATTTAAAAAAAAAAACTTTATTTTTCTTTGTTTATTCATCTCTTTTAAGATTACAAAGAATGTTGGCGTTTTGTACTGAGCTATTCATTGTAATAAAAAATATGTGGTTATATATCCGCGTATGTGTGAGTATGGTGTAATAGGTTAATAATATAATTAAAGTGCATATTTTGATTACAGATGATAGTAATATATTTATTGAATAAATCGTATTATTTTTATTGTTTGTCGCATTTGGAATTTACTGGGAATATTATTAAGAGAATTAGAGAATAAAAATTAAAAAGCTTTTGTTTTTTTTTTACCTTCATATTATATTTATTATATTTAGCGATACGTTTTGAAATCAATTAGAGAAAATCATATACTTAGGATCGATTTCATGCAATATTTATTAATATTTTCTTTAACACTATACTTACTTATATATGGTAATGGGAAATGTAAAATTAATGTTCATATCGATTATATATTAGTATTACGATGTTTCTTAGTGATTAGTGGTGGTATTCACATTTAAAGGAGATCGAATGTGAATACACATTTAAATTGAGAAAATTTAGTATTTAGAATTAATGTGTACATCTAATCGTACATATTATCACACGCATTACCATATATATATGTGCTGAATTGTTGAAATAGTTTTTAGATAAATTTTTTTTTAATTTATAATTTTTTTTTTTTGAAATTATTGTTTAATATTTAAAAAATATCCATTAGAAAATTGCATAAAATACAATATATAGTTTTAGATTCTGAGCGGAGCGAGGAATGTATTGATTTTACAATGTTGTGTTCTTTTTTTTTATGCCTGTACCCGAAAATTCTACCTGAAGGAGTGCTTCGATCTTTTCGTGTAGCACTTTTTCTGATTGAAAATTGCATCTAGTTTGTACTTTAGAGAGGTCATTTTTCGATTTTTCAATACTTTTTCCAAAAGTCAGGAAAAACTACCAAAAATTACATGAAAACGCTAAAAATGCAATTTCGTCTTAATCGATTGTCGTTAATTTCTTCGTTTATTTATTACACCGAAGCTCCGTTCAGAATCGTTTTCTGAATTTTAATAATACATTCACAATTTTATTATTAACATGGCTGCGTATTATTAATTTAAGTTATAATAGAGTTTAAATATTTCTGATAATTTTAATGGTAAGTGTAATTGAAAATATATCAAACAGAAAATTGCCACCTTTGCAATAATACATTTTCAAGTAAATTAACATTCACTGACACCGAATTTATACAGGAAAATATGTTTCAATTATTGTTAGCAATTCGCTCGATTTTATTGATTAATATTTTGATTTTGGTTGGGTTATAATATTTCTTATGATTGAAATTATTTAATAGAAAGCATAACAATTTTAAAGTATTTTTGTTTTTATAGTAAAACTAAATGTGTGTGTAGGTTAACACAATAATGTATAAATATACATGTACAAAGTCGGATTAAGGCTTCTAGGGCCGTAAGCCCATTCACATAGATGAATATTTATAAGGCGTTTCTTTATTTAATAAATTTTATTACTTCTTTGAATATCAAGTATTTCTAAAAATATCATGTTTTGCAAAAATAAGTTTATAAATAAAATTTAGAACTTACAAAAGAAAAAAAATTATATTAAACACATGAGAATAATAAAAAGAAGTACTTACACATTGAAATTTTATTCATAATTATAATTATATTTATTTGTTTTAATGGCATCTTTTTTAATTTTTAGAATGATAAATCTTCAATAATATCGTCGTAGTTTATAGTTTTCACAACTTCACTTTCAACGGACAAAAAGGCCAAATTGTTTGGGATGTTCTTATGTTAAATTTAATTTTAGCGCTTTTTTTGGTAATTACTGAAAAAATATTAAATGCAATAATAATATGATCACAAAAGATTTCAAAGGAAACGATATTTTATTGCACAATTCATAATTGTAAAAACAAACACATAACTATTTTATTTTAAAAACTATTGTAGGCAATTATCTATTGCGCCTCCCCATTGATTCGGTCCTGCACATGTATATTGTATGTGTATGTTTTCTGGTTGGTAAAATCAATTGAATTTTGAAATGACATGTTCACAATTACTCTAGAGATTCAACGGAGTAAAAAAAAAAAATTACTTCGTTTTCAGAAAGATTTAATAAAATAACAAAATAAACATTCGAACGTTTTTAATTGTTAAACGCGTGGTCCGTGACTAATCCCGGGGTGGACCATTTATATTGAAAAATATTTTGAACGAATTCTTTTTGTAAAATGTAGGAATAAATAGTAGTCATAAAAACGTCAGTTTTCGGGTTCAATAAGTTATAAATCAGTTGACGGTATAATAATACTATATTGTATATTGATGTATTTTTTTCAGATTCCGTAGACAATTTATACCACTTAAAAAAAAAAAATGTGTAACAACTTATACCCGCACCAAATCTCATTTATTAGACTCTTAAAAATATAATAGTATATATAGTACTGGGTACGCATTATGGCATATTTAGATTTTGTGACGGGGTTTATGGTTGTACTCTATTCATTTTTGATATTTTGGGACACTAGTATAATACGTTGCGTGGACCTTAAAAAGCTTTCATAAAGGACAGCTACGGTATAAATCTTGATTTAGGCAGGATAACAGACTTATTCGTATATATGGGAACACGTGTACTATTTGTTTGGGTCTTATATATTTTAGATTCTGAGCGGAGCGAATGAAATATTGGTTTTACAATGATGTGTTTTTTGTTTTCAGAAAACAATTTATAGTGTAGTAAAAGTGCTCAAAAATGTTTGTGCAGTTCTCATAATATATAGATTTGTGGCTAAATAAATATTTAAATATAGAAATAAGGGCTTATTTTTTCGAATTGCTGAGTGATTTCTAATAACATTATAGAAGAAGCATTTTTACTTTCTTTTTTCTGAAATTTTTCGAAATATTTTTAATGTTTTCGATACTTTTTTTAATACATTGATTTATAGTTTGAAATTATTAATGATAACTTTCATATTTAAAATAAAAAATATCGTATAAATTATGCGTTTAAAGAAATGTAAATTATAATTTATTTTTGATAATTTTTTAAACAATAACGACTTCATTATATTATATATCTAATAGACGCTGATTACTGTGAACAATACAATATTATTGAATGAAAATATTTCATAACGACAATGAAGGATTCGTTTCACTAATGTTTAGACTTCAATACGACCCGTAAAAATAAAAAAATGTTCATATTTTTCATATTATAAAATGGCGCGGAATTTCTTTTTCTTTTTTAAACAAATATAAATTGGATCAAAGTTATTTGTATTTATTGGAACCATATGAATATTTTTATTGTGAAAGTAGAACTCAACGAATTGCGATCAATAACTTACAAACACGGGGTGTCCATATTCATATGTAAATATGCAAATGAGTTAAATTGGTCAAACCAAAAATTAATGCAAATGACATCTATAATTTACACGTAATAACCTTTTTATGAGTGTTTTGTATTAATAATTTTATAAATTATTGGCGCTCAAGATACGAGATGCATATTAAACGCATTTATATTTGCATACAAATACGCATTGTACATTTTAATGCGATACCTACGGTTAGTTGTAATTTTTAACCGGAGCTGCCGAAGTTCCTAAAGTCCCAGTAATATTGTGTTACGTTCAATTTACATGAAACGAAGTGAGTGTGGCTACACTCATTTATAACACTCGTATTTAATGTATTTATTATATTTTTGGTTACACACAATTTATTTGTCGTATGAAGTTTAAGGTCTTGGTCAAAAATTAAATATAAAAATAAAATGAATGTTCGTTGACCGTAAACCCAGTTTTTTAAACTAATTGTTGATACACGCGTGTATAGGTACCTATAATTTCCTAGTTTCCGTGTTTTGTAAAACAATGCTCGTGATTCATTTTACATTGATATTTCGTGTTATGGTCAATTTAATACAGTTTTATGTGTTTATGACGTTATCGTATGGATGCAAAATATCCGTTTTGTTTTTCATTTTAATGAATATAAATTAATCATACTTTTATACTTTTTTATTGAAATGTTTTTTGATAATTTAAAAAAAAAAATGTCTATGAATTAAAGAATAATCGTTATGTGAGGTGTTATATATATATATATATATATATATATATATGGGTTATTTATTTTATTTTAGACGAACTATAATTATTTTGAGTTGGTATTAGTGTATTAGAAAAATGATGCAAATTTTTTTGAAAATAAATTTTAAAAGATTATCTTAATATTTTTTGTGACTTAATTTTTTGTGTGACATTTTATATTTTAATTATTAAATTTTAACTAATTTGTTTATTCACTAGATATTGTACTTTTTGTTTTCAATATAAATAGTGTAAGGGGTTCTATAATAAATTATAGAATTTTTTTTTAGAAAAGTTTAATGACTCGAGTGACAAAAACGGTTATGTTATACTTGATTAATCATTTTACCGAATATGTAATTACTTTGTGTCATTAGCGTTTAGGGATGATTTTTGCTTAATTTTTATTAGTTAGTGTGATTTTTTCAAACGTTAAGAGAAATTCGTTATTAAGGAAAAAAACAAAAAAATAAATAATAGTAATAATTATTTGTTTCATAATTAAACGGATACTTTATTTGGCGGTTTTAATTATCATATAAAGTTTTACTCACCTTATTTACAAATATCACTTTATTGTTTGAATATTATACATATAATTTATGTCTAATATAGCTTATATTAATTATTCTAATAATTTAAATTTATTGTCACATAGTCTAATCCCAGACTTTTGGCAAATTAAAAATTTTTAAAAGAATTATTATTGGATGATTTAATTAATTTATTTTCGTGTTAACTCCAAAGTTTCTTTTCATTGTTCCCGTTTATTTGTACATTTTTTTTCTCAATTTATACCAGCAACTATATGAGTATCGGCAAAAGTTCGCAATCCATTCGGCGGACCCTTAGTTCTCTGTTTTTCCTATTTATTAATGTTATGTCACATTAAGGTTTTAATCAATTGTTAATAATTTGTAGAGTATATATCATCGGTTGTCAGTTTAGTATTACGTGTACCGCATGTACACATATAATTTCCGTGTAATAAAATACAAACAATTTCAATTTTATTGGTGTAATAAAATATACATTTATATATATATATATATTTATATATAAGTAATCCTAGGATGAAAATATTCTTTTGTAAAAATTTATTTTTTGGACGTGAGGAAAACTAAAAATATGATCACACTTATTTTCTAACACATTATTTATGTTCAATGTATAATAGTTAACATCACTTCAAATTTTTGGAGTTGATACTTGCTCTTTCTATCTAACTTAGAAATTTGGTTAGAAATGATTCTAACTTAATGTTTTTTTTTAAAAACAAAAAGAAAATACAACAATTTTTTTTAGAATAGTATTGACCTTTTATTTGTTTTCTTTTAAAATTGAACATTTTTTTATAAAATGTTCACGTTTTAATTATAAGGAAACTAAATTTAATGACTAATCAACTATACTTAAATTTAATTTAAAATAGAATTATTGCAATCTTGACGTGCAATGAAATAATTTTTTTTTAGTTAAATAACTGAAAAAGAAACATCAGTTGATATTGAGACGAATAAAATATTTAAATGACGTATTTGAATTGGGGGGATAATTTTGATAATTTTTTTATGGTTTTTTTTTTTTACCATTTTGAAACATTATTGTAATTGTAATGAAAAATAATAATGGTCGTACTAAATATTTTGAGTGAAGTGAAAAAGGTTTTATTTTTTGAGAAAAATATTTCGGTAAAAATACTCAAAAACAAAAAAAAAAATTTATACTCGTATCATGTAAGTTATAAGTACCCATAGAGAGTAATGATGTATCATTATAAATGTTTAGTATTCTAAGTACCTATGATATGCTTTTGTTTAGAATTTGAATAATTAATTGTACTCAAAGTAGGTACAAATATTAATATTACGAGTATCATCATTTTCAACCAAATCATGAAAAGCAGTTTAATACGTTGATCATAAAATAAATAAAAGTATATATTAATTTAACAGAAAAAATATAGAAAGAAATAACCATACTTCATACGTATATCAACAACAACTGTGTTTTGATGTTCAGCGCTTGTCACGGGATTAATTATTTAATAGTTAAACAACCACAAGTTCTTGAATGTATCGAATATTTAAAAAAGTATAATATTGTGGATACCTTCATCCTTATTTAATATTATTTTAAACACTACAAAATATATTTGTATACCTACCTATTTTAATGACATGATGATCACATATTATCGCCGTATATAGATATCATAATTATAAGAACATTTTTAACATTATGGGTTTATATAATTAATGTTTTATAATTTGAAGGCATAATATTTACAAAATTTCATATTTGTTAAATTTTTCTATTAATTTTAAGAATATTGTATGTGTAACAGGTTAATGGGTGTAGAAAGTATTTTATTTTCGTATTTTGTAAAATTAGTAAATGATTAAACTTTATAAAATATTGTAATTTAATAAACTGTTATCTGATTGTTATTAAGTAACTTGATTATCTAGATTATAGTTAAGTAAATATTTAATTTTTATATAATATTTTTTATAATATAAATCATCGTTCCTTATAAAGTAAAATATGATTTAATGTAAAAAAAAAAAAAAAATTAGAAAAATAATATTGTTTTAAAAATTATAAAATTAATTTTCGGACCTATGTGTCAAAATAAACAGATTTAATAATTAATTTTACATTAATATTAAAATTATATCCATGCTTCGGAAATATAAGTTAAACGGTGTAATTAACTGATGAAAGATTTCTTGTCCAGTAGACTGTGTTTCCGTTACATTGTTTTCGGTAATATTACTTTTATAATTATTATTTTTATTTTATATCTTAAGAAATACATTTTTTTTATTAGTCACGTGCCATGATTTAGAAAATATAAAATTTACTGATAAGAAAAAAAAATTGTACTTAAAAATTGTTAGTTATTAACTACAACACTGAGAAATGTGCCACTCCTATATTAATTATTATATTCTTATACATTACTTCGCTTTTCATTGCGCAAACTTTAGGAATCAACTCATGATATCAAGCGGAATCGAAAACCTATTTTGTGTTTTGTTGTGTTCAGTCTTTCAAGGATACTTATTACTGCGGTTATCATCTCGTTAAAATTTATATTTATTGCGCAACTAATTACATCAAAAAATTGTTCGACATTGAAATCTGATTTTTAAATATGATTTTTGACATTTATGGCAAACTCCGTTTGTGCAGAAAGGTTCAAAAATCGCAAAACTCTTATTGTATATTAAATGAGCGTTTCTAAAGTAAAATATCAGGTGGTATAATAAATTTCGCAATAAATAAAAACTGAGTGACATAGCAAATTTGTAAGTACTCTTAAAAGTCTGAAGTCGACAAAACACAAAATAGGTTTTTAACTCCAAATATTACATATAACATAAGTTGTTATATATTATAAAAAAAAAAACGTGGAAATTTCTATCCTACTAAAAATAATTATATAAAATAACATAATAATAATATAGCTTTAAAATATAAATAATAATAAATCCAAAACGTATAACCTATAATTATTATGGTATATATTATATATAGGTATAACTATAATACGTATATATTTCTAATGTGGAATCTTGAATATCTCTTTTGAGACCGCAAAAAAGTGTCACAACAATTTTGATAAAATCTGTCCATTAATTAACTTGGTAAAAATAATTATGTTCAAGAAAACGAACATTTATTTAAAATTAAAAATATGTTGAATTTTCACGTAACCTTATTTATAATCTATAATAAAATTTTTAATAATAATTAATAACCGCGTATCATAATGTTTTATTAAATAGACATCGACAATTTTAAAACTTTTAAATATTAAGTTTTTGAGGTGACAGGCTGTAGGACACGGCTGACGTCGCAAAACAAAATTGTAAACCATTTATTGTTGCGGTGAAAATATTTTCAACGTTCTACTAAAAGTTAGTTTCAAACAATGATAATTTTGTAACAATCGAGATGGCGACACAGTGGTGAAAAAGTATTTATTTTAAAATTTTTATTTTTGAGGATCTTAATGCCGGATAAAAGAAATTATTGAAATGCTTTCAGAAAGAAACAACTTATAACAAATATTTAATATGTTGTACAATAATATTGTACTCGTATTAATATTCAATAAAATAAATTGTGTCAGACTATACGGAAACACGATAATACATTAATGTCTTAACATTCTTGGTTTAATTCGTGGCTACTATATTTGTATGTATATATATTTTTTCTTTCGCAAGACTAGGTGATGTTAATTTAAATATGAAACTGTAAGAATATTGTAGAATATTAGTATCGTTGTTATTGTACTCTTTTGAAAATGTGTAAAATATAAATGAAACGCAAAAAAAACGCGTGTAAATATATATTAAAAAAGGGTAGCGAGTCGCGGATGATGTGAGCGTTGCTTAAGTGAATTACTTAGATAAAGATTTAAAGTTTTGTTATTACTATAAATTTGAAAGCAATGATAAAAAATTGCATTAAATAAAACGATTATAATCGGAGTGTAGTTGGTATAATATACTTTGTCGGAAAATTTTAAGTGGTATAGGTAGGTGAAATAATAATAAAAAAAATTGTGACTTAGGATTGTCAAGATTTTTATTTCTTAAAATCAAAAATTACACTTTTCATGATTCAAATGGCTCAATATCTAATAATTGTTATAAATAGCCCAAAATCGGAAGACATTTTTTCACGTACGCGTAGTGCAAAGTTACACATTCGTTGTGAATTTCAAGACTCTACGACCGTTATTTCGGTAGTTTTTTTTTTGTGCCGCGTTTAAAAACTATTGAGAAAATAGTTTTTCTTCCTATTTTTGGGTTGTTTCTAATCACGCATAAGAAAGCATAACTACTGAGAAAATCGAATAACATTTCAAATAAAATACCGAGTAGATACAATTTGCTACCGGAAAGCAACCGCATAACGAAATCATCCGAGCATTCTTTCTAGTTGAAAATTTGTGCACACAGAAAAAAATTAAAATAAACATCATTGTAAATCCAAAAGCTTTCTCACTTCGCTCAGAATGTAAAAACTGTAATATACGAGATTCATGTATATAAAGGTAGCGAGCCGCGGGTTGTTGTGAATGTCGCTTAAATGAATTACTTGGATAAAGATTTTACAGTTATCAGCGTAAATTTGAAAGCAATGCGATAAATCATTGCATTCGATACAATTCTTTTTAACGGTGCTTCGGGTGTAATATTTGTGTATATAACAAAAAAATAACCCTTTTTACGAATTAAATACCTCAAAACTTTTAATTGCTATAAATAGTTTAAAATTAAAAGAAAGTTTTTGAAATTTTTTTTCCTTAACTTAATATAAAGTTACATATTCGATGAATATTTCAAGTAACTATATAACCATCAGTTTCGAAATTACAAACAAATCACGATAATCGATTTCGACGAAATCGCGGTTTTAACGTTCTTATGTAATTTTTCGGTAGTTTTTTTTTCGTACGCTTGAAAAAAGTATTGAGAAATGACCTGTTTAAAGTACCAACTAGATGAAATTTGTTACCGGAAACAAGGTATGACCGTAAAATAACTCCTGTTGGTACAATTTTCGGGTAAATGCATAAAAAAATACACATCATTATGAAACCAATACACTGCTCGCTCCACTCAGTATCTAAAAGAGTAATAAAAATTTTAATCACCACATTAAAGTAGGTAAATAAAATAATATACAATAATAGTATGAAATATTGCGATCGGCAATTAAATAAATATTGATAAATTATACTTAAACAGATCGTTATATGTCATAAATCATAATTATTATTATTTATCTATTTTGTACCTATTTAGACGCATTACTTATTCTTTCTTATGCATTCTAAGTATTGGTAAGCAATGGCGTAATTAAGTTTTCAGAAGCACGTGGGCAGATTATAACGGAGGCCCTTCACAAAAAAAAAAAAGATACAGATATAATATACATCATTCAGAGACTGCTTACAGTCGGGGGTCTGTGGCATTCTCCCGCTTTGTCCAACCGATTTTTACGCCACTGTTGGTTAGTTTTATTACCAATAACTAAATAACCATATTTTTCGTGATCGATATTAAAATTTTTGCTGAACTTATGATTTCACAACTCGTTTCAAGTACGCACAGGTACTGCTGGATAAAGGGTATAATTAAAAAAATAATATTTAGATTTCCGAGTAAAATTTACATGCAAAAAATTAACCAGAAAGTTATTTAATATTTAATTACAAATGTATTTCTTACCGTTAATTAGTCGCTAAAACCTGTATTATGCGCCCCATAACTTTATTATTTATGAAGTTTGAACACATAAAATGTATCCAATTACCTACAAGGTTTAATTAAAAAAAATAGGACGTAAAGTATTAAATGATAAATAAGTTAACTCTCGTATTAAACAAAATAAAACTGTTTGCTTGTCAGTTGAACTTATTTTTTAGTTTTATAAGCATATGAAACAATCAATACGCGTTTATATATAAAATGATTAGTATATAATACGTCCATTTTGTAACATAGGCACAATACAATTTTCGTTACAGTACCTTTACTTTATTAAATATGATTTTATTAAAAAAAAAATTAAGTAGCACCTACATAATTATTAGAAAACAATTGAGTTTTATCTTTAACGCGGAGAAATAATGCACGTATCAATATATTATTATTATTGAACCATATGTTATGTTAGAATTTCAATTGTTTTCTCGACGAGAAAAAAAAGTTTACGATGAATGATTTCCATTGTTAGTTTATACGAAAAAACAAACTTATTTTATAAGCAGGATAAAAAATGAACTCCAAATATAATAAATTGTTTGGAAAAAGGAATTGTATATTAGTATATGATAATCAGAAATAAAAATAAAACAAATTATTTATAGACGAATAGTTCGAATTTGAATTATCATTGATTAATAATTTTGAAATTAAGTTATAGAAAATATAATAATAAATAAATACATGACAATTGGCACACTCTAAATTTAATAGTCAACTGCTGTTTTCTTAAAAGAACATTTGTAATTGAACAATTTGAAGGAACCCCAAATTAAATTTATATAATTTATGATTGTTTGACTAGAATATATGTGTACAATATACATTTATCATACATAAGTACGTATGTTGTGTGTCCTAAATAAGTATTACGTATATGTATCAATGTATGTGTATTAAGGTCATGTTATATTAATAGAGCTAAAGTGTTAAAATAAAAAATGTACATCATTGTTAAACTAATAATTTAATATACTTGTAAGTTGTAATAAATTGTTCTAGAATAAAAATTGATTGGACTCTGGGAAATATAAACGTATTCATCTATATATTTTTATTTGTAAGTATTACTAAATTTATTAAATCCTTTTGCGACGCGGCAGAATTAAAATATTATGATGGGCTCTGTAAAAAGATATAATAAGTCATTCTATTATTTTTAAACCGAGAAATTAAATTTGTTCTGCCCGGCTTCTACCGAGAATTAACGAGACTCTTTTTCTAAATATTTTTCTCACATTTAATGTTTATACTTACTTGTTTAAAAAAAAATAACAGTATCGAAAAATCTAGGATATTTAAGACATTTCAGAAAATTCATATTAGTTTTTTTTTAAATGTAACGCATTATATTACGTCACGATTGTAACAAAATTGTATGAAAGATATTTTGGTGTCAATAATATGTAAAAAAATAAAGATATTCATTTATATGATGAAATATCGAAAACATTTTATTGAACGTATTTGTTCGAAGTAGGATATATTAGTTTATTTTAAAAATTTATTATTTAAAACGAAATACGGGTCCATTCAACATAATTGCTATACAAATAGCACAATTCAAGGTCTTTTATAATTTCATATGTAAATTAAAATATTATCAAACGCATGGAATGAAAATTGTTGATTCACAGTTTTTAAAATGTTAATTCTTACACCTAGCTATCGATGTACAACAATTAAGAAATTCAATCAATATTGATATTGCGATATGTTATTGTTATCCGTTTAAATCATATTTAATTTATTAAATACCGTTTTCCTGTTAAATTGTAAATTATTAATTGTCGTGAACTAGGAAAGTAAAGCGCATAATGAAATATTTTCTTAAACGTTTCACTATCGATATTACCATTGATTTTATAATACAAACAATTTTATTACGATAACTGGCTCGTTTGTCGTGAGAAATTCACGAGGAATTTAATTTTTATAAATACATTTTTCAGATTATACTATGTGAATTTTGAATGACAATCGCATACGTTTTAATCAGTTTTAACGAACAATCAAATTTTGGTTCAATTTACGCTATTTATTTTGGTATAAACATATAATCAGTGGCACTCTGCAGGTAGCTAGCAGGTAAAGCAGTTACACGAATATTTTGGCAGGGTGGACGAAGAGCCGGTTCGAGAACAGGGATCCCAACCAAATTATGTTCTTACGTTTTCATAATCTATGCAAATAATCAGTGTTGTAAAAGATACTTTTTAAAAGTATTCAAATACAGATACAGGTACTTGTTTTTAAAAGTATTTAAAATACGTATTTAAATACTAAATGAGAAAAGTATTTGAGTATAAATACAGATACTTAGTAAAAGTATTTACAAATACTTTCAAATACTTGTAATTAAATTTTGTTTAACATTAGTTTTACTAATGATTGGACTCCTAGAACTAAAATCACTTACTCCCTTGGACGAAAACATAATAACACTAGTTACTACCTATAACTTTTTGTGTGACTAATAATTATATTCTACACAGACGACACAACTCACGGCACACACGAGTACACGACACACGAGTATAGAGTAACATCCGGGAAAGAAAAATTACAAAAATATAATTTTATATATTATTTGTTATGTTATACACATAAATTATACGGTGACCATTAAAAATGGACTTCGACCTGTCGCGCGACTTGGGATAACAACCTAATCGGTCTAATCAGGATTACCTACATCGACTTGAACGGAAAAATCACAGCAGTGGACAACGATACCCACAACCAAAATAGTTTGCCAACTCATCATAAAAAATTATTATGAAAAATGATAAAAGTTTTGTTTCATCATGCTTCATGTCACTAAGAAAGATTTAAAAACGTACTTGATTTTAAGTACAGATACTCTAGAAAAGTATTTAAAATACTACTTGCAAATACTCTTTTTAAAAATGTGTAAAATACGTATTCGAGTACCATAAAAGTATTTGAATACTTTTACTTAAATACTTTACAACACTGCAAATAATTAATATATATAAATATAAATGGACACTTATATAGATGGGTGGGTTAGGAGAATTGTTCGTTGTACGGATCATGGAAAATATTTGGGCACCACTGCACGTAATCACTTAATTATTTGTTTAAACATTGTCAATGAAATTTTCTTCACTCTGTAGCACCTTGAATTAATTTGTAATTTTTGGTTTAAAAAAACGTTGAAAATCATATTCGTAATTGAACCATTTATTAGTGAATATAACATTGCAACGGTCAACCTGAAAGAAAATGAATATTGTTTTAATAAATGAGTCATTAAAAAACATATGTGGACGCTTTTTTATAATTATAATAGTTAGTCTTAATAATTATGAAAGGGCATGCGCACCATTATATAATATATTGTGCAATTCTCTTGTACTTCAATGTAGCGTTATGTTAACCCTTGTTTCCGAATGACCTTTATTGTTCGAATGCTCTGAATCGCAATGGTATATTCGTTTTGTATTTGCGAAGTAAACGCGAGAATTATAGTGACGTCGTCTTTTATTATTATTATTCTTATTATTTATGAGGGAAGAGAGGTTGTCTATATTCGCCTCAGTTTGCTACAAAAAAAAAAAGGAAAAAGAGAAAAAGAAAAAAAGTAAACAAATAAATACATAAAAAAATAACCATCTGTGCACGTCTTTCAATAATTGTACGTCATTTTTATTTAAATGTGTTCGTCAGCTTGCCCGAACAGTTCCTTTTAATCTAAACTCTCATTTTAAACGATTATTTTTACTGGCAAACATTCTCTTCTATACTCAATAATATAATTAATAAATAAATTAATTAATAAAATTTATTGAAAGTTGACAACGCTGAAGAAAGTGTAAAAAATTATAATAAGAAACTTTTGAATTCAAAGTATATGAAATTTGTATGAAAATAAAAATAAAATACATAATTTAGGTTTCCGAATTTAACATATAACGCTTTTAGTTTATTTACAATATATTTTTCACCGTATACAATCACCTAAGATAAATACATTTGAAATTGTTTGAATTTAAAAAGTTACTATTTATGCATTATTTTTCGAATACACTTCTGTGGAACTCAAATTGATTTGGTAATTTTTAATTGTATACACTTATTATGATAATGAAAACACGTGAAATGCACTCATACGCATATTATTGTGTAACATTATTGTGTCAGTGGATTCGAAGCACATGTTCATGTTTTTTAGGAAACTAGGGAAGTCTGCAAAATTTTAAAATTAATTGTTCGTGAAGGTCTAATAAGTTCACGGACGTTACCCGTTGGTTAAAAAAAATACTATGTTAATATGACTGATATGACGACAGTGAATGCACCATTCATATTTATGTATGTGATTGTACAAAAATATTATGATGGTACATTTTTTTTTTTTTAGTATTATAAACATTTATTAAAAATTGAATTGTGTTCTTATAAAAAAAAGGACATTAATTATTATTTATTTTATATTATTAGAAAAATAATAGTCTCAATATTTGTAATAATAATAAGTTCTTTGTAATTTATTATAATAAACATTTGCTAGTATTTAAATGATTCTTTTATAATTAAAAAATTAATCCTTTTGTGACAATATTGAATATTATATTTATAGTGGATCAATTTAAAATATATAAAATTATTTATAAAGGGCAATACGAGTGTTTATTAAAAAAAATAATCGACAAATATTTTAAGTAAATTTAGGTCAAAATAAACTCGCACTTCCATTTGGAATTAAGTACAAAAGCTCAAATATCTTTTATTTTAATTTTGCAAGCTAACAAGTACAAAACAAGTATAAAACATAAATTACACGCGAACAATAGGAAACGAGAAGACAAGTTGTTCATATTTTAGATTGGAAAAATAAAATATGATAAATGAAACGATAAATATTTGCAGCTGTAATTTACAACGTGTTTACTTGATAATCGAAACAATTTTTGTGTTTAGACTAATATAATTTATTTATTATGATTAAAATCAAATGTACTTACATGGTTATGTTTATAATATCAAATATTTCGTCGAGTAATAAGTATTACTAGCTCTCACTTCTCAGTACCCGGAGTTGTCCGGGTTTAAGAAGTAATTTTGATAATGTAATTTGGTGTTGTAAAGCAGTGGTCTCAAACATTGGCCCGTAATAAACATTTATTTTTTCAAAAATTTTGAATTTTTTTTTTATAAACTATGCTATAATTTTTATTCAAACACAGTTAATAATTACACATAATATTATTTGATATTTTTAATGTTTTATTTCACATCCGTTGTTCAGAAGAATTACCGATTAGAATTAAAATCGATCATAAAAATCAAAATGCGATAAAAATAATCTATAAAGATAAATTTATACTTGAGTTGAGCGATTACGTGCTGTAATCTAGTCTGTGAATGACTGGTCTTTGTGCGTTACTCGTTCATTAAAATGTCTGGTTTTAAACGTAAAATCAGTCGAAAAGTACGTATTTTTCAAGAAAAATGGCGATATTTTTTACTAATTGTAATTCTGCTCCAATATGTTTGATAAGTAAACAAAGTGTAGCAGTCATCAAAGATTATAATATTAAAAGACATTACGACACTATTTATGGTAAGATTTACGATACATTTGTAGGAGAATAAGTGATGAAAATTTTTTAAAAAAATCTTTCAAGTCATACAAAATAAGAATAGAAACTATCAATTCAGTTAAATGTAGTTACGTAATATCAAAAAACATCTTTCGTGTATCAAAACCGTTTTGCTCACGAACCTTTGACGTATAAATATATGGCCCGTTGGTAATTTGAGTTTTAGACCACTGTTGTAAAGTATATGATGGACTGTACATTGCATTTCATGGTCATGATTAAACAATTTAAATAATAATAATTAGGAAATGGCAAAAAATTCAAACGCAATGCCATTCCATTGTACTTATTGAAGACTTAAAATATATATGAATATTCATTGTGAATTTGTGAATCAAGAATGGTCTCTAAATACTCGATTAAAAGAATACTGATCCCATGAGTAAATCAACGAATGATATTGTACAATCTATATTTCATCGTTTTTCATATTAGTTAGTAATTTTGTACTTAAATATTTTTACATGGAAATTTTTATTCGTTGAAAACCTTATACATATCACAAAAAACAAATAACAAAAGCAAATTTAACATCAAAATTTATTTGAATTAATTTTATATATGAGTTGTGATTTTTATTTGTTGATTTAAATCCAATCATAGAGGTATTTAATTGGATAAATATAGATAGTTATTCAAATTTGTACTACAAAGCATTTTTTTTTTTTTTTTTAATGTCTTATATTAATTAAATTCAAAATTGTATTAATAATACATATCTGACCCATTTCAAAGTATTGATTGGGTTTATGTGAATGCACGAATGCACGGTGAAATACTTAAATCTGAGAAATGGCGTTTGGTTTGAAAAGAGTGTATAATATTTGTATTATTGCTGAATACTTTGAGTTTTGTCAGAAGTTATAATAAAGAAAACATATTATTAAACAGATTTAATATTTTTTTCTTTGACAATATTTATATTTAAGTATATTTATGTATAGTTCTTATTATGGAAAAACTATGTCATGTTATTTTATTAGGAATTCAAATAAAGTTTTGGAAATCTTTTATATTATCTGTTTAACAACAGTTCTTTATCAATTGATGGTAGAGAGAAAAGGACAATATTATCGAGTGAAATCATTATAGTGTAAGAGAGAAATCTCTTCGATCTTTTCGAAGTACAAATATATTGTTAATTATTTTGAACTATGACGGAAAAATAAAATAAAATACTATAGTTTTTAAATTTTGGCATTATTTTCAAATTGAAAACAATATTATGAATTTATAACACATATTATGATATCGAAAAGTTCCTTTTTTTGTGGAACACTATTACACATAGATAGGTCCATATTAAGACAGTCGTAGGCTCTAGGCACTGATTGAGAAATTATTTTAATATTTTGCGGCCTCGCATGTAAATACACTATTTTGTTAGTATCATTGACCGTTGATAATATCGTTAATATTTTACTGTTATCCTACAATTTATCTACTAAACTGTTTAGGTTTTAACTACATTTTTAGGTTTAAAACTTTGTATAAAAATGTTTAAAAGCTGTTATAACAAATTCAGTCATATTATATAAAAACACCCTAAAATATTTATTACAATATCAATCAAACGGCTTATTATATATACATATATGTATATATTGATGTGTCAAAAATAGCAAACGTCATTAGTTTAGCAGTTTAAACACAGAAAATAAAATTTTATTGTATAAACTTCCCCCAGAATGTTCAGTATATACAGCCGAGGTATTAGCAATATATAAAGCAGTGCATATGCAATGAAGACGAAATAGATCAAAATAAATGTATAGTATTGATCAAGTAATTTAGTAGATGAAACAGCCTAAAAAAACACGGAAGATCCAACAGATGCAGCCAAGACTATACAAGACTTAATCTAAAAAGGCTTAAGGAAAAGAAAACAAATAAGCTTCATATGGCTATATGGGTGCTAAGTCATATAGACATAAGAGAGAAAAAAAATAGTGGATCAAGGAGCATAAAAAGTGCCTTTTCATCTGAAATACCCCTATTAGACATAACTACAAGTCTACAAACACTGATTTAAAGAAACATATACTTAATATTATAATACACAAATGGAACAAACACTGGCAACAGCTAAACACCTAGCTAAAAAAAAAGTTCAAGTATGGAAAAACTCAGCATTAAGTAGGAGGGAAAAAGTCATAATAATTAATCGCTTACGTGTAGAGCACACACACCTAACGAAAATTTTTTAATGGCCAAACAACAACCTCCATTATGTGACACATGTGGAGTTTAACTCACGGTTAAACACAAAACAGCCGAATGTCGCAAATGTGAAGACAACCGCAGAAAATGCCACAACAGACACTGGGAACCGACCATCAAACCAATGTCAAATTAATATTATTACTGAAAAAATCTGAACTATACAAGCCTAAACAGAATATACCTATTAATATAATAGGCAACCTATTTTGTAATATAATGTAATCTACAGTGTTTACTTTTCTTTTATATTGACTATAATGAAATATATACTAATGATCACAGCCCAGATGTTGATGTATTTATGATTAATATAAATTTTAATTTTCTGTATCATGATAATTTATGATGTAATTTTTCTATTGCATGATTATAAATTAAATATATGTATGTAATCGAAATAGTTTTTTATTTTATGTGAATAAAAATCACTAAATTATAATAATAATAATAAAAATTAATTGTAAAACCATTAAATTATTTTTTTCGTTCTATTTGTACTTATCTAATATCTTATTATTATTGCAGGTTTTATTGGGATTTGTGTATGCTTCTGTTATTGGTCGCTAATTTGATTATACTGCCGGTTGGAATATCATTTTTTAATGATGACTTTGATACAAGATGGATAATATTCAACTGTTTATCGGACACCATATTTCTTGTTGACATCATCGTAAACTTTAGAACCGGTAATATACTAAATATTTTTATATAGTTGATAATATTGGAATAAGGTAATTATCGTAATGCGCATTAATCAAAAAGTTAAATGTCGATTTCATTTTAGAGTAGTTTTTAAACGTATAAATATAAAAGTACGCACTCAAAACCATTTGAAATTAACATTTTCACGTTCCTACTTACAGTATACTTTTTAAAATTTCTAGTTTTTACAATATACCATAGTGACATAACGGACAATTGAAGTAAAGAAATTAAAAATGTACGTTCCGTGAAAAAATATAGTTTTATATTTATTTATTATTCCCTTATTACAATATTAAAATTGTACAATAATAGTTGACTTATTATTGTGAACGAAGTTACACAGGTCTCTTATGTATTTTTGAAATCTTCAATGCTCACAAAAACAATCTTTTTCGTAATGTATGGATTTAATAAAAATCTGTGGACTTATTTTATCTTGGACTGAACTGTCATATTTTAGTACATATACAAAATTATGAATTATATCAAAAGTAATGAAAAAGTCAATTAAAACAATATAGTCGTTATAATATTCAATATTATTTAAAAAATTGATATAATCGGTTCTTATTTAAACTTTAAATGCTCTTAACAAAATAGCGACAGTTATTATTGTTTTGCAAACTGAAGTGTATTTTGGAATAAAATCAAATGTATTAATAATTTAATTATTATTTCAAATTATCATCAATCGTATAAGGGTTGTCAAATGATTTTTTTCGAGAAATTTTATCTCTTTCAAAATGATAGGCTCAACATTTTATAAAATAAAATAAACAAAAATTGTCATTATTTCCTTTCAAATTTTCGTAAATTCAGCATAAATTACATGTTTTAAGTACCAACTTACTGTTCATTATACAATCAATAAAGAAACAAAAGAAGTTATAAGAGTACTTTTATCAATCCAGTAGTTCAGTAAGCGTTTTTTTTTTTTTTTTAAAGACGGTCATTGTAAAACCATAAATTGTTTACTCCGCTCAAAATCTAAATCTTTTAGTTTTCTAAAACTAATTATTTTTATTTGTAAATGAATTCGTTTCTCAATTAAAGTGTAAATATATGATTTAATTGATTTATTATCAATTAATTGTATTGTACTAGTCATTAGACACGTAGGTATGATGCAAAAGCCAAAAGTTCTTTAATGTATTCGTTAATTCGTTGATTCATTAAATACAAAAACAATATTGTGAATTATTTCACAAAGTAAATAATCAGTAAAAAAAAATTCAAAATTAAATAATTACTTTAAAAGAATGCTATACTGAAAGTAAAACACATGCAATTCACCGTAACTTTGTGTAAAAACCAGTTTGCGTGAACATAAAACACTGGGGCTACAATCAAAATAAAAACACCAAATTTTGGAACTACATAGAAGAGAACTTAATCTATGTCGTAGCGTTTCGATTTTTTTCATAACTTGTTTCAATATTGTATTATTTATGTAAAAAAAAAAACACAAATCATAAAAGTTTAACAATTAATTTCTTAATTTAAAATGACTTTATAAAAAAAAAAAACGCTACGACATAGATTAGGTTTTCTCCTATATGGTACCAAAATTTGATCATTTTATTTTGATTGTAGCCCCGGTGTTTTATGTTCGCGTAAACCAGTTTTTAGTCTCTTATTTGAATCGTGTAGCATCCTCTTAAAAGCTTGTTTAATATGTTTTTACTTTATTACGTCCTAGATTATCTAATATACATTTTTGTGAATTCATCAAAAGTTTATAAGTCTTTAATTTTTTCCATAAAGGTGTTTTATGGTTCCATAAAGTAATCATTTTTAAAAACTATCTTCACGTTAATGTGATTAATTATCATAGATAACTGAATTTGTAGGATGAATGTTATATGATGTTTAGGTAATTGAGTAAAAACAAATAATTGTTTTTGTAATTATAGCTTTTATCTTTTTTTGTAAACATTCGTATTCTGTACAGGTATCTTGCAGACGGATAATTCTGAACAGGTGATCTTAGAACCAAAATTAATAGCTAGAAATTATTTAAGATCATGGTTTTTCTTGGATTTAATTAGTTCTCTTCCATTGGATTACATATTTTTAATGTTTAATCAGGTAAAGTTATTATTATTTATTTATCAATGGCCCATTATGATTAAATTAATTAGTATGTTGTTTTTATATGTATAGGACGTGGGCGAAGGTATTCAGATTTTGCATGCTGGTAGAGCACTTCGCATCCTTCGACTTGCTAAGCTACTCAGTTTAGTCAGATTACTCAGATTATCTAGACTGGTGCGCTATGTTAATCAATGGGAAGAAGTTTACGTGAGTGGTTTACGGAAAAAAATATAATTATATAAATTATATAAATTATTATTATTATTATTGAAAATTAATTGTGAAATATTTGTTCAAACGAGTAATAATAATTCATAATTATAATATGAGTAACTCGAGTAATAGGAAGAGAAAATCAAATACCGCCTGTTGTTTTTTTGGACGATTGCGTGCGTTTATGATTGTGTTCATTGGGTGTTGCGTATCATGCCGGTCATTTTATGGGACAACATAATATTCGAATTCTTCGCTAAACTTAAGAGAAAAGTTATAATAATAATAATAATAATAATAATAATAATAATAATAATAATAATAATAATAATAATAATAATAATAATAATAATAATAATAATAATAATAATAATAATAATAATAATAATAATAATAATAATAATAATAATAATAATAATAATAATAATAATAATAATAATAATAATAATAATAATAATAATAATAATAATAATAATAATAATAATAAATAATAATAATAATAATAATAATAATAATAATAATAATAATAATAATAATAATAATAATAATAATAATAATAATAATAATAATAATAATAATAATAATAATAATAATAATAATAATAATAATAATAATAATAATAATAATAATAATAATAATAATAATAATAATAATAATAATAATAATAATAATAATAATAATAATAATAATAATAATAATAATAATAATAATAATAATAATAATAATAATAATAATAATAATATTAATGAAAAATGATTAATTAATATGTTTCGTCAATTGGTATGTACAAATGATTCCATATGGATCTCTTACTATGGGACTTTTTTTATTGTATATCGCATAAAATAAGGGTTATTCCGTTTTATTTTGGCTATTTATAATATTTTTAAAAAATATTATTGAATTTTTTTGTGAACAATTAATGTGTGTATAAAAGTTCCATTATATAAAACATCAGCCTATGCGTTATTTTGACTATTTTTTTCAGTTTTATCTGAAGTTTAATTTGAACCGTTTTATATACGAGTATAATATAGTTTAGAATGAAATAATTCGTATATAGTATAGAATGATGAGTAAAAATGTCTAATTACGCGTAGGTATGGTAAAATAGAATAAAATATTATAAACAACTAGATCAAACAACACTTTTTTATTAAATTTATAAATACAATTTAATTAATTTTAAAATGGAATGTTCATTTAACTTTCTGTAAATTACTCGTATTCGAACACTTTTCCCTAACTCGTCAATTCGTTGAAATTCTACATAGGCAACGTATAAACGTTATAAAAAAATGTTAATTTTTGTATAAGTTTAGACGTTTTTCCAGTGAATTAGTATTGTGTGCATTTTATATAACCTTTGTCCGAACCTTTGAAATAAACGAAAAAAAAAAAAATAAATAAGTTTTTTGTTTTGATCGTCAGGAGGTAAAAAAACAATTTAATTTACATGATATATGCAAGTAGTTGAATAATTTTAATATTGTTTTGACATATGAAGGCACGTTAATTATTTTTATACTAGAACGATGTCTAGATATCTATATAAAGTTTATTGGTACAAAACTATAACCGATTTAAAAACACACGTCACTTTTATTGACTAGAGCTGGTTATGAGTAGATGTTAAAAATGTAATTTATAATTATTATGATAAAAAAAAATAAAAACAAATAATTTTTATGTATATAAAACGCAATCATTTTACTTGGAAAAATCGTAAATGACGATGAAAAAATATTAATTTAGCTCTTTGTTTTCATTAGAAAAAATATATAAGTATAATAAGTTGTAACGAGGAGATATATTTAAAACTATTCCACAATGAACAACAGTATTTTGACTGCAGTTCATACGCGTAATGGAATACATTTATTAAATTAAATAATTCAAATTATTCGAATAAAGGTGGTACGCGGCGTATTTGACAATATTTCGCACAATAAACGTCATTTTCAGTATTTTACAAAATATGTTCGTTTACGAATAAATCCGTATCTGGCAATATAATATAACTTATGTAATATTCAATATTCCCAAGTCCCAATTTAACAATGTCATATTTAAATTTATCGCAGTATTTAACAACATATTTTTATTTGTCAAAGCCTTTCTGGATAATGATTTTAAAATTTTATTGAAGTTATTACTTAATAATAATTTTTAAAATTTCCAAATTCTTTTGATCTTAAATTGGTTTAAATTTGAATTTTAAATTAAATTTAAATTTGAAATATATTACTACGGGTATGTATATACACGTTACGGGCAAAGCCCGCGCGGTTACTGAGCACATCACGAAATGCCCGGTCGCGTTGGACAAAATCCGAAATAGCATACTGTTTTATTAATATTTCTATACTATACTCGTGTATTATTATAATTAGTTAAAATACTAACATTTGGAATTAGATAAAATCTTTACATTTAACAAGTCCTTGACCGTCAAATCTTGATTCTATAAATGGCTTTTCGTACTAAGTTTTTCTGGTATATCAGAACTTAACAAATTATTTTCAAAACACATTATTCTACTTTGATATTTTCGGGTATTACGTGTATAATTTTGATTACACTCTACTTTTCGTTCTAATTTCGTAAAATTCATAATTTATACTTTCAAAACGATGTCAGTGATGTTTCTTGAATCTCCCTTATTGCGAACAACATAAAAACAGTTGTATAGTTACAGATTTACCAGTTTCTATAGTACTTATCATATATTGCCGTATACCTACATTTTTTGATGTGTAAACATCTATTACGGCGGTATGAGGGTAAATCTCGGGAAATAGGACGCAATTATAAATTGCGTGTAATGTATAAGCTGTTGTCATGACAACTAATAATAATATTTATTATCGAAATTACTTTGAATAAAGATACCAATGTTCATATATCCCAATCACAATTCCGTTCCATTTTTACTGCTCACGCGACATTTACACATCAACGTCTCGAATGCTAGCAGACTCGTTATTTCTTCATTTTTACTGCTTTTTTTTTGCCGAATAGATGGTATTTTTTTTTGTGTAATAAAAGTGTTTTTTTTTATTTGATATTACAATATTGAAACAACAAGTTTTATTTTCCACGGAACAACTTACACGGCACATAAAACACGAAATAGAAATCCACATATTCATAACACGATTTTTTCTTCTGTCCATACTATTGTTCAAGTACGAGGCCTAGATATTTTTCTCCCAGAAAATATCGTTATTTTCTAATTTCGACGTTATGTTTTCAACATTATCCTGTTCGTTAGGTCATAACTAAAATTACACGAGTTTATATTAGTATTTTCCGAATATTCCTGTGTTCTTAAATTCTAAACAACAGAATTGTGCACAGTTGAGGTGAAGTACGTTAAGAGAGTTTCATTTCAAGCACGACTTCAAACGGTGTTTGTTTTGTATCCGCGGAACTAGGTATTTATTTTTTGCACTTGACAAAATCCGAGTCATTGGTTCCGACTTTTAAGAGTTCGAGTCCGACTGTCCAATAGTAATTAATTATTATTATTAGTTATTAACTAATAATACGCGTGTACGTAGTAAAATAATAATAAAATTATCGATTTCGGATTTCGCCTAACGTTACTGGATGGCTTCGCGAAGAACTGCTTAACACGAATGCATGTGACCATTACACTAGGTAACGCGGTTCGAAATATTAAACCGCAGTTTTAATCCTTTAACGATTTTACGGAACAATAGGAATGCCAACACGCACGATTTAGTCGGCGATTTTCATGTAAAAATAATAATAATAATAATAATAATAATAAAATCATCTAAATCTGAAATTGTTGTTTAATGATTGTATTATGATTATATATTTTGAATTTAGCATGAAGGCTTATTTAACCGACAACTAGCGAGAGTTCTTTATGATTGTTATGTATGTTTTTGCAGCACGAATTCTAACATCGCCGGCTTGTTTCCGATCATTTTTTTTTTTTTTTGTTTTTTTTTTTTTTTGTATAGATATTAAGAATACGATCGAACGTGTCGTCGGGTGAACAAGGTGAAAACGAAAGCCGATCCATGATCAAGGTAACAATATCGTAGCCGTCCGTATTTCATTTTTTTATTTTCTCTTCTCTCATTTTCTTTTTTCTTTTCCTGTGCGCGCGTGTGACTATCATAATTCGTATCCACCCATCCCGGTCTTATTACCGTCACTTTATTTTCAACTTAAAAAGTCTGAACACGTTTTTATATTATACCGATGAAGAGGAATTCCTGTTCAGAATTTGGTATACCACCTATCCACCAAAGGCAAAATGTGATTTGTCGGCGATTTATAAAAACGCGTCGTGTGGTTTTCCTCCTGCGGGCGTCCGCGCGTGTACGTGGCCAACGTATATGCGCCGTGAATTTCAAAAACCAGATGTGGTGGACACGGGTCATTTCTCCGCTCACGCGTTCACTTCGGCATCGACACGTTCTTCTACTTCTTCACCTAAAACCCGTATAAAAAAAAAAAATACACGGTGCGTTATTATTACGCACGGTGTTGTTGTACGACTGCAAATACTATATATACATATATATGGTATCCACATTCGTTACAATAATAATCATTATTTAAATAATATATTATATTTTAAGTGTTAATAATCGCCGCACGACTACCAATGCTAACGCCGCATAATACGCACCGAAATCGTAATCGAATACCTAACGTCTTCCTCCATATTGTACGCTCGCCTGGCCTGAACTTTTAACCGCAGCATTAGTTCCGCTCCCGACTTGAATCGCTACTTAAACGCGCATTTTTACCCTAACACACCCGTCGATCTTAACACACACACACACACACACACACACACACACACACACAATTGATCGTTCGTCACGCGTTTTGTTTCACAAACGTTGATTTTCAGTGGTTAAAGGGGAAAAGTGAATCGCAGGGGGGGGACTTAGCTTGACGTCCACTATCTAACCGTAATTGGACGTATTTAACGGGGTAGTTTTGTTTTGAAAATCAAACGGTTTAATCAAATACTACGTTTTCGCGATAATTTCATGTTAAAATTGTTTCAATAAAACGTACAAATAACGTGTATATTTTTATACGTTTACTCTAGGGCTGACGGTTTTTCGGATATACCGTCAATACCGGTACCAATACCGGTATTTGGAAATTTGTGTGTTAAACGGTATACCGTTAAAACCGTTCTTTACGGTAAACCGTATAATACGGTATACCGAAAAAAACTTGTATTCGTTGAAGTAATCTTTTAATGTTTTGTGAATTATTTCTGTTTAGAAAATCGGGTTTTCACTATCGGACCATTAAGATTCATAATATACTTTGTATATAGTAATTTATAATACCTATATATTTTTTATTATTAGTTATTTCATCATTATTCATTACTTAATATTGTAATTTACAAATTATTCAGCTTCAGTAATGTAGATTAATTTTTAGTATTTGCATCCCAAATTTTTAATTATTTAAATGTCAATATTTTTAAAAAATAAATCAAATGCACCAATATTCGTATTTAATCTTTTAGACTATAATAATTGATTGAAAATTTTGGATTTCATTTATACTAGTCATTACATTGTTTGATAGTAGGTACTCCATAATTCCAGATTGTCTTTAGATATAATAATTGGCAATAAAAAGCTGTCCAGATATAGACGATGGGACTGATGGAAGTTTGTCCACTGTCCCTTCGGTCTTCGGACAGGACAGTGCATTAATTAAATTTTGGTATACCGGTAAATATCGGTATTTCGGTATACCTGTACTTTTCGGTATTTTACGGTATACCGTTTCAAACCGGTATTGAAATCAATTCCGTACTTTCGGTATTCATTTTCAATACCCTCAGCCCTAGTTTACTCTTTTCCGATAATTTTTCATTTATTTATGTATTTCTTCAAAACCCGCTTTTTGGCGACGAACGACTATATCATCACCAGTAACTATTTATATCAATAGTTCATTATAATAGTGGTACCGTCACGAAAACCCGTTGTCATTGATATGCGATACGACTATGATAATTACACGAATTATCATTCATTCATTACCGTTTTTACCGCTTATACGCACACATTTTTGAATTTCTAATGTATTTACGGGAAGTTACTTAAATCAAGCGAAAATTTGAACCGATCCCCGGAATTAAATCTCTCAAGACGATGCTAAACTTAAACTAAAGAAGAGATTAAAATAAGTAAGAAGGTTTACCAATCTCCTCCGGTCCTCCGCACACTTTAACCACTGGTAATTTTTGTGAAAAATTATAAGATTTGTTACATTTGTTAACGTTATGTATTTTAATATATTGATTGTTCGCTTTAACGAAACGCTTGACGAAAAAAAAAAGTAAAATAACAACGCTAACTAATCACGTAACGTTATTTTCTTAGCGCGATAATATAATCACAATAATCATTACTGATTAACACGCGATTAATGCGCATCCTTAATCCTTAACAATGCATGCAATTTTTTTTTTTTTTACCGAAACAAGATCAGCGGATTAATTTCGAGTTATATAATAATTATTTTTTCAATACAATACGGTAAAACACGGGTTCTGGAATTACGAAGTGCGTACGATTATATTATATACACATTTTTTAAATTACGACAAATGATGACATATTTTCTAAACGCGTACGTACGTACGTAAGGGCAAATAGTAGCCACAATATTTATAGTTTCACTTTTGAAAATGTACTAATGAGATTATAGACGAACACAGCGACATAATCACCTAATATTTTTATTTTTTTTTGAAAACCTATAATAATAATAATTGTTCGTTGTACCTAGATAAAAATAGAAATTCTGATATGAAATATTAAAACGATTATTTTACTCATTACGCACTGTACAGTGTATAATATAAAATTCCCATTAACGCACATATATTATTGATTTCGGTAACTAAACGTGAGAAACGTCAAGTTTTATAAGCGTTAATAAATGATTGTTTGTATTTTACAAACATATAGTGTATTATTCTTTAAGTACACACAACTAGTAGCTGTTAATATTACCTTGAAACTTTTGAAAGCAATATAATTTAATTAACTTCACGCCTATAAATGTATGATATCTCACATATTATTGTAAAAAAAAAAAAAAATTGTTCGAAAATTTTATGTTACAAAAACGTTATTTTATAATAATTAATTACTTATTTTACGCGATTATTATTATTATTTTTTTTTATATAAACATTTGCAAGTATTGTAATTCCGCGTTCATCAAATGAAATTGACCGTAAACGATTTAAATGTAGAAAAATACTTGATAGGAATGTATGATGCAATAACAGTTTTTTTTTTGTACTCGTCTTAAATAACTATAATTATCGTCTATTTGAAAATGCGGTTATTAAATTGTAATCTAGTAATTTTTCCTCGTTTAACATTTTTACGAGTTTTATTTCCTCGATCATTTATGTAATTAAACGTATTTGTTTGACAAACTAACGGATTAAAATAGGTACGATCATAATAATTATTATTATTATTAGTATTATGAGGGTTTTAAATATTTAAAAAATGAAATCACATTTTCACAGTTTAATATTTAATTTCTACAAAATTTTACACAGTATATATTTAATAAATATAATATAAATAAATATATAGCGTAGGAATAAAGATATCTATAAATAGTCCCAAAAAAATCTGTTTAGCATGCTGTACCAATAGGTATGATTCTATTTTGGACGGGTAAGGTCGTGTATGTATTTTCGTATTAAATCAAAATCAACTATTAAATAATATTAATAAAGAGTTTGAGCTAATTTCGTTGTTTGCGTTTTTAAATAAAATATTTGTCTGTAATATGTATATAGTATATATATATATATATATATGTACATACATATATAATGTACATATTTAATTAAAGATCAGGTACATATAAATAAATGTGTTTTTTTGTAGATATAAACGTAAATTAGGAGTACGGCAAATAAAGATTTAATGAAAACATCATATTATAATACATTTTGTCAAATAATAATGGTAATTTTTATTCATTATTAAATGAAATACTTGAAACTTTGGAGTACCTTTGCCGCACTATAAAGCGTACTTCGCGTAAAGTAAAAACTCATCTTTATAACAATAATAGCTTATTCGATATTTCCAGACTTACAATATCATTCAAAATTGTATATAAGTGAAGGAGTTATTTTCGTTGTTGTGTTGGGAAGCAAAAATATATTTTATTGTCAACTGAAATTTATTAATTTTATTTTTATACGATTCGCGTTGTATCATATTAGTGACGTTAAAATAATGAAATGAGTTATTTTGTCTATTTGAAATGTGTTTATTAATGCATTACACATTGATTTATAATGACACAAAATTTATCATTAGTGTATTACTTAGTATTAATCGTTTACATTTACACGATAATAATATCATTATTATTTTAGTTCCTGAACATGGCCAGTGTGTTTATGAGGATATTCAATTTGATATGCATGATGCTACTTATTGGACATTGGTCTGGATGTTTACAATTTCTTGTACCTAGTTTACAAGGATTTCCAGCCAATTCGTGGGTTGCTATTAACGAGTTACAGGTATTTGAAGTTTTTGTTTTAAAAATATTAAAATTTTTTTTTTTTTTTAATATAGAAAATATGTCGTGAATAACATATTTTCTTTGTATAGGTAACTTAAAAGTATTACGATCCTAAATATAATATCTTATAAATTACAAAAGATGAGTTTAAATAATATCTGTGACACGACATACGAATTGCATGAAAAACGTATATTAACAGTTATTTTGACAAGTGTTATTTTGCGGAATTTAGCTATAAAAATAATATAATAATAAATTAGTAAAATTTGTGGCTCACTGAAATCGATAATTAGGAAAAGAAATAGGGTTTGTATAATATTATTATTTTGTTTTGTTTTAGTTTTTATATAAAAAAATTAATAGTAATTATTACAATGTGATGACATTTTCATTAAGTAAAAATTGAATAATTAAAAAATATTTTATTTTGCGTAGTGTCTGTTTCTTACTTAACATTGTAAAGTCATGATACCTACTTTAGAATTAGTTGTGTCACAGAAGCCTTGCCATATTTTTATAAAATTAAATTTACCGTTTTATTGGATGCCAGAGCTAACGTGTACTCGATAGTCAATAAAATTTAATTACTTGCATGTATTTGAAATATTATATATATAATTTTAATTATTATTAACATTGTAGAAAATTAAAAACAATTACATATAATTAAAATTTTTCATGAATTATTTTAAACTAAATTAATTTTCAAAAACATGTAATTGAATTAAAAAATATATTAAAAGTTTAATATAACACCATTAAAACATTATGTTATAATTTGGCCCATATACGTGTAATTTATGGATAAATTTTATAGCGAAACGTGTTAATACAGAAATGTATATGAAATGTATTATGTCTACTAAAGTAGACAAACAAGTTAGTTTATACGTGAACAAACGTATTGCGACAAATGATGCGATAAATAATGTTAAATTATAAATTGAAGGAAAACCTATATTTCTACCTCATTATTTTATAAATTGTCTTCTTAAGTTTGTATCTGGCTAACTGGCTTAGATCGAATAACAAATGTAATTTAAAAAAAAAATTACCTATATTCAAAACGTATAATATGCAGTATAGTTCATTTAGTTTTTGAGCGTACCAATGTATTGGTAAATTACATCCCAAAAATTCAGACAATGAGACACAGAAAGTGCGATGTGTGCACGGTATTATGTAGGTAGCGTTATAATTTAAATTTGGAAAACTGAAACTCTATATTGTATAAAATGGAGCTTTGCTGTTTTGGATTTGCATGTACTTTAAAGATTCAGCTTTCGTAGAACTGATCGAAACCGATGTATTAAGAATCGATTGGAAATGATAATGTTACCAATAACTTAAATTTTATCTCTGTGGATTACTCTGTAAGATACACGTCAAAACTCTTCGAAAAGGTTACTTACAAGTAAACGGAAACTCGACGAAGTAATTTTTTTTTTAGAATTTCAGCTACAATATTGATTTTTTAAAATTGATGTTGTATTAAGTATTGTTCTTTGAACAAAATCCAGCTGAACAATGTGTCTTCTTGAAATATTTTATGTGTGTCATCTGATTTGTGGTTAAATAATTCATAAAAATACACGATTTGGATTTTATCCAAATACCCTTTTTATTTACCTAATATTAAATTACGCGTAAAAATTAGTTTTTTTAGATGTACGAGTAAATAATTTATATGTTACGTTATAGGAGTGGCTATATAATTGAGTTTAACGGTAGCTATTGTATTGATGTTCTAGGAGGCCAACTGGGCAGAACAATATTCTTGGTCATTATTTAAAGCTATGTCACATATGTTATGCATTGGTTACGGTCGGTTCCCTCCACAATCGTTAACTGACATGTGGTTGACCATGTTATCTATGATTAGTGGAGCCACGTGTTATGCTTTATTCTTGGGACATGCTACCAATTTGATACAGAGCTTGGATTCATCCCGGCGGCAATACCGTGAAAAGGTTTGATACATTTGGACAGAAATTATTATATAATAGTGATGACTGATGACTTATTTATATTTACGAAGTATATTATGTTGTATTGTTCATAACAGGTCAAACAAGTAGAAGAATATATGTCATATAGACGACTGCCATTAGACATGCGGAAAAGAATAACGGAATACTTTGAGCATAGGTATCAGGGAAAGTTTTTTGACGAAAAGTGGATATTGGATGAAATGTCCGACAAACTGCGTGAGGTGAGTCGGGAAATAATTTATAAATCACGGAAATGTCATATAAGAACTTTGAACTCTGAATCTAGGACGTTCGAAATTATACTTGCCGGAGGTTAGTGACAAATTTGCCACTTCTGCAGAACGCCGACACAAATCTTCTTACTGAACTCACTGACTGTTTAGAGTTTGAGATGTTCCAGCCTGGTAATTTTTTTGTTTTTATAATAATCTTCGGGAAGACAATGGGTACAATTTTTTCACATTTCGTTTTAACGAGAAACGCGACGGCGCGGCGGTTGAGTGGAGTGGGGAACTAAGGAAAACAACAATGTACTGTAATATGGTATGCAAGATTTAACGATTTTCAAATAAGAAATTCTGCTCGGGGTTGGGTGATAGATGGCCTTGCCTTTAGCAAGACGGAAAAGAGTGGGTAGGAAATAAAAGAAAAACATAAAAAAGTAAACACACAAGAAAAAATACATAACTTTTAGGATGAAGGGAATTCGGTTTTGAAATGGTACTACAGTGTCGCCAGAGCCGAGCTTAAGTACATTGTACATATTATAGCAATTTGTGAATGTGGGTCGTTGAATCATGCTCACGATTGGTAACTTAAAGATGTGTACTACCGGTAATATGGCAACATTTCGTTAAGTCCTATGAATACATTAAATGTGCTTCAAAACTAGTATATTAATGAAAATCCCTAGATTAAAGCGTACAAAATGCATAATTATAATTATATTCCATTTAACGAAACTCAAGTGTCGATTAAATTAAAACTTTTACTCATTATACAGTTATAGTATTTCAAAGGCGTTCAATATTTGACTCGATTATATAAAACCAAAACACATATTTTTATATTTGTTGACGTTGATTTTTTTTATATATTATTATGTATAATATAAGTCTTTTAATAAATAATATTTGACTTTTTTATTTTTTTTTTTACAACTATCGTCATCTAATATATATATAAATCTCGTGTCACAGTGTTTGTCGCCAATCTCTCCTCCGAGACGGCTCGACCGATTTTAATGAAATTTTTTTTGTATATTTGGTAGGTATGAGAATAGGTTTCAAAGTATTTTCACCCTCCTACCACCAACGAGAGTGGTAGCTAATACGGAAAATCTTAGGATTCTAGGCGTTAAACAGTTAACATGGTGACCATTTAAATTGTTATTAAAAAAAAAAATTTATAATTTATTATACAATATACTAAAAAACATGCACGATGTTCGTCCTCGATAAACTCCGTAACTACTTAACCAATTTTTATTTTAAATTATAAATTATTTTTTAATAACAATTTACGCCTAGAATACAAAAATTTCCCGTATTATATATATATATGAACAAGTTTTCGTTCAAAACTGCGAACGGTCGAAGACAGGTTATTCAGCTAGTTTACTAAATAAATATTATTTAAGGGCCCTGTTCGTGGGGTTCTTTTAATAAGGGCAAAATATAGGCAATCAGTAAACTCGTCGTCAACGCCCGACGTCTTTGTGTTAGTCGAAAATGATTAGTAGTATTATTGCACTTCGCATGTGTGCTGGGGTATATACGCATGAGCTATTGGTGCGCACAATTCAACGGCACCGAGAGAGAGAAAATTAAAAGCTAGATTTTTTTTTTTGAAAACATGATTTACATGAAGAATTATTAAGCTTTGTAAAATTATCTGATTTCAATAATTTTTTTAGAAGATTTTCTACAGGCTGCGTTGGATCGATTTTTAATTACATTAATTAAAACCACGAAAAAATATGTTCAAAAGCTTTAGAAAATTCCCCGTATTCAAACTCTTATTATAGCGTTTAGAAGTAGAACTTTGAAAATAGAAGTCTAATCACTTTGATAAAAGTCTCAATTCTTCCAACGGAAAAGGAAAATGATCGAAATCGAATCACCTTACGAGGTGGCGTGAGAGTTTTTCGCTTAAGGCATGTATAAAAATGCTCGCACGCAAGCCTCTTACCATAAAACGTAAAATAAAAATATTTATTGTTACTTTAATTTTAAAACCAACATAGGCCAATATTACAACATTAAAATAAATAAATAAATACCTTAATAATAATAATAATAATATTAATAATAATAACACATAATTTTGTTTCCTTAATATTTATATTTAATATTATCAGTATTATACTCGTTTTATGTATGACCAAGATTCTCTAATATTTTCTACACAACTAATGTTCGTATTTGAACACTAAAATTTAACAATTTATTAATAAATGAAAACCATTTAATAATTAAAACAAATCAAGTTTTTTTCATGTAGAAAATTAACACAATAAAATACAATATTAAATAATATTACATTTTTTTCATGTAATTTTTTTCTTTCTTGGGCATTAAAAAAATTCTTCAATTATAACACTATAATAAATTTTAACAGTTAGTTGTGATTTAATGTTTAGAATCGCCAGCGCATTTAGTCAGTCTGTCAGCGAAAATACTTGAATTAATTTTTCAAATTAATTTTGCTTAAATATTTTTTGCTCCTAAGATATGCCGCCACCGGGCATGTGCCCACCCGTGCCCCCCAAAATACGGCCCTGAATTTAGTACCTGCTGGAAAGTGACGCATTAACGTAAGTAACACTTTTTGTATGACAAAGTGTTCACAGAAAAAAGAAACACAACAATTAAAAAAAAAAAAATTTTTTCGCTTTGTTCTGAATCTAAAATTAGGTTGATTTTAATAAAATATGAGTACTAGTTAATGTTTCTTTTTTTACAATAAATCGTCAGAAAAGCTTGATCGAATGTACTAATACAGGTTAAATAATATAATATTGTACGTTATTGAATATTGAATAGATAAAGTGAACAGAAATAGTGAATATTATACGAGTAGATATAGTATAGGAAGTGCGAGTAAAATGGGTTTGTGATTAAATATTAATTGAATGTACAGTAATTGTCTATCGATATTAATTATTCAGTATATTTGGTTCCAGTAAACAATTACGATAATTTATACTTTATTGTGTTTTCAATTATTTTGTATACAATTACAATATTAATCATGTACATACAGTGTTTACACATATTAGATAATTTATTGTTATTCCAGCTTATTGTTAATTCATAGTAATTAATTAGTAATAGTCAATTCACATGTGCCCCCGCCTAATACAAATAATGACTTAAATAATTATTAATTAATTAAATATTTAATAATAATATGTATAGCACAAAAATGAAAATATATTTACTATTACATTAATACGTGTGAAATGAACCGAAATCACGTAATTTTTAAAGCGTTATCAAGTATTTTTTTTTTTTTTTTTATAAAATTAGATATATTTTTATAGGTGGGGTAAAGAGACCGCTGAAATTAATTAAATTTCGCATTCAGTGATTTTATCATATTTGGTATATCTATAACTTATTATACACGATATATATGTATACACACACACATATAGGTAGTTTTTTTCATTCTAACGTAAAATTAATGATAGTTAATCAATTTCTGCTGAAAATGGACGAATAGATTTTTGAAGATATTTTACCACTTTATAAAAAAAGTAGAGCTTGTTGATTTAAAAATAGCATTTCAATATATCACCGAGGGGACAGCCTAAACATAATGCC
Organism: Slavum lentiscoides; assembly: GCA_032441835.1. Lineage (NCBI taxonomy): Eukaryota > Metazoa > Arthropoda > Insecta > Hemiptera > Aphididae > Slavum > Slavum lentiscoides. The sequence goes on along the minus strand of CM063712.1, from coordinate 4,533,317 downwards.
ACCTTGGGAATTGATTTCTTTTCTTTTTTAAACGATAACGAATATCAGCTAGGCCATCGATTTCCTTTGTTGACATGCGTATAAGAAACTACATTTGTTCGTAAAAAATACTATTTTAGATTTAGAATTAACGGTCCAAGTAAAATACGTTATATTATCGTTGTATTTAACACGTGGTTAAATGTATTTTTCTATATTTTATACTATTGAAAAAAAAATGAATAAAGTCGATTGTACATGATTTCATATTTAAAATACTAACTTATAGTATACATTTTGTTAGTTAATAACTGTTTAGTAAAGAGAAAAAAATTAACAGCTTACATACATATATATATAATTATATACAATAATTCACAACGAGCTCAAAGAATAACGTATGTCATAAAATGAAAGTTTAAATGGGATGCGTGCACTGTCCGCGGATTTTCTTACTGATGTAAAAGATCTCTATAATAACTTAATTAAAACAAACCCAGCTGACGGTAAATAGGTGATTTCTACCAGAGAAAAAGTCGTGTAACCTAATCTCATGATGTACATTTCTTGTGACAGTGGTCGGTATGGTTATATTATATTCTCTTTGTTCATATTTCGGTATTCTCGAATTAAAACGGATACGTTAACTTTTAACTAAAATGTACGTCAAAGAAGTTTTCAAATTTCAAACAAAAAGTATACGTCCTTTGAGCCGTGAGTGTCGGTAGTATTTACTGATAAGGCCAACAGGTTATTGTTAAAGTGAAATGTTTGATCTTATACGAATTCATCAATCATTTAACCATTTAAAAAAAATAATTTAATAAATGTATAAGGGTGCAGTTTATTGGTGTTAAACAATGTATTAATCGTAGGGAAATAATATTTAGTGTTTTAATAACTTATTTGAAAAGTCGATATTAATGATTTATGTTGAACCTACATAAAAAATAGAAAAATTAAAACTATTTATAATTATTACGTTATTGGTCATTGCATTTAATTTAATTATTTAAATATGTTCAAAAATTTGTATCAGACATTATATCGTTTAAACTTATTTAAACTTAAAATTCAGTTGGAAAGATAAACACACATTTATATTATTATGATTGTTATATGCAATGTGCATGTGATTTATCGTGGACCGTGTGTTTTCTAAGTTGTTAGTTGAACCTGGTGTGTAATTATAATTTGAAACAACATAAATAATAGCTTGTCATTTATACGAAAATCAATAATAGGTTATATAGTATATGTCGTTAACTAATTTTACAATATGTTATATCAAAGTTTGAATTGAAATATATTTGATCAGTCATAATGATATACAATTATTATTATGAGTAGGCATTTACATAAACTATCATCATTTTTATTCAAATAAATAAAGACTTACATTACAGTTACAGTTAGAGACTAAAATTATTAAAAATTATTATAAATAATACATAGTATTGATTGATAAAATAATACGGCACTAGGACCCGAGGATATTCACTTATAGACACACGTCCTAATGAAAATATGATTAGTAGGAGAAAAAATAATAAGTTAGTCTCGACAATAAATATTCATATTAGCTTTGTAAGACCCGAACTAAATAATAAATAATATATAATATGACGTATCGCCTCGTGCTCTGGGTCACAGTGTTCTGCTAACTCATGCAAAGAGCGACGATGCGAAGAAATTGTATTTTTGTTACAATGTGCTGTACGAAAAGAGTATCCTTTATAAGTAGCGTGATACGCCGAAAAAAATATTTTTCTCAACTCCTTAATATTTAAGTTATAGAAATTTGAACATTTTCGTTAAATAAGTAAAGTATAGAATATGAAAAAGAGTACAAAATTAAGTAATGAAATAAATATATATATAATTAATTAATTCTCATGTAATGCCAAGCAGGACAGTAGGGCCGTACACACACACACACACACACACACACACACACACATATATATAAAATAATATACGTTGATGCCGTTAACTTTACTTTAGAACTTTAGAAATGTCATTATCTATGAAACGAGAACAGCCGAGTTTTAAAATACTAGTCTGATTCATTTATCGCAATCTTAACCGAAAGTTTTGGAATTGATAACATACAATATATAGAAACTACGTGAGAGGGTATTACCAAAGGATTTGCGTGTTTAAAATAATACATTTTACACACCATGTGATGTATAAATATATTAATAATAATCATTACAAATTCAACAAATTAGTTTCATTACGGTTTTATAATATGACGTAGCATGGGACTGCGTCGTAATAATTCTGTCATATAAATAGAATTTTGTGAAAGAAGCATCGTTCGGCGATGAAAATATACTCAAATTTGATTGAATTCATCTGATTTTATAATTTTTAATTTTTTTAAATTTCTTTAAATTTTCACAATGTTTTATTCCATTGAGTTCGAAATCCCTCTTTATTTCATGAGCTTTTGAAAATACTGACCTGGGAGATTTATGTCGCTTTTTATCCAAACGACCAGCGTGATACGTAGTCACTCATGGTTAAAGATCGGATATTTATGTTTTTATATTTTTTTACTGATACTACGCAGAGCATAAAAACGACTGGTCTAAAGAGATAAATTTTCGTATAAACAAAGCGGAAAAAACCTTATACGCACCAATGAAATTTGTTAACTCCAAAATGCTATCGAGGAGATCCAAAATGAGATTATATGTGTAAATTATAAGATCCCTATTGGCATGCGGTTGTGAAGCATGGACGAAAACGACGGTAACGGATAGGGGCTGAGGACATTTGAAAACAAAGTATGGAGAAAAATCGGCGGCCCTGTGTTCGACACGAATATGGGAAGTTGGCGAAGAAGATACAATAGGGAACTGCAAGGAATGACAACGGCTTTGGCACCAGTAACTAACGTCATCAAAGGTCAAAGAATCCAATGGCCACATCCTAAGAAGAGGTGAAAACGGCCCTCTAAGGGTGGTTTTCGGATGGAAACCTCCAGGAGAACGACCACGGGGACGTCCCAGAAAGAGGTGGATTGACGGGGTGACAGAAGATCTGAACGCAAAGGTTATAGAAGATTGGCATGAAATTGTGTAAGATAGAGAAAAGTGGCGGGATATCGTAGTGACGGCTAAGACTCTTAGAGGGTATTATGGCCAGAGAAGGGAATATGCAGCCCTAACTGGATGAGCTTTCACGACAATTCATTTTCCTATGAACTGATATACAAACATTTTTAGCGCATATAATGCATATTACAAGGTTAAAGATTATTTCGTGCAAAATGATACGTTTTAGGAGTATAATGTTTAAGTAATTTTTTTTAATGATTAGGAGTAATTTAACTGTTTTATAATTTTTAAATAAATATTGTTACTTTTATTTGTTTTTTCAGTATTTAATACGTTTTTATGAAACATCGTATATTTCCAAAAAAAAAAAAAGAATATCTACGCGTATAAAAGATTATTTTGATGAAATTAAATAGAGCATCATAGAGACGCATCATATTTTTAGGATTTTAAACTCGTATAAATCCGGTAGTTCATTCATGCGGTGATTGTCGTTTTGCAGGGGACACTATCATGCGCGAGGGGACGGCCGCCACAAAGATGTACTTCGTGCACGAGGGTATCGTCGAAGTGTTGGTGGCCAGTGGTCAAGAAGTGGTGGCCACGCTGGGTGACGGCAGTTACTTCGGGGAGACATGTCTGTGGGCGTCGGGTGCGCGGCGTCCCGTCAGCGTCCGGGCCGACACGTATTGCAACCTGTTCTCCTTGTCGGCCACAGCGTTCACTCGGGTCATGGACCGGTACCCGATGTTCAAGGACCACGTGACTGCTGTGTTAGCCGATCGTGCCAATCGCATGGCCAACATTGGCCAGCATTTCGTCGCCGGTGACACAAAACTGTGATCGGGAATCTGTTGGTTTGACCGAAATACAATAATATTAATAACGATATATTATTATAATGTTGTATAATATTTCGGTTTATATATATATATATATATATTTTCTCGACTAAATGACTATTAATATAGAGCTGATAATTAACTATTGCCATAAAACATTACTTATTTAATTATATTTGATTTTACACGATTATTGTATTAAAAAAAAAAAAAAATACATGATTATTAATTTTAGGTATACTCGAACAAATGTATTTTACTTTATCCTGCAGTCAGCTGTCTCGTGAATTATGTTCTCAGTATGGTATATAAGGTAGCAAAAAAAACCATAATGTGTCTATCGATAAAACGATAAAAGTAAGTGGATTCAGCGACGGTAAAACTGCGAGAATACCTACCTTTATTTTTTTTTTTTCGAAACGATTGATTTGTTGCCCCCCTAAGGATTCCCGGTGTGGATTAGGTTGACGTTGACTCGTATATATTGCGTGCGACTGTGTGTTTGTGTATGCGTTTAACGGGAAAAGTGCGACGCGTCAAATGGGTTCGATCTCATCGTATATAAATTCCATCACACCGCGGAGACGTTTTGAATTATGTAGGCTTATTTGTAGAATTGTACAGTGTTAAACGCATTGATATTTGTAATAATTATTATTAAAATAATAATAATAATAACTGTGGTCGAATGGGAAATATAAGTTTTTCGTTTATATATGTTTCGTATCGAAAGAGAAAATAATTGAATATTATAAAACGGCGGAAACACGCGAACATGCGTTTCAAACTAATGACGCAATTTTAGACACTTTTAACGCAATTTTACGGTTATTGCGGGTTTTGTTTCCCGTAGAGAATTGATTTTCTTTTTCGTTTTTCTGTTGCGGCGGGACGGCGGTTTGGGGGAAATTGCGTGTTGTTTGATTTTCCGTATTTGTTTTGTACGATTTAATAATACTTGCGCGGGGTTGAATTGTCTTTTAGAGAAGACCTTTAAGGAATATTCAACGATATGTAAATCGGTCGCGATATCAGATATACCTACTCGGGAATCGAAATTAAAATCTATACTGGCAAAGACCGTCATCAGAGGACGCCGCGAAAATAAGAGACGAAGGTAAATTAATTTTGAACTTCAAAACGTGAATAATGTATAGTGTATTATAAATATTTATCAATATAAACCGTGGAATACAAAAGTAACACATTATAATATTTTGATTACGTCGTGACTGCGGAATCAATATATTGTAATGTATGATGAACAATGCGATTGGTAGGTAATATATGTATATGGAATCATTAAAATTAGTTTTCAGGCTAAAGTAAATGAAATTTACCGTAGTCTATTTCTTTATAAATGGTTGTCATAAATGAATGCATCGTATGAATTATTAAAAGCGCTTTTATATAGTGTGTGTGTGTGTGTGTGTGTGTGTGTGTGTGTGTGGTTCAAAAAGTGACCTAAAACACTTTATTTGTTTCAAACGGAATGTGACACATAATATGATTTAATTTAAATTAATTTTTATAGACGGCTACGCGCATCAAAATATCATTAATGAGTTATACTATAATAGTTTATTTGAATGAAGAGTATAAATTAGTGACATAGAGCAGTTCAATTGACTGTACGATTGACGTTTAAAATAGTATACAATATGATTTATTATGTTTTGTAGTTGGTAATTTTTGCATTTGGGCGTAGATAAATGAAAAAAAATTTTTTTGCGAGTTCATAAGTCGCATACAATTCGTATGTGTTTATATTATACAATATTATATATTTTAATTGAATTATTTCGATTTTTATTGCACAGAAGTCACGAAGAGTCAAAATGGAAACACTTATTAGGCGTTTCAGACGATGTATCGTTCAACCGATTGCATCGGAATTTATCGAAATAATTCTCAACGTGTATTTTATTTGCGTGACGTCGGAACCAAACGAATGAAAACAAATCAAATAAATTGAGTTAAAAAGAATTTTTTTTTTTTGTGTTTTGTGTATATAAAGCGTATCGTTTTATAAAATTGGCCGAAGGTAAAACACTATCAAGGAATTTTATCTTTAGTTGTGACGTTACAGATAAAAACAGAATAAATTATAAATTTACATATTAATTTATCTAAAGGGACCAGCGTTAGATATGCTCGTGTTACATTAATTTTAAATTGTTAATATTGTCTGTACTGTAGTAATTATTCATGTAACTATGCGAGTAATATATATTACTCGCATTCTATTTGAGCAAAATAATTAGGCTTGATGCACTAGTAGTTGATATTTTAATTTTAGATATTATGTCAATTCATATAGAAATGAGTTCTGTGAAAAATTAAGAATTTCGAATAAATAATGGAATGCGTTTTAATAGGAATTTTTACGTTAAAATCAATAAAACAAAGTCGAACAACGATTTGAATAAAACGAATTCCGATTTTTCTGATCGTTCATAAAACGTAAGAAAAGAAAAATGAATAGTATTAATTTGTTGTTTGATCTTTTCGGCGCACTGGCAAATTGTTTAATATCTTAAACAATTTTTATTGGGTCACTTGTATTTAAATTAGAATTCTTTATCGAATCGAGATGAAAATCTAGTTACGCTGGCATAGAAAATACGTATATGTTACTAGAAATGTTTTGAACTTACTATTATTTTATTAATTTTTCTCTAACAAAAACCGTAAAAGCGACACTATCAGTTCGGTGTAGTTATGTACATAAATTACATTTCTGTCACTTATACGATATATATACTCGTATATTTCAATTTTGAGCGAAGTAAAGAATTTATTGGTACTACAATGATGTATTTGTCTGTGAATTTTTTTTCGTATAGAACTAGTGCTCCGTTTTTTATTACTTTTCGATAGAAAATCAAATCTACTTGGTACGTTTTTCGATTTTCTCTCAATAGTTTTCTTTAACGCATCAAAATTTAATTAAACTTTTGCTATGCATCCAAAATATTAAAAAAAAAAAAAAATAGTACTATTTTCGACACATACAATTTTCACTAAACCGATAATTGGTTTTTTTTTTATAATTCTAAAAGGCAAACAACAATATTTTCAAACACTTATCATTTTTATTAATTATTAATTTTAGAAACATACAAATACGAACATTTGATCATTTTTGGCTTAAATATAGTATTTGGGAAATTTCAATAATTTCCGGACTTTTATGTTTAAAAATAAATATAATTTTTAATTTTAAGGCCGAAAACCTGAAAATTGAATACAAAGTTTATCATATGATATTCTTACAGTAGTGAAAAATTTCCAAAATCGATATTAAAACATTATTACTTTTCCTAAGCGTTTAATGTTCTCATTTTGTGTGAATTGGACAATTATTACGTAAAACGACGTATTTTCGAATTCATAACAGGGTCAATTTTTGTATTTTAGGGCACAGAATTTAATACAATAGTAAAGATATATATATATATATATAATATATTAAATTCATAAAAATTGATTTAATTAAAAATTATTTTAAAACGTTTCAAATTTATTGTTCATCATAATAATCCACGCATCGCTCAAAATCGTTCTTCAATACAAATTTATCAGAATAATAAAACTTTAAAATCTGAGTCTTACGTGCATGCAATATGTTCGGTTAATATTAATATAATATAATTTCGGGTGGAATTTCAGGTTCATTTTGACGCTATCACGGGATGGTGTCAATTTTCCGATAATTAGAGCCTTTCACCAATCAATATATTAAGTGAAAAATGTTTAAAAAATATATATATATTTTTAAATATAATTTAATACAAAAGAAAAACAAGTTATTTATACATACATAATTACCATTAAATAAAGAATAAAAAGATGAATTTTTTAAATGTTTTGAGTAAAATTAAAATTTTAATTTAGTGTGGAAGTGACATCAAATTGTGCATTGTATCATTCAGGAAATTAGTCTGTACGGATATTTCATCTATTAATTATTACCGCAATAAAAAGTAATTTATTTTGCATTTACAAACTCATCTTATATAATACAGTTTTTATTACATTAAGTTAAAATAAATACAAATTTTAATTAAATTGTTATTTTAACAATTAAAATATATAATTATACAGGTAGTAAATAATTAAATACGAGCATCAGTTGCTAGGATTTTCTTAGAAATTTCAATTATTTTCAAACGAAACAATAGAAAATTTAAGTACTTGAAAATTGAAATCACAATGCATATAAATGAGTAGATGCAATATTTAAAAATAGAATGATAGTGACTTTTTAGCATAGCAATTTTATTAATATATTTTTAGACAATTAATATTTTTGTAGCTCTGAGCTCTGAAGAATTAGTGACTATAGACGTTTAGATGCTTATCACCCTGTTCTTTCTATTAGTTTTGAATATAATATTTCAACTGAAAGATCCCACCATTCTAGTAATTCAATTTTTAAGAAGGCAGATTATATGTTAATTACTAGGTTCTTATCTAATTGTGACTGGTTGAAATTATACGAATCAAATTACATTAATTTTGTTAGAAATGAGTTTTATCGTATTGTATAGGTTATTATAAATACGCATATAACAAAATATATTATTAATACACGGATACATCTTTACTGTTTCAAATGAGATTGCTAATTTCGTTAGTTTAAAGTCACAAATAACCAGACGTTTAGTTTCTGATGTTAGGTTTGTTTACAAACTCTTGAATGGTGACATCGACTGCCCTTAATTATTACAAACAAAAATTGGTCTTAAAATACTCTCCTTCAGTTCTAGACATAATGCCCCACTTGTTACACATCAGTCAAAATTGAATTATTTCACTAATAGTCCGATGTGTCGCTTACCAACGATGTGCAATCAAATAAATAATTTCGATTTTTTTTTCCGATTCTTATACTGCGTTAGACACATATTTATAATTTAAATAATTAACGTATATTTTCATTTGATAAGAATGTACTCTTTTATTTCTTAATTATTTATTGTATTTCTTAGTCCTTGAGGCGTTATTATATATTACAGGTTCATAATTAAATAAATAAATAAAAAAATCTAGTTTCTGGACTTTGAAAAAATGCTGTAGATATCGAAATTGAAAAAAAAAAATTAAGGTCATTTGTAATTTATACAATAATATAAAAACCAAATATATGTTGGAATTAATTATCCAAACAAAGCGAAAATATAATAACATTGGAAATAAAAAGCACTAGAATCTGCTAAGACGTTAACAATTTTTTTTTTGTTTTTGTAAGAAAATCAATGCATATATAATAAAAAATACAGCAATAAATAAACTAAAAAAATATATTAAATAAATATATCCATAACGTTGTTGAGGTATGTATGTGCAATGAATAAACTTCAAACATCTGTTTTATTTCAAATAAACTGTTACATTATTGATATAAGTTTAGATATTTTATTTAACTCATTCCTAGTCAATAAACATCAAAATGTTATCTTTGAAGAGATACATGCAATATGTGACATTTGACAACCTAATGTATTCTATCTTATTCATGTGTGAATTTAAATGATATTTACTCGTATAATGTTGTTTTATGAAAAAATTTAATGTGTTAAAAAAGATTCTTATTTGTTTTTTTATGACGTAATTTTTTAAACTTTATTTTACATAAATATTTAATCAAAATATATATATATATATATATATATGACCAAAATAAATATATATATTGTCGAAATAAATATAAAATTTTACTTTTATTAATTTCAAATAATTCTTCGTTATATAAATACCACAAGTACTTAACATTATTATTATTATTATTAATAAAAAAATAACAAATTAAAAAAATTGTATTCTGATTCTGAGCGAAGCAAGGAAACTATTGGTTTTACAATGATGTATATTTTTTTTTCCTGAGTACAAATTTTAGACTAGAAAGAAAGGTCGGATGATGTCATTATGCATTACGTTCCGGCAGCAAATTGTATTTAGTTGCTATTTTATTTGAAACGTTTTTCGATTTTCTCAGTTATTTGTTTGTGCGTAATTAGAACAAACTACAAATTAGAAAAAAACTATTTTCTCAATAATTTTTAAACATGATAGAAAACTACCGAAATAAAGGTCCTAGACCTAGAGTTTTAAAATTTATTTATTTACATAAGGAAACAATTTAAAGAAAATTTCTTACAATTTTGGGTTGTTTATAGCAATTATTTGATATTGAGCTAGTTAAGTCATAAAAGTAGAAATGTTCAGTTTTAAATGCAGAAAATTGTACACAACATCGATCTTACGTTACGTCAACTATATTCAAAAAATCTTGACAATCCTAAGTCATAATTTATTTTTATTACCACTTTAAATTTTCCGCTTAAGTGTATTACACCGACATTTCGCGCAGAATCGTTATGATTAATAATGTGTTTTATTAATAATGATTATTTTAAAACCATCTTAACAAAGATATAATTTTATTGTATTTTAGATTCTGTTTGAGGCAAAAAATGCATGGCTTTAACAAAGATGTTTTTCTTTATTTTGTCTGTGAACAGTTTTTCGTTTTGGGGATGTACTCATATATGATTTTGACATGCGTTACGCTCCGGTTATTTGACAAGTTCTTCAATTCTCTCAATAGTTAACTAAATGTAATTGAAAATAACTGGAAAATATAAAAGAACCTTAATATATTCTACAATTTTAACAATAATTATCCATATTCATTAATTTTAGTAATAAATAATTAGTATTAAGTAATAATCTATCCGCTGCGTTTCTTAGTATCTTAATATTGTTTTTCGAATACAACGATTTATCATTGCTTTCAAATTCAAAATAATAATTAAATACTAAAATCTCTGTTTATGTATACTACTCGAGCCAACATCCGCAACATTCGAGGCTCACTACCTTTTATTTTATAATTATACAATTAATAATTTATATTTTACTAAGAAAATCCTTTAAATAAATAATATATTTTATTTAATAATTGTACTATTAATAATTAATATTTTATTAAGAAAATATTAATTTTAAAATAAAAATTGTGTATAATGTCTATAATGACCAATCATATTATTGGCTGACACCAGTGTTGGGATCAGATAATAAAATAATAATTTAGATATACATAAAAATAAATATATTATTATCAAGATACTCATTAAATAAATTCAATATTAACCATATCATAAATATCATTTGGATAATAAATCAAAAATGCAAATTTATTATCTAATATCACCTAACATTTTCTGACAGGTGCGTCTCTAGAGGTCATATGGGTTATGCCTTTCAGACCCATTTTACGGTGGAATGGATGAAGGGTTAAACTTTCATACCTAGACAAAATATGGAATATCAAATAATATCATATATTATATTATTTGAATTATATCAGTTTAAATTTTATGGATTTATTTTTTAAATCAACCAAAAGAATTTATTTTAAATTTTTTATAAAGAATAATTATTTGATAGGGTAAGTATGATTTTATATCTAAATTATTACCTATATTTAAATAAAAATAACATTGTTGACATTTATCTAGATAACATAAAAATAAGCAGTTTTTATCTAGATGAGTTATTTAGGTACTTCCTAACATTTGTTGACACAATTCTTAAGAATATTACATTAATATGTAAATTGATAATTACATTAATATAATATGAGATAATTAATTTACACCACACAAAATATCTTGATTTTGCCTACTCATTACGCCGTGTAATTTTTTGCCTTATTGTATGGCTGTTATTTATTGGGTTTTCAATGGGTATTTTTTTAAAAATTATACTTTTATAAAATATATACATATATATATAACCAAATTGTTATAAAGAAATCGAATTGTGGTTATAAAAATATAAATATACCTAATATAACACCAAATCAAGTTGTAATAACAAATCGAGTTTTGTGCTTGAGCGTTTTAAAACCAACTAATTTTGGTATTTATCTTAATAAAAAAATTATTATTCCAACATATTTTTAAAACAATTATTTTAATGAGCAATTAATATTTAGAAACACTATAGTAACACAAGCTTTGTTTTACATTGTTATTGGATCGCAATGATTTATTATCCTTTTCAAATACAAAATAGTAATACAACTTCAAAATAACCGTCCATGTAGTTGACCTGATTCAGTAGGTAGTAATCCACTCTACCATACGAACGAATATAATATTTTAACTGCCGCCGGTTTATTTCTTTAATAATCTAAATTAAATTCAATTAAATTTAAATTCAACGTAAATTTGTTGCATGTTGCCAGCAATAGATAAATATATTTATTATTATAACTCGATTAAATTGACGTTTCATTAGTAGAAGCATATTTAATTTTGTAATTAAATATTTTGTCATGTTTCGCAACTTTTGACTCTTGGTTTAATATATAACGTAGAATTTACATAATTTTATAGAGTTGAAATCAATGAAAGACATTTTTTGTGATTAACATTTGATTAGTTTTTTTATTACAGTTCACTGGTTTGAAAAACGCTTTTAAATAATATGCTTTTGTATAACTGTTAAACTTTTCAAATAAAATATCGTCATATTATGAAAATACGTACAGTATAGCGTGCGAACAAATATTAATAATAATAATAATAATAATAAAAGTTTTTGTATTGTTTCTGTTGGAAAACAGACATGCTGCAATAAACAAGTGCAAAATTAAAAATATATAATCCTTTGGACATTATGTTTAGTGTACGTACGTGTTAATATAAATACTGCTGAATATAATAATATTTAATTGCATAAAAAAAAAAAAAACGAATAAATATTGAACAAGTGTTTCAATACTTAGTTGCATTGAATACGGGTTTCGAAAAACATTATTAAACAATCTTCTTCAAAGTTGACCTAATTTGTGAGCTATTAAGAAATTACGTCGTATTTCACGAATCGTTATGTGTTTAAAAGTCATTCGGCATAATAACAAAGTTAATGAAAGTGTCATTGCTCAGAAGGGTGTATACTGACGTCCAATATTATTTGAATCACTTGACTTTCGCACGCAAACATTTCACACCATGATTATTGAAAAGAAAAAAAAATGTCGCAAATTTATGAACGCCAGTATGTAGTCCACAATAGTGACAAACTACATAATAATAAATGAATTTTCATTAATTATTTTGTTTCGGTACGAATATAATTATTTGTTGTATTGAAAATCATTTAGGCACATCAGTACAAAAAAAAAAAAGTTTTACAAGAATAAGTATTTATATATTTTAATGTATCATTTTAGCCTTAACGTATTATATTAATTTTTTTTAGGTAATATTCTATGAAACACAATTTGTATAAGGTACGTTTGCGTTGGTAATAATTAGTAAATGTGTGATTACTGATTCCGTATAATTACAATTATCATTTTTCAATATTTTTTTATCTATAAACACCTAAGTACAACTAGAAGACTTACTTTTTCTACTCAAACCACTTAACGTTAATAAAATATTCGAATATAATTTATTGCAATATATTTTGTACAAATTGTTGTGTTTCTAATAAAATAATAAAACAATATTATGTTTAAATAATTTTATTAGTAATTATATAGTAGTCACACGAATGCCTACACAAATTATTATGGTAACTTTGAAGTGGTAAAACAAAAGAAAAAATGTTTGGAGACTTTTCAGTTTGACAAAACTGTGAAACTTTGGTTAGTCCGATTTTAAATCTGTAAAAATCTATGACGTAGAATAACAGATGCGGTTTTTTTGAATTACGAATTTCCAGCTTTAGTCCAATCAAATCAGGAAAAAGATCTGCAAAAATTCGCTCGCAACTGAATTTTTGGTACAGTTTTAGAGTATACCTTCCTATTGAACACATTAAAAGTCCTGACGCCTACCCCCTGTGCGTAGCCCTCTCCATCCCCAAGAAGGGGAGAAATCTACCCTCCCACCTTTTTTCTTATAACTCGTTAACCGTTAAACTTACGATCAAAATGTATAGACCTAAAATTGAAGTTCGTCTAATTTACTATGGGATTTGACTATTTTATTCAGTGGCGGGCGAATTTTTTCCGACTTCGACGTTTTTTTATCTTATTTGACTGGACTACTTCAGAATAATTTATTAAAATTTTCTTATTTCAAACACATTTTATCTATAGTTTCTTGTGACACATTTAGGTATATGGTGTATTTTATTTTCAAAAAAAAAACTCTCCGTAATTCTTTAGAAAACGTATTTAGGAAATTTCAAGGCTTTTACAAAATTAAAATCAGACAATCCAAAGTACCGCAATTTTGCGAGGGCGATAAATCTAGATTGGAATAATACAGGCCGTACTCTTTTCCCTGAGTATCTCAGAGTAAATGGTAGGCAGTAGTTTAGTAAAAAGTTTACATACATCAATATAATAATTAACATTTTATAATATTTACTAATTTGAGGAAACGTTAAATAGCCTTGTCCTTATATTGAAACATTTATGTTGGTTATTTTTTTACATCGAATCGTTAATAATTTTACTTTCAGCGATTTCTACTTGAAAATACATACTTTTATTTTGCATTACATATAATTTATTTATGTAATATATATATATGCAATTAATATGTACGAGATAACTCTAGAATTTGTGTTGTAACTTTGGTGTATATACAGTGAAATCTCTCTTGACGGACACCTCTAAATAACATTTCTATGGCTAGCTTTTGATAAGTTTTATTGCGGTTGTCTAAGTACGTTTTATTACAACATACATATTTTTACTCATTATTAATATAATATATATTATCTTATTACTATTGAAACAGTTTAATGACTATTTGCGTAGGTTCTTAAATAAGCTAAAGTAACTGATTTTTTCAATAAATGTTAGGTTTTACCTACAATTATTTTTATTTACATTTTTATTAATTTTATATAGTAAATACCCATATTATAAATAATTACACTTATAAAATATAAATAATAAATTCAAAATAAAATATTTCATTATTTTAAAATATTAAATATACCATACAAATAATAATCGATAGTAATTAGTGTATAAAACACACTCCATTCCCCCACAACAAATTGATCCTTTCTAAACAGCGGACACCTCCAATTTGCGGACGAAATTTCGGCGACCGAGAGTGTCCGGTATTTAGAGGTTTCACTATATATATATATATATATAATATGTAATACTTAAGCTCACAGGTTTACTTATTGGCGCACACAATACACGACGAACCATGGCTTTCAATCAGTTCAATTGTTTCGTTGATATGTCATAACTACATAGGTATACGTTTATTTAAAAATTATTATCTAGTTCCGTATAAAGTAAGTTATAACGCATAAATGTCAGTACATAAATTCTCTCCAAGACGCATTATCTTTAAAATTCACATCGTCTCATTTCTATATTGACTATTACAGTGATCCAGTAGAATTTTATGTATATTTTATGACTGTAATAGTGGTATACCTACACTATGAATATATACGATTTCAATAAACGAACGTAATCTAGAGTTATACACCGCAGAAAACCTTTTGTGCACTATACATATTTCATAAACGTTATCGATTTTGTTTATTTTATTCGTTTTTTTTTTTTTATCTTATAGAATTAACGTTCGACACAATGTGTGTGTGTGTGTGTGTGTGTGTACGAAGGGGGGATAAAAATAAAAACAAATCTGTTCGAATGGATCATTGTATGTATATATATATATATGTATTGAATATTATGTAATAGAACAAAATATACTTTGGCCACGGGGAGTTTTTTTTTTTTTTAGATTATGTCTTTGGAACGTTGCCCGAAAACACGCTATTTATTGGACGGCCTACATGCACATGTACACCGGCCAGGTTATATTATGCGGCATTCGCGTTGTCCGCAATTGTCTATGTTCAATATCTCATCCTATACTGCAGTTCTTTGACTATAATGTGCACTGGTGCCGTAGTAATTGGCTTGCCGCAGACAACAGGACTGGGCGGTTTTATAACTGGCCGACTATATTATATCGTTCGCTATACGTACCGATACGTTATGTTTATCGAAAGCGGCAAAAGTAAACCGACGCGGTTTAGTTGAATTTCCTCGTGATCATTTTATTTATTTTTTTTGATGTACGAGTGATTCGGTTTTTTTTCTCTATTTGTTCACTAGGGGGCTAACGGCTACAATAAAACGTAATATCGTACAAAGTATGTTCGGAGTATTGACAGCGAAAAACATTTCATTCACTCATTTCACATATCATATACTCCACCGCTGCAGTTTACGGAAATGAGTTTTCGGTTTCGGTTACCAAAACAGGTGCGCATAAAGGGGTGCTTGGAAACGCGTAGCACCTCCGGGTTTCAAATAAGAATTCCCGGTTTCCTCGAGTGATAAATTTCGGTATTTCAAAAATCACTGTTAAACCGTGGATCGAATTAGAATTTCTATTTGCATTAAAAAAAAATATATATATATATATTCACTCGTTAAGAAAAATATGTCATCGACAATACTACGCGCAGATAGTGTTAGTATTTTATTATCCATTTACATTATAATACATTGCATTGTTTGATAATCCCGTATAATTCATTATAATATATATAAATAAAAAATATTTCT
Organism: Slavum lentiscoides; assembly: GCA_032441835.1. Classification (NCBI taxonomy): domain Eukaryota; kingdom Metazoa; phylum Arthropoda; class Insecta; order Hemiptera; family Aphididae; genus Slavum; species Slavum lentiscoides. The sequence continues at coordinate 4,516,842 of CM063712.1, read as the reverse complement.
ATATATTAATCCGATCATAGTAACAAATAAAAAATTCGCAAACGGCACGAACTAGCCAGATTTCGTGACTGTGCTTCAATTCAACTGGAGTAGAATCTGAAAATAATACTATTAGTACTACTGAATATAAGCGTATTAAAAATAGTTATTAATTTAGACTATAAAGAAACGTTTTCCCAAAGAGAGCTACTGGAGTTGACTAATATAGACTAATATTAGACTATATCTATCGATAATTTTTTTAACTTAGATAATGATAAAAGTTTCTGTTTTATGAATACATATGGATATTTCACATGTCATATACATATTTCACCTAGGTCCTAGTTTATCAACAGACGTGCTGGTGTTAAAAAATTGTTCACCTGTTAACTTTGAATTTAAAGACTTGAAAAACATTGTAATCAAAATTCGTATAATGTATTCAAGTTAATTGAAGTGGAAATTACAAATTAAATTTCTCTCTAACTTGTGAACGTTCCTGTTCAGTTATGCGTGGATTGAAAAATCGGTTATCCACCAGTATGAGTCAAGAAGGGTTTTCTGAGCTATCTACCATTAGTATTGCGAGTGATCGTGCTGACCAGGTAGCTGGCGACGTTTTTGTAATAATATCAACTTGTTTATATTGAACAAATTTGCATTGTAAAATAGAAAACTAAATCTTGTTTAAGATCAATTTACTACAATTGCTAGGTAATATGTTTGGTTATATTTTAAATACATTTATTTAGACGTTTCATTATATCAATGAAGTGTATTATTCATTATTACTGAGTATGATGGCGGGGGCGTGAAGGATTAGCTAGTTTTATTCGCGCGATATTCGCAAAGCCGTTTGTTGAAAATTGAAATAATAAAAATAACAGAAAATATTTTTTTTAATCACGGTGCTATTTCGACTAATTTAATATTTATAGCTCTTAGCTCGTGTATAATTGTATGGGTGCCTATATAGAAAATATTTTTCTATCGTTTGGCACAATTTCTCTATTGTCACTTTTTATAAATTTTGCCTACATACCTGAAATAAGCTGATAAATAAACGAATTATATAAATTGTTGGAATGTACATTATTTTTTCAATGTCTATCGAGTACAATTCCGGTAAAAACGCACTTAATGGACCACCTATCATATTTTGTGTATTGAATTGATTATTATATTGGAAATAATTTTGATTGATAATAACATTAATTGATTTTATAATTTCACGAATTTCATTTAAATTGAAATTTTATACATTTTTATCGAACACATTTTACTACTTAAAAAAAAAACTACGTTTTAAACCTCGTAGTTTAAAACAAATTTAAAATTTAGAACACCACGTGAAACAATATGTCTCGAGAACACATCGACGGAAACAACAACGTGCGCGTAAATCTTGCGTTACACACGTGTTACAGAACTATAAACAGATTATTTTTGGATACTTTTTACTTTTCGTTGCTTATACTTGTATTTACTTTCACAGCTATTCGCGATGATATATAAAGTAAAGTTTGATGCTGACAATAGTTTTCAACGTGTCTAAATGTTGATATCGTTTTTTTTATCTTAACGCTAGTTTTTGAGTTACTGCCAATATGGCGTGGGTGATATGTGTATAAACGAAAAACGTCGTCAACATTCTGCGGCAGTAAACGATATCACAGCGAAGAATAAAATATATTATAAGTCCGTCGAAAAGCAAAACATTTCTCGTATATATTATATAGGTCATATACGGGTCATGATGTTTGAGAATTTAAAAGTTTTACACGACGTCAGTCGAATATATATATATATATATTACGCAGTATTAAGTTTTTAAACGGTTAAGAAACGTTCAAAGTGTATAGTCGTGTAATAAACTTTTCAATGATTGGATTTAAGTTTTCCGATGACATCGGGTTTTAATAACTATGTTAAAATGAGTATGTGTAACAGTGTAATTAAAAAAAAAAAAAAAAATCAAATTATTTTAATAATCGAGAATAGAATGTTTTACAAGTTAATTCGTTTTCTAATATTACAGATAAATCAAATCAGTTGAATTGTATGCGATACAGCGAACGCTACAGAACATATTTTAAGGAATTTATACTGGGTAGCACTATGATTAAGGACTAAGCCAAGTGCTTATCCTCAGGTACCTTTTTAGTTTACTATTTACTTAAAAAAATTGTTCACTCGGCCGCGCTCGTGTCTAGTCCCCTGGGATAATTTGCAATGTATTAAAAAAATTATTCAATAATAATAAAAAAAAAATTGGATTTTAAAACAAAATCACGAAATTATAATTTTTTTATTTTAATTCTATAAAAAATAATTACAAGTTAGTATCTTTTGAAAACATTTTTTTTTTTACATATTCTTAAAAAATAAATATTTTATAATAATTTGTTCTTACTCTTATTTGCCACACACTATATATATAAAGGCATTCGTATAAAATAATATAATAATATATGTGACACATGCACCAACCACTGGTTGGCATTAATTCTTCACTAGGTAGCACTAGTACCACCGACTTGATGTGTTAAAATATGCTCTGGAACGCTACGTTAATTTAAATCGTGCGAGTTTTGTTATGTCATTTACTTCGGCCGGCTACGACTTACACGAAGTAAATATTTTTAATTTTCGATCAGTTCGTTAAAAACAACCGAGTACTCACCGACGTTCTACCTACTAACATTGAAAATACGCATGAAGCGTCTGTTGACTTTAATTAGACATCATTTGTTTAAATGGTGCAAATAATAGCGAGGGAAATTTTGAAATTTGCGCACTGACTTGCGGATTATAAATTATTATTTAAATCAAGATCTGTCCACAAATATTTTATTTTATTTCAAAAATTAAACTAGAAACATTCTTTAATAAGTGTTAATTATTATTTTTTTATAAAACAAATGATGTCATTATTGTCATGGGACAAACAATTAATATATTACTATTATATTTTCCGAAGAAAATCATTTACATAATATACAAAAAATATGGCTTACCTTTTAATTAATAAATCTTTGTTTATTCGGTTTAATTCATTAGTACCAATTATCAACGTTCATTGTGGTCCATGAATTTAAAACAATAAAACACGGACAGATTGGACAATTTTTTCGTTCTAGAAAATAAATAATATTATCGGCGCACTCGCTATATTTTAACAGTTTAGCATTTATTATATATATATTTTTTTTCTTTTGATAACGTTAAAAATCTAATGTGTTATTGTAAATAGTTCGCAACTAACACTGACGATAACAAGGCGCTTTGGATAGGCAAATGTATGTACAGCTAGGAGGGTCAACTGAGGCACCGACATGGTGGAATAAACAGCGTCAATATCTGAATATGGCCATATGGGTAAACCTTTCGTCGGTGATCTAACGTAACCGCACCATACCAGTTAGTAGTTGCCAATTAATAAATTGAGGATTATTATGAATTATGATAGACACTATTCAATTTTGTTAACCAAAAAACTAATATTTTTATTGTTTTAAATTATTCTTATTTCTTTTTATATTTTTTGTGCATTGACATATGTTATGCAAAAAAAAGCAATAGGTGGGATCGATCATCATGTACCCTCCATATATTACTCTCCTGTATACACATATATATAATTTTTCTATTATTATTTTGTGCCTATTACTAATATAGTAATAACGCCTGATGGATTAGAAAAATATTTAGAAATGTCACTTTTGGGATTATTATATTATGCTTAATAATTTCTATTTAAATTAATTTTATCGATAGAAAAAACTTGTCTACAGAAAAAAAAAAAAAATGTTGATAAATTGATTATTAAATAGGTCCAAAAGCGTTAAGTAGGTCAAATTCTGGATATTTTAAATTATGTATATTATGTAAATTTATTAAATTCATTACAGAACCAATATGTGCCGGCTATGTTTTGTACATTCTAATAATTGTTATCGTTATTATTATAGTTATTAGCACCAATAATTTATAACTTTATTTGATACGGCGTTTTAAATTTGTTTTTAACAATATATGGAATTCAACTTTGATAGTGACTTTCAACTTTATATTTGTAGTTATATAGTAGCGTAATATTTTAGATTTCGTTTTATTTTATTTATTTTTAAATTGTTTTTCCTTATTATAGCTTAAATTGCCCAATAGGAGTATTTATTATATTACGATCAGTAAAAAAAAAGTTTGTTATTACACATAATAAGTAATTGTGTTAATAAATGAAAAGATAAAAATCTATAATATTAAAGCTAGCAAATCCATAGTACTCGATTAGTAATGTTCTGTGAATAATCATTTTTGATGCGAAAGATTTCAACTGTTAAACACACAAATTTGGATAGGGGATAACTGATAAGTACACTAAATATGATTTATTGTTGTTAATATTTTTGTTAAAAATTTTATTTGAATAAAAATGTATAAAAGTTATTACAAGATCAAAAATTAAAAAAGTTAAATTACATTTTACTTTGTATGTTATTCCAGCCTAATAATATTCGTTTTACGAATAACATAACATTGTAACAGTTCTGAAATCATAAATGGTAGTTGCAAACAATGCAATTGTGTAGGTACCTTGAATGCACGGAAACGCGCTGATTTTGAGATTTGACGTTTGAAAATGTTACTTTACCCGTCATATATGTATAAGTATGTGACTGAAAATATCATTTATAATAATCCTACAATGCGTTATAACGTATTTTTCTAATAAAAGTTTTAAAACTTTTCAAAGGATTAGGAAATGGCTTCTATTAATTAGAATTGGTGCCGGTTTCACCAACTATTATTAAATACACTCTAACACCGTGTTAGTTAACAATTTGTTTAAATTTAACATCTGGTGAAATTAAATAAGTTTCGCCATTACATTATTATTTTTAAATTCTATTTGTTAAATAACAAAATGTTAGTTGGGTTATCAGAACGGTTACCTTGATTCTAACGTTCTCATTGGTTATCACGAAATGTGATAACTGATAAGCGATAATATAATATTAAATATAGGCGACTATAACCTAATTTACTATAGTGGATCTACGAGTATGGCATTTTAAAATGCCGATTAAATTTAAACAAGCCGATTTCGGGTGGTTAACTTAACAACGTGTTAAGGTTAACAAATCCCGGTGAAACGTAAGTTTCACTAACTAATTGTTAAGTACAATTGACGAAATGTTAAATAGTTAACAAATGTTGGCGAGACCGGCCCATAGTATTCTACAACAATATAAGACGCGTTTTAAAATATGTGTATTATTTTATATCGACAAATATATTACTGATATTTTCAACATGAAACCTTTATGTAATGAGTTTTCAATGTTTGACCAATGTTCATTATTATAAATAATACATTGAGTGTTCTTTATTATGTATAATATTTATACTTAGTAACGTTTGATGTATAATACATAATAGGATTGTATTATATATAGGTTGTACGAGAGGAACAAAGCACCCACATAGCTTTGTGTGGGTAAGATTTGTTTAATCTCCCCCTCGTGCCACTGTTTCCAATTAGTCCTACACATTTTTAATTGTTACTTATACTACATGGCGTACTAAATTACGGCAACAATGGCAGAGTTATTTCACGCGAATTAATTTTTAACTTTGTTGCAAAAAAAAAAATAAAATAACACAGTCTATCTCAACGGAGTACTTAATATAAAAAATAACCATGGACGTATCAATCTATTACCTTAAGCTATTAAATAAATATCACGTCAAATTAATTTGATTGACTAGTTAAATCGAAAACTGTGTACACTTAATTGAATGTATTTTATATGTAAAAGCTTACCCAAATAAAGATGAATATTGAAGCTTGCTGAAATGATGTTATTTATATGTACAGCGTTATCGTGAAATTGTCGATATGTTGTATTGACAGTTTTTCGATTGGCTCATTCTCTGACAACTATTCATCATAATAGTTTTAAGTACGCCAATCGATTCTCAGTCTTACATATTATTCAACGGTTTTATTAATTTATAATATTTACTAAATAGGTATATGTTTACTCTGATTCAAAAAACGATCACAGAATACATCCATTTATCGATAATCCGTTGTTACAAAAAGACAAAAAAAAAAAATTTTTTTTAAATACAGTACGATTGAGTTTTTATTTTTACAAATATGCGTAAATTAGGGTTTTGAGGATATTTGTTTTTGTTTTTTTTATTCATATAGCAAAATATTTACGATATTAATTTTTTTGGTTAATATAATTAATTTAAATTTGTTTTATATGGTAATTAAGGAAATGATAATAATAATAATACTGTAAAAGAAATAAATAGTAAGTCAGATATTTATTTTTAAAAACTTTTTCTATATTGGATTTCTCCACTGTTTTGTAAAAATAAAAAAAGAATACCTACTTGAAACCGCGGTAATATCATTACAATATACAGAGTATTTCATAAAATGAATCATTATACCACTTATGCGTGTACACAGCTCCTATAATAACCCGTGAACACGCGGTGATAAATCTCATAGAAATTAATATTTACTAGCCATATATAATTTTTTTTATCGACATATTCTATTACATTAATATAAATGATTTCTTATTATTTTATTACTTTGTATAGTCATTCGGACACCTGTTGACGTGTCATATCGCAACAGTATAATGAACATAACGCGTATATGTGTATATATACAAAATTGAATTGTGCGCGTACAGTACTGTAAAAAAAAACATTGATGGATATTTTGTCTCTCGTCCCGAATATGTATATTATTTTTTTATTTATTACTTTCAATATACTATTACTACCGAACGCGTATTATAGTCGTTCTATGTACAACAACGCGTGTGCACAAGTATATGTTATAAAATAAAACCCGTACGGAGATTTAAATTATAAACGGATTCACGTGGTTAAACGCATCAAACGTGTGTTTTACACACGCACACAATAATTTCTTCGGTATATAATAACACTATGAGCACTTCGTTGAAACGGCATTTATCAGCGGTGGCACAGCAAAGAGTTATAACGTACAGGTAGATTATATTAGAAAGACGGCTGTTAAAATTAAATTTCAAATACGTTATTTACACAGTTAATTAGTAAAAAAAAAAAAAAAGAGACTTATTGGTGAGGATTGAAATGTACTCGTCGCAGTCGTCAATTTTGTAAAGAAAATTTCTATATCGTATATATAAAATTATTATATATGTATAGGTATGGGCGATTTTTGAAAAAATTAACTATAGTCCGGACCTGGGAGGGTGGTTGGTCCTCTAGAAATATCTTCAGCAACACCAATTTTTTTTTTCCAGGATAACTGCCATTGATTTTCCGTATCGTTTGCGAGTACACGATAGTTGTTATATTTTCGTATCGTACATACGATTTAAACAAATATACTTTATTGTATAACACAAAACCGTTAATAATAATTAAATATGACATTGTACACAAACGGAATAGAACATACTTGTTTACGCGTTATACACTACGAACGACAACAGAGACTATCGGACATCATTTGTTGTGTGCGTGTTTCATTAACGCGTTATCATAAATTATCACGATAAGTAACACCGAGGTTTATTTAATGAAACGTTGAAGAAATTATTAGCTTCTCGATTTCAGTGCTTGCGCCAAGTACACATAATTACCTGAGGTATAACATCATAAAAATTACTTCACCGGTGTGAATTATTATATTACGTGACGACAAAGCGAGGTAACAAAAAAAAAAAGAAAAGAAGCGTCCTTTGAAATTTCGTCTAACGCCATCCAAGTGTGATGGTGGAGGAGTGGTGGCGTCGCAGTAGGCCTTTTGTCTCTCAATGTGTCTCAACGATCCAATTAAAAAATATCGGTTGAAAAACGACTTGGTCCGGTTCAATACGTCGTATCGGATCGACCGAAGACGGGACGTTGGTGTTCGTGTGTAACCGTGTTTTTCACGCGTTGAAATCAATCCGATGATTAACGTCGGCGGCGATCAACAGGTCTTCTGCACGCCACGCCATAACTGCTCGTCGATACTTCGAACGTGACAATGACGCGCGATACACTCGAACACGTCGTCTCGTCTAGTGTACTTACGTCCAGACACGTGCGGTGTATCGCATCCACAAGCGGTACTAGACCTTCGCGTCACGGATGAGGGGGAGGGAGGCAAGCAAATATTTAAATTCAATTCGTATTGAGGTGACTATCGCGTTGTCACCGCTTAAAATCCATTACTGGTAAATTATGAACGCTATTTGGCCCAAATTTATATGCTAGTTACACCACAGAATAGATCACGATATCAAAAGGGTTGAATGTAAAAAAAAAAAGTCATCACAGTAATGGCATCCACAAGTGGTACTAGACCTTCGCGTCACGGATGAGGGGGAGGGAGGCAAGCAAATATTTAAATTCAATTCGTATTGAGGTGACTATCGCGTTGTCACCGCTTAAAATCCATTACTGGTAAATTATAAACACTGTTTGGCCCAAATTTATATGCTAGTTACACCACAGAATAGATCACGATATCAAAAGGAATAGTGTTCAATGTAAAAAAAAAAAAAAAAAAGTTACAAACAAATTTCTTTTTTTAATATATAGAGACTGTTTTTTACTTGTTGTTACTGAAAATTTTAATTATTAAAAACGATAACATCAATTAAAAAATTTGACAAATTAAAATTTTAAACTCTTGATAAAGATACGTGTATTCTAAAAACAATATTAATAATAAATAACGAAATACGTAACATAAGCGCGAATAACCATATCAGCATAGGCATGTTTACGGGACTGCTATTATTATCATTGTCCATTGAAAATATCGCGACGATTAAGTGATCAAGTGTTTAATGGTATATTCAATTTGAATTAGGTTTAAACCACTATTGTAAAACGGACGTATAAATTTATAGGGAGAGCAAGAATCTAAAGGGGAGGGAGGCAGATGCATACTCTGCCCTTCCCCTCATAGTACCGCCTATTATTGCATCACATACACACATATAGATTATAATGACAAAGGACCGTACACGCTGCATACGCTCGGACAAAAATTGTTTTCGTCGACGCGCACGCATTCCCCGATGTCGACCAAGCACATAAATCCAGGAGAGGAGAGTGTGCCGAGGGGTCCGTCCAGGAATTTGACGAAATAATTTTTTTTTTATTTTTGTCATAAATCGCAACATTCAATATAATATATAGAATTCAAAACACAAATGTAGAATTCTGCGCTGCACCTAGTCTAGTACCTAACCTATACTTATTGTATTTTATTTGAAATTTTCTGAATGACAAAAAAGATTTGTGTTGCGTTATTATCGTTTAGAAAGTAATACGTAGTAATCATTGTATTAATCGAACATTGGGTGAACACAGTGTGAAGTTCCAATAATTTCCAACAGTTTTTAAGAAGTGCCCCTTTCCCCCTCCCAACAGAAAAACTCTGGATCCGCGACTGATATCGACCTGATGTTTACGTAAACCCCTTTCAAATCGTTTTTCACTTCGGATTCTGTTGTTTTTTTTTCTTCCTTCGTCCCGTTAATAACCGTTTCCGAGTGAAAACACGCCGTCAGAAATTTTCATATCATACCGCGGCGTCTGCAAGTTTATTTATTTTTTTCATTATTATTTCTCCCGCCTGTCGCTCTCCCACCGAGAACGTCTATCTATACTCTCGGCCCGCGTCCGTTTCGCCTGCACGCGCCGTCATCAATCACTCGACGCACCCCGGCACACATTGTTTCGAGCTCCGTTTGCGCGCTGTGCGACGTGGTCAACAGGTCGGCGTGGTGAGATTTTCGTCGGGCGGAAGACACCGGGAACTTGGCCGGATGTGTGTGTCAGTGGTGGATATCTGGGGGAGACGATAGGTGGATCGCCTCCCTCCCTTAGAGTTATTTTATTCTATTTTATAAGTATTGTTAATTTTTAAACACTATTTTTTTTTTTTAAAACTAATGTTAATGAAGTTGATTAAAATTCGTTATTATTTTGAATTATATTTCGATACCTAAATACGTATTTTAAGTTTTGAAATACCTATCCTATACTTTTGAAAAAAGGGGAGTATTTGAATACAGCACTGTTTAAAAAGTGTTATGCACGTGGATCCTCCAATTAAAATATCCCTATTGTCCGTGATTAATTTGAGTCATGAACATATAATACCGATAAAAGGAGAGGTGGCGGAGGCTGAACTCCATGATCAGGGAAAGAGGTCGTCAGCTCACCATTGAGTTTGAGTTCACCCCCTTAAGACTTTGATATAACAGCCACTGGTGTGTGTGAACAGTGGCACACACGAGTGCTGCACACATCGAAGATAAAACGACGATGGGTGATATCTCCCCTCCCATTATTTCGGGGTGAAAATTATACCGGCCGCCGTTTAATTACTATACCGTTGACCGCGTCCTGTACGTTGCCGAGCCGGCTGCGTACTGCGCCGGGTAAGTGCGCAGCGCATAAATAATACACGATCTTAAAGCGTAACGAGGACTCCATGTGAGACAAGAGGGTCCCAAATTTTGTTTTCCTCTAGATCTCTTTTTAAAAATTTTTTTTGAAAACCTCACTGCCCCCCCCCCATGCCCTTATTAAAAATCATTATAGGCGATCTTATTTTCTTTTTGTTTTTTTGGTACTTTCGGACATTAAGTAAGTTATTTTATTACGTATTATACTAATAACAGTGGCGTCATTCCAGTTTCTGAAAGAGGGAGGCAAAAGGTTTAGCCATTTAACTACTTCCCGCACTAACATATTTAGCTCAATTTCAATTTTACATAATTTCGATATTTTTTGTTATCATATATATTTTTACACGATATATTTTTTTCGGGGAGGGGGGAATCCATTAATACCATATCATAAACGACTAGTAAATAGTATATTATTTATTGGTGAATATTATAATATTGAATATTATTTGACATTCAAGGTTTGAAGTTTTTCTCGTCAGTATACATTAAACATATGTTAGAAACGTTTTTTGCTTGTTCAATTTTTCTCTCTCTCTCTCTCTCTCTCTCGCCGTCTTGGCGGCATCGATTTTTACATTTTTATTTACACTTGCCACTCACAAATTATATAAACATAAAAAAAAAAAACGTACGTTTGAAACGTTAAACAATGGCCAAACGAATATTTGTGTACGCGGTATAGGTACGTCAGTCCCCAAACCTTATACATATATAATTTGAATTGACGTTAATAATTTACGCATTGCCTTTAATGATAACCATGTTTATCGATAAAACCCGAAACCGCGGGGTACGTTGTAACCGCGAATTAAGACATTTAATCGTGGTTAGGTCTATACTTGTAATTTTTATATTATTCGACATCAAATGTTTGCCACGCGCGATTTGTTACTATAAATCAGATTACGAACCCTTGTTTATATTTACATAATATTAGTACGACTTATATCGGCGGTCCAAAACTGTAGTTCGACGCCGGGCCACTTTTAACAAGGGAGGAGGTCAAATGCCCACCCTAACCACCACCCAAATGACGCCACTGACTAATAATATGCATTGTATGTACAAAGTCTTGTCGGTGTATATAATACATAATGTGTTCAAATAATGGAATGAAACGAAAACAGGCATAACTTTATCTAAAATTAATAAAAGCTGTAATTACGCTATATAAGACTTGTGAATTATTTAAATATTATGTTCCAAAATTCTTTGACAATCGTCTCGAAATATACTAGGCCGATCGACTTTTTTTCACCTTGACATTGCTTTTGATTGAATTAAATCTCACAGCACCTCTCCTTTCCCATGAAAATTCAGACATTATTAATTATTATTTGTAATCAATTAATATTTGACAATTATTGTTTTGTAGATACATAGATATTAAATACAACTCTGACGTTGAATAAAATAATGTATTGAAATAAATCGCTAGAATTTCGAAAAATATTTATCGTAAAATACTCGCAGTGCGATATACATAAAATAAAAACAATATTTACTAAAAAAATATTTAAAAATTTTGTTTGCAGTTTAAATTTTGTTTGAAAATACATTTTTTAATTTCGTTTCATTATATTTTAATACATAATATTTATACACTATTTACATAATTCTACGGTCATAACAGTTAAATATGCAAAACGACAATAAGTTCATGGACTCAGTTATAAACTGTGTAAAAACTGAAAAATTATCAGTAATAGTAGAAAATATTGTACAAATATTAAAATACAAGTTTTAGTAATTTTTATTTATTAAAAAAAATTTCTTTTAAAATTAAAATAGGCCGAACTTAATGATTGACGCATTATATTCAATAAACTCGTTTCTCATAGTAAGTTCGTTCTTATTAAAAGAAAAAAAAACAGGTGATACCGATATATTTTACGTTTGAATTCGTGCGTTATTATCTTTGAGAAATGAAGTTAATGTAAATTAATATTTCTATTGAATAATAATAATAATAATAATAATAATAATAAATAATAATAATAATAATACATTTTATATAATAGACTTATTTGGATAAGAGGAATTGGATAGAATTCCAGTGCTCTTAGTTTTGAAATTACATAATTCTTTCATTGAATACTAAAGATATTATGAGATTTAAATTTATATAATATAAATATTTTTAAGAGTTTTTAATTAACTTAGCTATTGAGTCGACGGTATTCTTGATTTCTATAAAGATGGAAATAAAAATATATAATAATACTATAAGAAATATACGGAGGCTTTTATGTATTACGCATATTTCTAAAGTAAAACTCCTTTTATTTTTTTGTTGTAACATCGTTAAAAGTGTATTTATTCAAACATACTATAGTCGTTGTAAAATCATAAACCATGTTAATAGATGTTTTAAAAACAGTGTAATTGAAAATACTTTGTGTGATTGTCTATGGTTTTATACGTCTTCTACGTGTTTTATATGCATATTTTGTCTGTTCATTCTTACTAGATTTTGCTATGGTTATAAATATAAATACTGATAAATGATAACATAATGTATATATATATTTTTTTTTCTAAATTATATATTGTTTTTTTATAATATTACATACTTTCGTTTGAAAGTTTACACAACGTATGTGATTGTCAACGATAGGGAATTTACAAATTGAATTTTGTAACAACGTTTTCTACCAGTTAGCATTAAATTAAATGTTTGTCTAAATGTAATCTACTGCAATTCATTATAAGTCAATATTGGTTTAGTGTAAATGAATTTCTAAATCAAGTATACTCACGATAAAATTCTAATCGCTTATCATTTTAGATTTGTTCGGTTCTACAAGAATACGTAATCAGAAAAACACTATATATATAATGAAATATTCATTGATTAAATTTCATACGTACATGTGTTTATAATTTGCAATCACATGCTTTTGTTATAAAATCCACTTATAAATTTTATTGTGAATATACTATTTTGCGCTTACAGCATGGACCGTTTACTTCGTTTTCTATACATAATTTTAAAAAATGCTGACTACATTCAACATCACAAGGTGAAACACCTTGTAAATCCAAGTTAAGATGTCCTCATGTGTGTTCAGTGCACGTGACCTCTGGCTTTGCGTAAAAATTACATTAAATAAGCGTGTTTATAGAAGAATATAAAAAATTGTTGAAAATGATAGCAAATACTACATAATTATATTTTTCATTTTGGGACATACTTCATTGAAATCAATATTAGTTTAAATATTATAGATATAGAAATTTATATTTCTGTAATTTTATGATACATATACTCATATAGTGGTAAAAATATGTTTGAAATTTGGATAAACTATAAAATACATAAATATAGATTCATAAGTTTAGGTTGTGAATTAAAAATATACACTTACATTCCGACACTATAGTATACAATTAACGTTTAATGAAATTTAACGTTGAATGTGTAAATGCAATTAGGATATAATTCTTTTTAGAAAACGATTAACATTAAGTGAAGAAGAAATAAATTTGACCCAAAAACATAAATGCTTAAATACCTTTTTTTTTTACTTTATGTCCTTATATTGTATTTTTTCCCAGTACGAATCAATTCACGAACGGAATTGTATAATTGAACTGCACTTAGTGTTTGCTGTCAAAGGTTAAGCACTCAATTTCATACCTGTTAAACATCGAAGACACTGGATGTAGACATGCTACAGTCCTTTTAAAAATATCTTAATATTTTCAATTCCATATTTTTTTCTTTGATTTGTATTCAATAGTAATCAAAAAATGGTAGTAATAATAATAATACCACCGATACAAAAATAATATTTTTCGAGTCCCTATTAATTGCTTATTATCGTTCACTGGCGTACAAAAAATGTGTCAATTATATAATATATATATTATGCAATTTATTAGAATCAAACAGAAGATTATTATTTAAGTTAAATAAAACGTCTCTTTTGTAATCATTGAGTCGTTCATTCGAAGATAATTTCTACATACATTAACGCGTATTTGGTATAATAACTTTTTTTTTTTCTAAATTACGATATCCATTATTATTATTATTATTATTATTCATTTGAAGAATGTGTTTATAATTTTTTTATTTAAATTATTTATTTATAGAAAACGATATTTATGAAATGTGTGTGTTATACGCGTATATAGAAGGACGATGGTTAATAATTTTAGAAAGTGGCGTATTTAAGAGTGAATCCCTCTCATTTTCTGTATTTATATATTAAATAATAATTCTCATTTTAATATATTTAATGAATGCAAAATCAATGTTTATTAATTTATAACTTGTTAATCAAATCAAAAGGCACCCATATTTCATGTTATTGTGGTGTTCGGTTTTCATTTTACCGATCTATCATTACCGGATACAGACGTATAAGGCAACTCTATGACGTTTATACGTAGACATATCATATCTGAGTATTGGTCCATTGTGTCACGGTTTGTGGATATAAACTACGGTTGTGGATTATTTACAACTGTGATATTTACCACGATTAGATATTTACTGTTTACTGATAACAGCGTTATCATAATACTCAACATGTTGTTAATTGTTAATATTATCGACGAATTATAATATAATAAGTATTATATTCTTAGTCTGTGATATTATCTCGTGAGCAGAGCTCGGGACTTATAGCACTTAAAATCATAAAAAAACGCTTAAAAACATCATTATAAGCACTCAAATAAGCATTTAAAAAACTTAAATTTAAGCAAAAATATTTAATCAAAAAAAAAAACTTTCTTTCTACATGATAAAGTAGGTTACCTATTAGACATAATTTGTAACGGTGCTAAAAATAATATAATTAAAGATTATAAAAAATATTAAAACAAAATGAGTAGGAAAAGTTTCTAACTAAAAAATCAAAAAAAAAATCAATAAATCTTTATATTGTAAAAAAATTGTTTTATTGTTTTTTAAATTTGAATTCTATCAAAAACAACTTAAAAACCATAAAAAAGTAGAAAAACTGGTCAAAAAAGCAAAAACTGGAAATACGCTTTTTTGAAAAATCGTTGAAAAAAGCAAAAAACAGCGCTTTCAAATTTCATAATTGAACGTGTTGTAACATGACATACACTTCCATAGCACTCTGCCATATTTTAAGTCAATCCATAAAAATAAGCAAACGCTTTAAGTCCCGAGCCCCGCTCATGAGCCTGCTACCAGAGTTTCACTCATTTACTTTAACAGTTAACAGTTGACGGTAATTTTTTTACTGAGAAAGTCAAACATTTCCCATTTTTGTTGTATTTTTTCGCCATTGGCTCGACGTGTTTAAAAATAATAATGAGTACAAAACTAAATGCGTTCAAAAAAAAAAAAAAAGAGGTAAACAGATTTTTTTTTATCGTCTACATCAATTATGTAATATTTAAAATCAATACAATACGTAAAATAATGTTTAAAGTTAAATATTTATTATTAAATTAAATTCTGATCATTAGAAACGCCTTTATTTTATCGTTAACTTCAAAATTTTTTTTTATTGAAATTTATTTATGAATATCCATAATTGATTTTGTCGGCTTCCCCCCCCCCCATTTATCACACGTCTTTAAATACGTCCCCGATTTTCGATTAAATAGCGATGAACTATATTATCTTAATTGAACACGAGGAAAATATATAATAATGTTAATTATTTTAATTTAAAAGAATTTCGATTTTTATAATAATACTTTTGGATTGTAATACAGTTTTTTTTTTTTTGTATTCAATCTCGAATATTAATTTAAATAGTTTACAAAACTTTTTTGCTGCGCTGTAAACGAACAGTCGTGATTTTATTTAATTCCCAATTTTTTACAAAATAAAATAAAAAACGGTCGATTTGGAATGTCGAATAAAATAATTATATTGTTGAAAATCGTTCGGATTATCGTTTTGATAGTTTAAAAAAAATAAAAAAAAAATCGTTCATTTTAACATGACGGGTGGAAACAAAAAACCAAATTATTATCTTTTAATAATAATTAAATAACCCGTTGTCCCCCCCTCTCCAACACACCCCATCACATCTAAACGGTAATTTTCACGCGGAACAATTCGAATTTCGTCTTTGAATTTGTACTTTCTCGTCGAACGTCGTTTTACACTCGTACGAACCCTGCAGTGCACCGTCGAAAATAAAATTATGCGGCGACACGTGTGCAGTGTGCACTAAATATAAGGTAAGAGTTTAATATATTTTATACATATAAAATGTGTGTGTATATATTAACAGACAGTGTGTACAGGGCGGAGGTTGGTGGCGGCGGCGGCGGCGGTGAGCAGAAGATCGTATTAAAAGGTGCCGGTGGCGACAAGTGTGGGTTTGACCGACGTGAAGAGGGTAACGAGTAAAATCGATGGTCCGGCGGCGGCGGCGGCGGCGGCGGCGGAGGTTGAGCACCCCCTCCGTAATGGTTGGAGTGGTGTTGGGGTTCGCGGGGAGACGGACGATCGGCGGGGGTGGGAGTGGTGGTGGGGTGGGGGCTCGAAAAACGGCGAGTAGACGGACGGACGGTAAAGTAGCGGCGCAGTTTGGGTGGCGGCGGGCCGGCAGGGTGTGGGGACGAGGATACCGCAGGCCTGCTCTAACAGTCACCCGTTGCCATGGTTGCCGGCCGCGCAGATCAATGGTAGGTGGAAAATTTACGAAAACCAAACTCGTGTGCGCGCCCGTAGTACTCGCGGCGACCCTTCTGCACTAAAGGGATTGGACGGGACGGGAGGGGTGGGCAGGGACGGGCGAAGGCCTTGGATAGTACTGTAACACACACACACACGCAATGCGTACTTGGTTATTCGGTGTAAAACGTAAGCCGAATGCTCGGAATTCTCAGAACGTGCGTTAGGCTTTTCGTATCGAAACTCTTGTAATAGAACGAGTTACGATGAAAACTGATAGATATTCGTTATCGTATACAAAATGTCTTTTTTTTTTTTTGGAGGGCAAGGGGGGAATTTGGAAGCTTGAAAAACGTATAGTTATTTGTGAAAATGTACTACTCGCTACGGAAATAAAAATAAACACACACACACACACGCGCGAGAGCGCATCGTATTGAGTTTAGCGGGCACGTAACCAGAGCGAGGGCGCAGGAGGCCCGCTTAAAGCATCCTCCTCCTCCCTCGGAATTTCAAAAATATTCTAGCAAAATTCGTGCTTTTCTACGAGAAAGTCTTTTTCGTTTCCGTCACAACGAATGTGAATTTTTTTTTTTATTCTCATCCACCCCTATTATCATTGTTTTTTAATAAACGCTTTTCAATAAAATCTTCGGCCGTTTGAACCACGTAGTTTGTTTGTTTTGTTAAAATAGAAAAAAACCGCCTTGATTTGGAATAATTATACATTTTCGCCTTTTATACTTCGGATTTTGAACATTCAAACCAGAACTGTGTTCTGGCTGATACGTACGCGTATAAGTATTGATTTTACAATATATTTTAAAACCAATGACACAATAAGAGACCCCTTTATAGTATCGTTTACGACAAATTTATTTTTCATGGAACAATGTTCGTGTTCGTGTCACATCCACGAAAAATAAATCTAATAAATCTTCCAAAAATTGAATATACCTGTTTTTTTTTTTTCAATTTTTCATGTAAGAAAAATTTTTTAAATTCGAAGGCCTGACAACATCGGATCCTAAATATTGTGCTTATAATGTAATTATTATTATGAAAAATTTTGAGCCCCTCGAAAACAAAAAAAAATCTAGATTCGCCACTGAATACTTATTGTGTTAACCAATGAATTTTCGATAGATTTTGTTTTGACGGAGGACCCCAAATAGGTTCTCCATTAGAAAACGAAAGAAAAAAAAAATTGAAAACATTTATCGGTAGGTCGATACGTTGTGAGAGACGGACACTATCGCTCTTAAAACGCACATACGCGTTGTATAAAATACAAAAGTGATTATGAGTGTTAACGATGTTAAAATATCATTTGTATTTTATACGCACAGGTTATTTATAAAAATGATTTTGTTTTTCTCATTGGCAATGTTCCGCATTCGAAAATACGTTTCGATTTTAAAACGTCTCTTAAACTCCAAACGTCGCGTTCACTCGATAGGCACTTGTATATGCATATTTTGTTATTCATCTCGATCGGTATTGCGACGTGCGAAATTTGTTATACTGAACAATCATACAAACGGAGTAACGTAAAAAAAAAAACCATTAATATTCTCAGATACAGTGGCGTAGTAGATGGGAAATAGGTGAAAGGAGTTTACAAACCCCCTCCTCTAAAAAAAATTGTTCTTGCTATTTAAAACGTTAAAATTGCAAATAGTTAATCGTGAAAGCAATAGCAGCGAATTTCAGTGCGTATTATGACAATATTACGCGGTATATATATAATATTACCTATATGAATTTCGAAATCTCGAGCATTACAACGCTATATTGTTTGTACACGCTGTACAGGATACAAATAATTGCGAAGAAATATTGATTTTTGCTTTTACTCGGATTGTAGAAAACGCGGCAATATTCTGTACGGTAGTTCTTTAAAATCGGTCTCAAAAATCTACTCTTCATAAAAACCGTATACTTACATAATAACGATTAATGCCGAAAAGGTTTTGCCGTTTACAGCAATCGGCGCGAGTTCACTTTTTTTTTTTTTTGTTATAACGGGGGATTATTTGATTAAAAACTGTACTTAATAAATACGAATATAATTTTATTTCGAAAATATTCCTTTTGAACGTCGTCCCCCTTCGCCAAGAAAAAAAGTCGTATAGACATGAGCAGATGGTATTAATTTGTTTATTTTTATCAGTCGCTTTTTTCCCGGGAATAATTCGCGCGGAAAATAATGACGCCCGATCAATCTGTGGAATAAATAGATTACGAGACTACTATGGTCCCGTCGACCCTTGCATCGTTTCGCCTTTAATTTTAAATTTGGTTTTTATATTGCCTAGCAACCGATTTTTATTAGAAAAATGTACGTATTGAAAAAAAGAATAAAATAACTAGGTCTGCGATTTTAATGTCTTAAAAATATTTTTAAAAAAATACCCGTTGAAAAATGCCTATATGATTTAAACTTACACTTCACCACTGTACCCTAACAAAATTTTACAGAAAAAAAAACAAAGAAAAAATGTACTCCAAGTAATTAAATTTTTTGTTTGTAAAAATACACAATGTACATATTATGTATGAATAATTATTTAGTTAAAGTTTAATAAAAGAAAAAAATAATGTTTTTGACCCGCGTGATTTTCAATCTGAGACGAAAAAAAAAATCGGCTATTTGGCACACGTGAAATTAAGATAAGTTTGAGATTCGCTTTATTTAAAACAAAGATTATCTGATTTTGTATTAGTAAAAAAATTATGTGTGTGTAATATGTTATTTTTGATCGAATTTCTATTTTTGTTTCATAATATTACTAGAAATAGGTTAAAAAAAATAAAAATAGTAATTCCCTAAAACGTCAAAAACCTCGAAAAATGAAAAAAAAAAAATGCTTTAAAAAAAGGTTCTTTGTTAGAATAGTGTTTGTTTAAAGCACATTCGCGTTTTAAAAAGCATCGTATCGAGCATTCCAGAAAAAAACAGCAAATGATTCGAAATCCGAGCCCTAATAAATAACCAGTCGTTTTCGAAACGATAAAATATTTTATGAACGTCTCATACGAAAATCGTTTTTAAACGTCTTATATATATATTTTATTGTACACATTTTTATCAGGTCGGCAACAATTTTTTTAGTCGTCACAACTTACATTTTTGTTTTAAAAAATTATTTATATATACGTACAATTAGACCGATTTTAAGTATAAAAAAAAAAAATGATAGCGGGCCGCGGTGTGTTTTGCTTAAGTGAATTAATTGGATAAAGATTTACGAGTTTTGTTATTACTATGAATTCGAAAACAAATCACAAATCACTGCATTCGATAAAAACTATAAATATTATTTATTAATAATTATATAAAATAATGCGCAGTGTGTATTAGACTACACGATTCGCTAGAGGGTTAACCTTACAGTAAATCGTTTTAATACAATTCCATATAACAAACCTAGATAGCTAAACATTTTAAAACATTATTTTCGTTAATATATTACAAAGTCACGTATTTGGAAAGAAAACGTCAAGACTCTATGACCATACGTTTTGTACAAACGTAATTTTTACACAAAAAATAGAATACACTTTGTAGACAAATTTGAAATTGTGACAATTAATTTTCAAGATTTTTCCGAGAACGATTGAAGTAACGTACGTTTGACGCTGTATTGAATTTTCAAGCCGTAAAACGAATAATTACCTCATTTATGAATTAAATACCTCAAATATCTATAATCGCTATAAATAGCCCGAAATTGAAAGGAAGTGTTTGACAAATTTTTTTCAAACACATTACAAATTCGGTGAATATTTCAATAGTTTCCTATAATCGTTATTTTCAAAATGACGGAGAAATAACGGATTATCGATTTCGACGAAACCGCGTTTTTACCCCGTTTTTATGTAATTTTTCTGTAGTCTTTGAGTTTCTTTTTTTTCTTCCTGGGGCGCTTTTTGAGAAAACCGAAAAACGACCTCTCTTAAGTAAGAATTAAATGCGCGATTCGTTACCGGAAACAGACAATGACTTTATAATGATCCGAACACTGTATATCTGATAGAATTTTTCGCTACAGACCCAAAAACGTGGGTCTTTAAGAAAAAAAAAAAACCTAACCTACACGTCGTTGTAAAACCAATACGTTTCTCGCTCCGCTCAGAACGTAAAAAAAAAAAAAAAAAATAATTCTCTCGTTTTAATAGTCTGTTTCGATGACGTGCACGTTAAAACCGAGGGCGTATTTAGATTTTTTTTTTTGGGGAAGAGGGGTCGGGGCTGTGGCGCCGAGTAATATCATCGATGAGTCAAACCTAAAAATTAAGAAAAAAAAAAAATTACCGAATTCTCAATCTGTGGTATAAAAAAAACGACTGAACTTATCGGCAACGATTCAGTGAAAATTTCTGTGGTATAAAAAAAAAAAAAATTTCCCGAAATTTCGGCCCGAGCCCCTTCCCCCCCCCTCCCCGACAGCTATTCCCGTAAATACGCCCCCCCTCCCCACCCCCGTTTAAAACGCGTTTGATTCGCACGCGAGTGGTGATTTGCCGACGACGTACAATATTCGCGCGTATTAGTGCGGGGGCGGTTATCCGCGCGTCAATAGACCGACAAAACGCCGAATAAACAGGTCGCGCGGTATTTCTTAAAACTGGGTCAATGCGTATACACACACACACACCACGCGCGCGCGAATACGGCTACACTTTCTGCGGTTCGGTTAAATTAGGTAGCGTTATTTTATACCCTCCCACACACACACACACACACACACGCCGTACTCTCGTCCCTTCTCACCCTTTAAATACGCCATCGGTATAATAATAACGGTCTTGACAAATAATTAATCCCGTCCCCGGGGCGAGCGAAATCCCGTCCGCGGTACACCGGCCATTGTGCGTACACACGGTCGCCGCCGCGCACAGCCCATTTACTGCAGTTAACGGCGGTGACGGTGCCCGTAAAAAGTTTTCTACCGTTTATTCGGCGTTTTAAAACGCTATGCGTCTGCGTAATTCGCCTGTATAATATAATACGCACATTATTATTTATGCGCTGTATGGACCAGCGGTTCTTAAACTTTGGTTCGTGGCTCCCCGGGACACTCGTGCTCGGGTACGCCGTGTGTCGGTATAACAAATCCGAAACTGCTCGTATTGTAGTACAGAGTGTTCGAAGTGGATCGAAATTAGTGAGGATTGAAACGGTGTCTGCATTTCGAGTTTTTAAAAGGGGCGGGAGGCAAAGTTTTGAACGGTCCTTATCGTTGAAAAAATAAGCAAAAAAAAAAAAAGATAACAAACGCGGCTCTAACGCTGTCGATGGTGAACATAGGCGGATCTACGGGGTGTGCCGGGTGTGCCAAGGCACACCCTAAAGTAAAAAAAAAAATATATTATACAATAGGTTATAGTATTGGTTAGTTAACAAGTGTTGGATACTTAAAATATTTTGACATTAGTACATGGAAGAAAATTATGAGCTAAAAAAACGCATAAAACGGGTGAATTTGTTTATAGCCTCCCCTCTATATTATAAAAAAATAACTACAAAAAAGGCCGGGCACACTCAAACGTAAAACTCTGGGTTCGCCTATGATGGTGAACTATATTTCTTACGATTGTGATCAAGCGACGTTTACGTCTACTGAATGTTAATATTTTAGAAAACCAAATAGTTCTGACAAAGAAAAAAAAAAGATATTTTTCTAAAAAAAAAATTTGACGATAACAACTACGAAATTATATATATATATATATAAAAAAAAAATTATTATCAATCGTATGACAATGAGTACATCACAATATTTGTAAAAATAGGTAACAAGTATGACATTAAACAGACCAGTTATAGGGACCAGAATACCGCATATCAGGAACACGAATATTAGAACTTGATATCCAAACTGTTTAACGTAGTCAATTGCTGTATCGTTTGCAATCAGGAAATCTTCCGCAACACCAGCGTACAATCTCAATGGACAATCTCTTATTATGCGGGTTATAGTTTGCCTATCAGCACCACAATCACATTCTGGCGAATCGGTTATATCCCACTTAAAAAACATGTCAGCACAGTTTCCGCATTTAATTGTTATTCTGTTCAGACCGACCCGTGTCTTGCGTTGTGACTCCAAAACCTGGGGGTTGACTTTCATCCCGTTCTGATCTTCATCGAGAAATTGGATCAGAGTTGGTGTCCCGTAGGGTTATAGCAGGTGGACGTCGCGAAAAAAACAAAAAATAATTTTTAAATCCAAGAGGGACGAATAATTTTAAACAAAACAAGTAGGGGTGGATGGATTATGCTAATTAAAAAAGTGTGAAGGGATGGCATCGTATCCCTTCGCCCACTTCAAACACTGGTTGTACTCGAGTTATCGAAACTCGATACTCTCCTGTAGCTGTTCCAGCTGCGAGTAAAAACCGAATTATAGACACCCGTTTGCGATAATCGATATTCGTCGAATATAAACGGGCTGACATCGCGCCGGAAGAAGACGGTCTTCTATACAGGGAAACGTCTACAAACAGTATTGTTTGAAAATACAATTTAATTCGTCGGAAAATTTCCAGTCACGCGTATACGAAGATATCGTGCAGAAACATGAAGCGGAGCTCTCTGCGAGTTTCAGTTCAAACACGGCCTAAAATAGCGTGCAGTACGACACTGTTAGTGTAGTACGAAATCGGAATAGTGCAGTACAAAATGAAAAAGTGTGTTAGTTTGTGTCTTTTTAGAGAGGGAGAACTCATATTAAATTTAGTGAAATTATAAAATTGTGTAGAGCGAAGTTTCATTTATTTTAGACCCTGAGTTCAAATGTCCACGACTCGCATTCACCGGTCTTATGTTTACGTTACAATAAAAACGTATAACGTATAAAAAAAAACATTTAGTCCAATTAAAGCTTTCGAGCGTATCGAGCTCCGTGTTCAAAAACCGATGTCTAGAATGCGACTGCACCGTTTTTCGCGTTAAATAAATGAAAAATAATATGTATAAATTAAATATTAAAGTTTCTACGTAAAATCGAGTAAAATAAAAATAATTATTATTAAATGCGCGTTAATACGATGTTCTCTGTTAATTTACCTATATTTATAGTCCATGCAAAACTAAATTCGGTTGTAATTAATTCAAACGAATCGAGACGGAAACCGTTATATTGTAACGTGTGGATTTCTGTTGTGAACATATTATTTAATGTTTATTTTCGTAATCGAAACAAAATCATCCTAAACCGCGGTTGGACGTCAAACGCGTTCATGTGCGTATTGCTCTGTCCCGTATATTTCAATGATATTCAATCGAATCAACAGCAAGCGTCACGCGTTGCAGCAGGAACTTAAATAAACAGGAAAAAATCAAAAAAATCACTCGTACGCGTCACCTAAACGTGATTATTCACAACGGTGTATTTGACTAAGCATTAGTTATTCTTCTTCTTCATCTGGCCCTTAATACTCTCTACGAGTTTTTGCCGCCATCACTAGATTTCTCCATTTTTCTCGGTCCCGGTCTAATTCTCTCCATTCTTGAATTCCCATTCTGTCAAGGTCCTCTTCCACTACGTCTAACCACATTCTTCTTGGTCGTCCTCGGGGTCTTTTTCCCGTAGGCTCCCACTCCAGGACTATTTTGTTTATATCGTCCTCATTCCACCGCCATATATGCCCTAGCCATTGAATCCTTTGTCCCCTTATAAAACTTACTACCGATGACATTTCCATTTCTTCCTGTAGTTCTTTGTTATACTTTTTTTTCTCCACGTTTCTTTATCATTATCATATACTGGTCCACATATATTACCCTCCATATTTTGCTCTCAAAAGTTCTGAGTTTTCTTTCCGTCGTCCTAGTGGTTGTACATGCCTCACACCCACTCGTATGTAAGCGTGGGTCAAAGCCTTGCTTTGGTTTTTTTTTTTTTTGAGAATACTTTTGATTTTAAGAAGTTATTTAGAGCGAATGACGCTCAATTTATTATCCTTATACCTATCTCCCTAGCCCAGTCATTGTTTTCGCTCAGTATTGCACCTAGGTATCGAAATTCATGAACTCTTTCGAAGGCTACGGAACCTGTATTAGTGTTATCTTCCTCGCCTAAGAGTGCCATTATTATCCGTATTAATTTTAGACCTATCTTGTTGGCTGCACGTTCGAGCACTCGAGCTGCTCTTTCCGTATCTTCTGCGGAGCTTTCTAAGATATTTGTCAGTAGTATTATTAAAGTAAAATATTATTTTTGGGGTGGTGGGAGGGGAGGTGATGGGGGCCCGCGGTTATACTCGTGAAATGAGTCCACGGCCCAGAAAAAGTTAAGAACCTATGCGACCGGTTTTAGAGTAACGATACGATATAGGAGAAAGAGACCGGGGGCCGGTTAGAAAAGGGTGACAAAAAAAAAAATTGAAAAAATTTCTCGGTCACGTGCACGAATGGTGCTCAGCCGCCGTTATGTTTTCTTGTACCGCAAACGGTATACGAGCATATTACGTATGTTATTCGATCGCAAGCTGTTTGCAATGCATATTTTCGTTCCGAGTCGTACAGCTACTATATACTACTGTTGCTACTACTCGTACTACTACTACTACTACTACAGCTGTTACAACGACGGACTGGAGACGATCGTGCGAAATATTCAGCAGTCACTCGAACGAACGAATACGGCGTAATGTATTCGAGTGCAACGCGATGTTCGGTGTTAGATAGCATCTCGCGCGGTTCACGGTGACTGGGAGCCCGTGTCGGACGATAACGGTGAAGACTGTGTGTACTGTATTTACATAATACAATACGCGTGCGTTGTTCTTGCGGACGTGGATATTCGCACTGTTCCGCCCGACGGCGCAGCGACCGACTGCAAAAACCCACCGCCACGCCGCGTTCCACCGTCTGCGAACCGTACCGGCGCGTGCCGCGGCGCTGTCTCCGTCAGTGGCGTACATTCAAATTTGTTCTGGGGGCGGGGGGGGGGGTTTAAAAAATAACCAACACTAAAACCATCCCTTTAAACGGCGCATGAAAGAATTTATGAGTAGGAGCCGATAGTGCACACAATACCTGTGCACCGTTGTAGAGTGTACAAATTAAAACATGTTATAACGCGCAACGGGCCTTATAATAATATCACAATTTTTTATTTTTTTTTTGGTCCTGGGGGGTTTGAACCCGAACCCCCCCGTATGTACGCCACTGGTCACCGTAATAGTGTAACGGACACCTACGTCGCATCGACATAAAACACTGTTCGTTTGGCACGCCGATAAACCGCTGTAGTGTAAACACCGTGTGCGGTGTATACTGCGGTGTTTCCCAATACGGTGGTCCTCAGTGGCGGCTCGTGAGGTTCATAGTAGGTAGGTAGGGCACAAATGTTCTACCACTTTCATAATATTTATCCCTAATAACAACGACGTGCGAAGATAAGACGACTGACGAGTTAAAAATAATTCGCGCACATTTCGTTTGTGCCCGGCATCGCCGTGTAATTCGTGCCGATAAGTGGGGACAAATAATTGAATTTTATACGGTTGTTTCGGGTCACGGCAGAGCTGTGCCCGCCGCCGCGTAATGCGCAGTGCTGGTACTGATAAGATAATATACTCTTAATACATTAATAATCGTACTGCACGATTGATAGCTCGGAACCTCGTCTTTTTTCAGGTAGTTTTGACTATATAATTGACGCAATATTATATTTTTTATTTAATTTAAGTTTTTGATAAATAATTTTCTTTTATTCAATATTTTGGGTGGGGCACGTGCCCGTGTGCTCCTTAACACGAGCCGCCACTGGTCTGGTCCTACGTTAGAAGGCCCGGTTTTTCATGGAGGATACCCGACAAAATGGAAGGGTATGGGATTTATCAGTCCGACTTATCGCTGACACCGATTTCCATTTTATCTGAATTGATTAAAAAGAATTTCCGCGTTTTATAATTTGTGTCACCGAGTTCAGTTCGACGCGGTTAAAATTAGTTATAACTATACTATAATATTATAAATATACTTTAAAATACTTTGGAATATTATTTGTAAATGTATACGAAATAAATAAAAGTAAATTAATAATTGATAAGGGTTAGTATTGATAAGCGGTAGAAAAGTATTTAGTTATATTCTGGCGTAACGTTCTCTGATTCTGGTCAAATTCACTACTATTATTATATTTTTCAGATTTTTAGGTTTTTACAGTTGCTAACAGAAATGTGAATTCTTTTTTCTTATCAATTTCTGCCGCCACCAATCTGTCGGACAACGGGCTTCCTACGGGTTTTTCAATCGTTTTTATTCGTCTACTCGATAGCTATACGTCGGATACATTTCATTTATTCGAAAGATAAACCTCCGAATGATTAGTTGATTTTTTTTTTATAATTTTTAAGCATTATTCTTGGATTAGAATTTAGAAATAACTCAACGATGACATTATTCAGTGCCTTAGCCACGGCACCCAAAAAAAAAAAAATCTAAATACGCCCCTGGTTTTAAAGTACTGCACGCCACTGGCCGGTTTATAATTCGTTGTCGTTTCGACATCGAACGATACCGCGTAACGAGGTGAGTTCGGTTTTTATCGTTCGTTTCTAGTCGTTTTACGTGTACGCAATATAACATCGTATACGTTTCACGAAATAATATTCCGATTGCGCAAAAAAAACGGCAAACGGCTATAAAAGAAAAAAAATATATATATATACTATTAAAACGAGCGATTTTTATTTTTTTTTAGATTCCGAGCGGAGCGAGGAATGTATTCGTTTTACAATATTGTGTTTTTTTTTTATGTCTGTACCCGAAAATTCTACCAAAAATGATGCTACAAAAATAGAGATCATTACAGTCATAGTTCATTTCCGTTAACCAACGGCGTGCTATGTATATATTATTTTTGATTTGTATTAAAATGATTCAAATCACGAAGTTTTCCTATAATTAAATGTTTTTGACATTTTCTATTTTAAAAATTAATTTGAAGAAAAAATGTATGTGAAATGCGTATTAGCCCAATGACCTTTAAAAATATAATTTTACACCTTAATACTTTGGAACGATAAATTATTGATTAGTGTTATGCAGGACAGAAATGTTTAGGAATGGAATAAATGTTTTGCTTTTCTCTAGATAAGATGAATAAAATAATAAATAAAATAATAATAATAATAATGATATTTTATATGGATAATGACAGGAATAAGATGGAATTCCAGTGCTCTTAGGTTTAAAATTATATCAGTCTTTCGTTGAATACTATAAAGATATTATGAGATTAAAACTTATATAATGTAAATATCTTTTAAGAGTTTTTAATTAACATAGATTTTGTTCAGTTATTTTTTAATTAGAAAAAAACAGTTATACGGTTATATATTTAATAGACTTTTTAATAAAATCAAATGTTGCTTAATGTTGCTGGCCTACGGAAAACGAATAATGGCCGATTATGACGCAATTGTAATTAGTCAAATCAACGAAATTTCTTAATATTTAATCCGAAAAAATCATAAACAATATTTGCATTCTGAAAATTAATTTGCTTTATACCGTAACGATTCTTCTTCTTTTTTTCGATAAATATCGTTTAAGTATCAAGTTTAGTTTCATTTGTCAATGGCTCGAATAACGCGTTTGCACGGCTTTCGGAAAGACAATTCTGGTACAGTTGCGCGTTGCAAGTTCACCGGTTAAGAGACAACGGTAAAGTATATCATTTTTTATTATTAACTTAATCTTAATACACGAATTGATTAAAATAATATTAATTTATACGCTTGTTATAGATCAAAAGCGAAAATCCCGAATATACTCGAAAATTTCAATATATTTTTAATTACGCTATAATAAAGAAATATGCTTAGAATAAATTATATTATATTATTGTGTAAACATACAATGATTTTTTAAATTTATTTTTTACTTGTCGTCACTAGATCAGTTACTGAAAAAGTAATTTTGGTAATTGCAATTTTGTAATTAAAAGAAATGTTTTTAAATTGTCCACTTTATAGTGATTTTGGAATTTTAATTTAGAAACGACGAATATTAAAGCTAAATAAATAATTTTAAAGTAACAAATCTTTATAATATACACGTTCTGTAAAAGAAAATAAATATAACTTTGACTGTATATTATTCAATTTTAGTCTTTCATAAAAAAAAAAAAAAAATTAAATTGAAGAATTTTTTAATGTATTTAAAATTAAAGTTTGGTATTTTTTCACAAATAACGAAAATGTTATTTATACGTACTATTTTATCATCTGGCGAACGAAACAATTTATATATATATATATATAAGAGTAATAATAATTATGTGTATAAAATAAATATTTATAACAACTTTTTCTTGATTTATTCATTTACAGTGGTTATTTTTCAGACTTAAATGAGAATCCAGATGATATTCTGTCATTGACTTAAATCTGTAGATTATACAATTGTGAAATATTTTTATACTATTATATACAAATCTGTATTCGAACTCATTTTGAATAACACACACCTATTCGAATATAAAATAAATTAGTTTAAAAATCGTACGTACATTTTTGTCTGTACACCTGTAGTCTTGTAATTTAATTAACTTTAGAAGTTCCCAACAAAAGTTTTCATAAGATCAATTTAATAAAAAATTCAAGAAAATATAAAAGTTTGGCGTAAATTCAAACTGGTATTCGCGAACAAACAATATGAGTATTTGAGATAAAAATAAAAGACAAATTCGTTACGATATTTAACGAAAAAAAAAATAAAAATTCAATATTAAGTTTATTCGAAACAAAAATATTTATTTAAACATACACACACTCATATATTGAATACTATATTGAATTTTCCTTTTATGTTGAAATATTATCCATAACAATATTGGTTGTGCCAAAAATTATATTTAATTTCTGACTATAATCTTTACTAATAAACTTTTTTCTTATCTATACGTATAAAATATTCGTTCACTTTTACCTTTTATAGAATATTGTGATTTTATAGAAACTGAATATTATAATTACCGCGTGCGGATAATAGTTTATAAAAATAAAACATCTAAAAACAAGAAATGTGACTATTATACTGTTATTACGTGATTCGAAGGTAATTATTATGCGATGAAATAAAAACATAATACATTAAGCTACTTATAAAAAATCAAAACAAAATATTTTTGAGAATACACGACATTTTCAACTTATGAACTCATAAACATCATGCCGAAACTAATGAAGAATTGTTTCGGCATTGGTCTCAAATAATAACAATTAACTTCCGAGTATTCGAATTTAATTTCAATTTTAAGCCTAATAATTCATACACGCTATTCCAAAATCTTATTATAGTTTAATCATTACCAGTGACATGTTAAAATGTTAATATAAAACGCTGTTTTAAATTAAAAACATAAATAATATTTTAGAATTGTAGCTAAAAAATTATTGAATTTCAATTTCGCTGAATTTTAACGTTTTCAAGCTTTTTTTTTAATTAAAAGAAGACTTAAACCTCGATAAACGTTAGTACTGTACAATGAGTAAGTAGGTAGGTAATCAACCTTTATAAAGACGAATTAGCATACGTTTCAATTAGAAATCTTGGTTTTTGCAGTCTATATTTGGTAAACACTGTAAACCGATTGTCTAGTGTTTTAATATTTTCTAATATTATCTCAACTATTTACTTACATGTAGGTACGTCGAGAACTAAGGATTTTTTATAAACATATTTCGGCCATGTATTCACCTATTCATAACCCATATTCGATTGGCGTGCAGTCAATGAAAACGCATAATTTCGTCATGAAAAATGAATGTCAATGATTTTCACCACGCACATATATAATTTTAATATACTAAACAATGTTTAAAACGAAGTTAAATATAGTTGAAATTTAATTAAAACAAATAAATATTTTTATGTAAAACCAGGTGTGTATCAATAGCTGTATAAATATAATGACACGTAGGTATTACGTACATAATATGTACCTACTACATTTTTAAATACTTGACTTGGCTACTTAAAAATTTATTTTCTATTAAAATGTGTGTAAATTGACAATAATTTAATATGAGGTATATCGTTAGGTATTACGTTTAATATTAAATATTATTTGATTAACGCTTTTGATATACGGCCTGAATTATTTTAATGAACATATACACTTTAATAAGATAGCATTAAATCCATGTCGTTATATTTAATTTAAAATAATCTAATATAATCCTACATTTTTATGGAATATATTATATATTAATATATAATATAATATAATAAAATTGTAAAAATACATTTATTCCACTCTTTTATAAAATATAATAAATATAGTATAGGTATATTATAGATAAATGGCTATAAGTCTTTAACTCATAACAAATTAAAATATTGTAAATTAATTATAAAATCTAAATTTTTCAACTGGTTCTGTTTACGATTAACAAATACACAAATCCTTTTGAATTAAACTTATTTTTAGGAAAAATTATTGTAACTTCATAATTGAATTATAATAAAAATGCATTCGATAATTATTTTATATTCACACAACTGAATTAATAAATGTAACCATTCATCGACCAACCCTTCCAACTAATGAAATATTTTGTGTTGTAACTGCCTTAGTTTAGCCATCTGTTTTGCATATTTTTTTTTTATCACAAAAGACTAATTAATGTTTTCAACATTATAATTATTTAATCCAATTTTAATTGTATTTATCGTTCACTGTTCATTTGAGTTTTATTTTATTTGAATATAAATCGCGTTTTTTCTAAAAAAGAATTACTTTTAATCGATACAAATATTATATCATTTTAATTTACTTTTAAAAATGTCTTAAAAGTAAATGAAAAACGTACAGACCTTATTAAATGTATGAGGATTGTTTAATTTTCACAGTTTTAATTAATTAAAGAACATCTAAATTTACTACCGTACTGGAAGTGGGTATTTTTTTCTTTTTTTCTGATACACACGAAACATAGTAAAATATACGTTTCCTATGTCCAGCGTACCGATCGATATAGTGGTGCGTTTTGAAACCAGATTTGAATTCGTCGTGAAATCTGCTTGAGTTCGAATTTCCCACATTTCTATAATTTTTTTTTTTTCATAAATCTCTCCAAAATTAATTGAACAAATTTAAATTAAAATATTGCTAACACTCAATTTCAGAAGATTTTAACATAAACATGAAAAAGTGGGAAAGTCGATGTATAGAGAAACGAAAAACTAAAAATGGTATTTCAGGTTAGTCCATACGAGAATTTCAAGTGTACCTGTTATAATGCCCGGTAAACAATGAATAATGATTTCGTGGAAATTATATTTGTTTTTGTACCATTTTGAGTGCTTATCTTGAGCATTCACTTTTTAGTCGTTAAACAGACAAAATGAAATTTTTAGAGTAATTTTAATATGCGCATAAAAGTGTTTCTCGAAAACAAAATAAACCACGTCACCGTTATAATCAATTGCTCTTCGAACCGCTCAACGTCTTAAATCGTTTTACTATAAATATACGAAATAAACGTCACGTATTGACTTTAGAGGCGAAGGGTTGGTACCGTAGTAGATAAAGTGCGCAAAATAGCAATCATTGAATGACGAGGTAGGGAAAAAAAGGATATAATATGTCGGAGGACCCTAATAAATTCGGCTACGTACTCATTGTGTCTCGGAGGATAGATTAGACAGATAATAAATTCAACAAGAGATAATAATTTATGTCCAAGTACGTTGAGATGGTATATCAGCTATGACAATATAAAGTTATCGAGGTATAATTTATTAGATAAACGATCAGTAACGCACATTATTTTATTTAAAAATAAGACTTGATCGGCTGTTGTCGTGATACGTGTACGATATCACAGTATAATTAAAAGCATACACATACGCACACTTATTTCAGTTACGCGCGAAAACAATATATTTTCAGCCATTAAACATAAAAACAAATGTCTGTTGTAAAACTGTCAGTGATAATATAAATCTTCAAAAGAATACTAACAAAAATTTTAAATGTTTCTTAAAACTCGACGAATGTATTTTTATATTACTGCTGAAGCAAATGTTATTCGCATAGATGAATTCATTGTGGTTTTGACGAACAGGCACAACTTTAGTCGTGAAAAATACAAGCGCGTACGTAACGAAGCGAAATGCTCTCTCAGACGTACATATACGTCTGAATAACATCCTAAGCAATTATTCGTACTGAACTTTGCAGTACATAGTTACATTAATATTCTCCGGTTTCGGATATGAATCTCGTATACGTAATTCTCGTTGATCTATTTTACCAAAAGAACAAAACTTATGCACTGAAAATTACTGTACGACGCGTTTTATAACAAAACCACTTTTATTCGTATTCAACTATGATTTTTGTTTTTATTGTGACTCGCGTGTTAGAGATAATTGCGTATAATTTCTATTTTATTTTTATAAATGAAAATAATTATGTACGGCATTTCATTAAAATGTATTAACTCGTGGACTCTCATTATCCGATTCAATGAATGAACAAAGTTTAGTCCAAAATCGATAGTTTTTTTTTTCAAGTTTAAAAACGTAGAGTGAAATGTGAATATTATACAGATAAGTGTAGATAAAATATAGGGATGCAAATAGAATACGATTCATTCGCTATTATTATTATTATTTTTTACTAGGCCTCGTCGTAGTTTAGACTACCAAAGTTTTAAACCGAGACAAATAGTTTTGCACAAACTACTATACGCACCGATAAGATGAACTCATATTTTAACGCGAAAAATGTATTACATATTTTAAAACCACACAACACACTACAATCACGTTTCATAGCGTCATTTAATAACCAGCAAAGTTTAAGATCGTTATCATCTTAAACTGTTATCACTTAGTTAATAGCTGACGACCATTCTACAAAAACATGCAACAAATATGTTCCTGATTATCAAATAGCCCGTGCCGTAATAATTTCTCGCATCTCGGTTTCCTAACTTTTCTTAAAAAAAAAAAACGGTTTTTTTTCAATAAGAAATTTGTTGTTTAAAAAAAAAATACGAAAATACAAAATATATAATAACCGTTTTATATTCGTTGGACAGCTCCGCACGCCAGCTATTGACAAAAACAATTACACTGCCTATATAAATGTGTTTTATCCGAGGTATTTTCTATAAAGCGCCGCGTGGACTGACGAAAGTGGTCGCTGAACCCTTAAACTCCCCCTGGCTACGCCACTGTGACCATCTATTTTAAAAGACCGCGTTTACTTGGTTGTCGTCTAATTACGAGCACATTTTTTTCAATGCTAGGCAAGTTATTGAATTTTTTTCCCCCTAATAAGTTATTGATTGTGTTTAATAGAAAAATTTTGAAGTTAATAATTAATTTTCTTTAACGACTCAATTAAGTAGGTATTTAAAAAAAAAAAATTGACTTATTAACTTGTTAATATTTTGCTTTTTACGAATCGTTATGGGCGCCCGGAGAAGGAGACAAGACGGGCCTACCCGCCCTTCCCTGGACATCAAAATTTCAAATATAATATTGAAAATTTTAAATTTTATTATTGTTTAAATAAACGTTTCATTGCGATTTTAAAGTCTTGTAAAAAATACTGTATTCAAATATTTTCAAAAAAAAAAAGTATGTATTCGCATAAGAAATACATACGAATACTACAATTTTAATACTTTTTTAAAAGTATTTTTTACAAGACCGATATTTTGACTAGTATACAAGTTTATAAATTTAATATCGAAGAACAACATATATTTTTTACGTACTAACGTAGACCTTCTCTCTAACGTAGTCATTTAATTATGCCTCTCCGTGATAAATTTCCTGCGGTCGCCCATGCGAATCAATATTGAATTTCAAATGTGTTCGAGAAAATCGGGGCCTTTTTATCAGAGTTACCACCTGGGCCCTTAAACGCCCAGTCCACTCCTGCGGGTACTGCGCTGGCATTCGGCACACGATACATTATGCAAATACACGCGGCCGTCTTCGCAGAGACGCAAGCGAGCGCGTTCACTTCATCTCGCGTCGTATCACACTCATATGGTCCACAACACACCACACAGGCAAGCAGACACTTCACAAAAGAAAAGGGGTTAAAGACATTCGCAATGGGCGTGCGACGTCATGGCGTTTGATAAATATAAGCGTGCGGCAATGTGTACATAGCCAAGAGTATAAACTTGCGTGTAATACAACGCAATGGGTCCGTGGGCAGTGTGGAGACAGGCGCGGTCGGTCCGCGGAGGAGCCACTTTGGACGTACTCCAATCTACTACTATTACTACTATGGTTACTATCCTTTTCCACCCCCCCCCCCAAGCCGCGTACGTGTGTGCCGTTCGTGTACATGGACGTGTTTTTGGTGGTGCGAGTCATGATGGTCAAAGGAGAGGAGAGGACGGGCTGGTACCGCGTCCGCGGTTAAAACGCGTAATGACCGAAAAACGGGGATAACGGTAAAAAAGGATAAAAAAAAAAACAAAATCATTAGGGGGGTTATGCCAGCGGCGTATTTAGGGGACGATTGCCCCGGGCATCGCGTTTTTGGGGGGCGACAAATTTTTTAAGGGTTTTCTTTGAATAATATATTACTGCTCGTTTTTTAAACGTTTAGAATTTCGAAGACAATTTGGCGGAAAAAATATAATCGGGCGATTTTCAGTAGCCAATTTTGGCGTAACCTGGAGTTAGTTTTTTTTTGTTCATATAATATTGCGTAACGACTGATAAAATTATTATTAATGTAAATCGTGGTCTACAGCTGCTCTCCACGGCCGCTTAATTCATTACTTGTAAGTAAAGAAAAAAAAAAATAAAAATATTCTATGTTTGCCGTAACGATCATATAATTCCGGTATAATTATTGTCTATTTACGTTGGTACCAAAACATCCGAATCGGACAAATCCGTTTTCATTGATATCTTAGGAACGAATTATGGGAGGAATCGAAATTGTTGCGCTTACGTGTACGTGACTTTTCTTTTTATCGTATATTATAATTTAATAAACCTATTTCGTAAAACAAACAAAAAAAATGTTCTTGTAACCTTTCGGTTACTGACGCCCTATGTATTTAGCCGGGTCGCCAACCTACATCCGGATATCACCGTACTGGTGACGGAGATGTAGGATTTTTCGTTGATAAAAAGAAAAAAAATGATTTTGTACATCTACGTGGGTACGTTTATTATTTTTCAGACGTTTCAACGATCAACACCATAACAACAATAACAAAAATGAATCGATCCAAATAATAATTTAGTAACGAAACAATAAAAACATAATCACGGAAATATTAATAATAATGTATAAAAAAAAAAATAAATAATTATTACTTGAAGTACCGGCCAAGATTTAATAAAAAAAATAACATACCCGTTTATATAATCATCTTGCCTGTGTCGCATCGTGGGAGAGATCCCGGAGGATCTACTCCATATTTCTTACAAACATTATTAATGAACAAAAAAAAAAACGAATACAAAATAAGGAGACGCTCACAAGCGAGTCGTCTACAAGAAAATGCAACGATTTAAATATAATAATTGGCCTGGCCGGCAACTTCTCGTATCAACGCGTTCTGGGGTGGTGGCTATCGGCTGCGCTTTGAACTGTGTTATTCCGAAAATATACGCGTACGTCGTCGGTACATCGCGTGTGTCATTTTAGACGCACGACAATATTTTTGAGACGTTACATTCTGATAACCATTCAATTGTTATCCTAAACCAGCACTAATTTATTACTTAGTGTTATTTCTACTGAAAATTTGCGTACAGTGTCGCGAATAAAGTACATACTTTCAATATCATTTTTTTTTTTTTGCATGCAGTAGGGAAGTCAGAAGGGGGGCGGGGGAGCAGCATTTAAATGCGTTTCTAGGGCAGCGAAATACTAAATACGCCGCCACTGGGTGTCGCAGACCCGGGTTTAACGTACGCGTACACAGAGACGGAGTGCTCAGGAAATTTTTATGGATGCCGGGTTGACAAATCGTTTTCGTGCATTTAACCTATATATAAACCTTTATCCTTTCCATAACGTCCCGCTGGGCTCTTTAATTAATTTTTTTTTTTTTTACTCCGTTACGCGTATACGTAATTTGTTTATCGGTTTGTTACGTTTACTACTTATTCAATTTTATTATCGACTCTGAATTGTGAATCGTTTGGCGACCGGCTGATCGGACGCGAGAAGAAGATGGCAGAGAACGCCGTTATGATTGCATCGATTATTACGTTTGACGCGCAACGTTTTTCAACACCGATTCCGCTTTGTTCCGTTTGGCGTTGTCTGCGTTTATTGCCTATACTGCCGTTAGGTTTCCAAACTTTTTTTTTTGTGCCATCGCGCCACGTTGTCATTGTAGTGTTATTTCAAGTCGCCACACGCATTTTGGATAGACTTTGTCTGTTCGCCGAAAACGAGTATAATTTACACGTAAAAAACTATGCGGACACGACCTCTTTATCTACTATCTAGTGTAATATTATGCGTCCACTACTGATCCATCTCCTCGAATAATCTAACTATTTTTGTAAACAACATCGGGCACACGCGTTTCACACAAAATTCGCATAAGTTTATAGAACCGAATTAAATACGTAACGCGTTATAGGTAATTTTTATCTGTTTTTAATTGTTTTTTTTTCGTATTTTATATTCGAACGGGTGTTAAACAATAAAAACTTCAGGTATTCACTAAAGCGTTGCGACAAACAGAAATTGAAAGAAATAACAAAAAAAAAAAAAATTGATCGTTCATCCGCGAGCTAGTCCCGTTCCCAAACGCGATAATTTTTTTTTTACGAAATTCGTAATCGCGTCGTAGGACGTTGTAGGACGTCTAACGTACAAACTAAACTTCGATTACGTCGGTCGATGTCGGATGGTAGTGCAGTTGTAGTTTTCAACGCGTGTTGGTTTTTATTGAGTTTTGTCATTTTGCAATACGCCGTATAGTTTTAAACAAGTTCTTAACGATTTGTACATTTTTTAAAGGCGACGTGATTTTTTTATTTTTATTTTTGTTTAACAATATTTACAGCCGAATTTCATAATTATATATCAACGTTGCGAGTGCCCGCAGAAGGGTGAGACGGGAGAGAAGAAGCGCGTTTGTCCATCACCCGCTGAAGCCGCTTTAAAATTGTATATAAATTTCGTTATTTTGCATTCGACACGCGTGCGGACTGCCGAATACGGAATAAGCTATTAAAAACGTGTCAATTTTAAGTATAAAAACGTACGTTTCATTATTTTGTAATTTTCGTTTTTTTTTTTTTGTAAGACTTATTTACATTTTGGTTTTTTCCATGTGCCATTAATTTTGGTTAAATAAATACTTTTTGAATCGGTGTATAATTTATTGTATTCTGCGATTTTCAAAAATTAATAATTTTTAATCCCCCCCCCCACCACCAATTTCAAAACCCACGAACCGCCACTGGTGTAACAAATAAGAATGTCGATTAATACGCCAATAATAATTTACAGCACGTCGTATTAATTGTACATGTGAAAATTGTTCACAGTAATTCTAATAATTTTAATTTTAATGGACTGCACTTTGAAGGCACTACTTGTACAAATAAGTGCCTTATTTAAATAATTATCTCCTTATTATTAAATGAAAAAACAAAATCACTCATATTAATAAAACCGTTATTTTTATTGTGAGAATATTAAAATAGTGGTAGATTTTGACGTTCCGACCATAAAATAAACGTAAAAAATAATAAACAAGGTTTATTCTAACTTCTAGGAATGTAATTATTTAATTATACAATAAAAATACCTATATTTACATATGAATAAAAGTATAAAACGCAATTTTTTTCATTGAATATCATTTTTATCCTATAAGATATAATAACATAATTATTAACTCGATAAGCTTATTTAACGTTCTAAAGTTATATGGTATTGGTATGTCTTTATGAATTACATCTTAAACAAAGAATTCGAGCTTTTTGATGAATTGAAATTAAACCTCGTTACATCTTTAATGTCGCGATAATCCCGTTGAAAAAATATAATTTTAATTAAAAATTTCGCGAGGCAAAACGATATATTGCATATTGCGTAGAGAAATTGTTATTATTAATCTTAATATCTATTGCTATCTTAGTGACAAAATGATAAGTAACAAAATTGTGTGCATAAAACTAGGATTAAAAATTTAAATAAAACTTCTATATAAGTACCATAAAAAACGTTTATTTTTATTGCTAATTAGATATTATGTTTTAGAAGAGACATTATTAATTATATTATATTAGTATATATCGTTCTTTATAAAAAGTAATACGTCATACGTATAATATACGTATGATGAATTAATGATTATCACTACGGTTTCGCTAACACCCGAAATTGACCTTTCCCGTTCAACCCACATATCCATTACATCGTTTTTCTGTAATCTATGTGGTCAACTTTTTGGTGAAATTTACCGCCAAATTTCTCTACCTTGTTTAGAAGCATTGCTATCCATCCATCCCTTCTCAACCATGGTTCAATCATTTAAACCTTAATAGGAAAGTGATTGTTTCCTTTTCCCGTTTTCGTATTGATCACACCCTATTTATTTCCATTCTAATAAACGATCCTTAAACGACTCCCTCTCTCTTTGCTTTCTTCACGTTTTCGAAGCTATAAGTGATACATTTCTCATTTAGTTGCCCTTTCTTATTTTCTTAACGTCAAGTCCTTTCCACATTTTTCAACACACTCAACGTTCATTTTAACCTCCAATCAATTTTCTCATCCCGTTTATATATCCTGCCATCTTTTTGTCATCAAAATGCAATTTGGCGTTGTAAATTAGATTTATTATTTTTTTAAATTGTTACTTTCCTGTTGTAATGTATAATTTTCGAAATTAATTGTAGTGTAACACAATTTTAATAATAAATAAAAATACTCGAGTATTATAGTTTACATTACTGAGTTTTACATTAGTTATGATTGTTTCGCACTCAAAAAGTCGTATGACAGATTATAAATTGTACCTAATTATATTTCTGAAAAAAGCAATTTATTTTCCGCCGACGTACCAGCCATTTTGCTTTTATGTTAATAGTCAATAAACATATGTACTCTTTTTCAGAGGGCATTTTAAGTTGATTGAAGATAAGTAAAGTACACACAGGAATATCATAATTATTGTTATTGGGTTACAAAAAAAAAAACTTAATTGAAATTAATTTATATTTGAAAAAAAGTATGTATAATAAGCAAATTTTGATTAAAGTAAAAAAATTCGTCAAAATTATATATATATATATATTATTAGGTAAAAATATTAACTTTATGTTAGAAATTATCATGATGATTTGTGACAATTTTTCTTATTAAATTGAATTTTAAAAAGAACATTAGTCCTTAAATCTATGTTAGAAATAATAATAACTTTTAAATTGAATACAACGCCCGGGATCCCGGCGCCATGTTTTAAATTCTATTTTGATTAGTACAGTGGCAAAAAAAAAAACGTACCCTTATGGATCAATATAAGATTAACGAACGACTGCAGGGTAATAGATTGAACGTTAAGCGTGGGCTGTTAGATAAGATTGTTTGAGACCAATGGCAGGCGTAAATGTCCACAATGTAACATAAGTACAGCTATTGGCAAGTGTATGAAGTTTAACACGTTAAAAACATACAAGAAGAAAATTATGTTTAAAGTGTTGTGTTACGTTTGTTGAGTATCAGATAAATATTTATTATTTTGAATAGATTGTCCACGTTTTCATGAGTACTAGTGCTTATCTAATATAATTAATATATCACAAATTGATTTGATTGATTGATTTTTTTTTTTTTAGAAACAAGACCTAAATACGTCATACTAACAAATGATCTATGAGTATTTACTAGTATATTATCTGTCTACTACTGCATATGGCTTCCGATAAATACGTCACATATCAATTTGACACGTATCCGAAAATGTTTGCTGATCGTAGCACAAGACTGGTGTCGACCACGATTAACAAATACCGTCGAATGTCTAGTGAGTTACATGTAGTAAATGATAATTATGTATAAACTAATCGATCAGAAAATATGTATTACAGAATTCAACACTGAAATGAAAACCTGGGTAAATGTATATAAAAATTACTTATTTACTAAGTATTTAATGAGTTTGAAATAGAAATATCTAATTATTTAAAAACTGACACGAATAATAATAATTATTATTATTAATATTGATTTTAGCGTATACTGCATGAACTATGCAAATATATACTTATCAATTAATTTCAATTTTGCACCCATAAACATTTTATTATTGCTACTATGCAATTTACTGTTTGCTACTATGAATAATATTTTTATGTTTGTGTAGTTATGGAAGTAAACAATATCGATTTAAAATACGTTTAAAACATGTTTTTTATAGGAAAAAATGTAGCGAACCGCGGGGTATTGTGGACGTCGCTTAAGTTAATTACTTGGATAAAGATCTTAGTTTTTATTATTATGTACTTGTATAAATTTGAAAGCAATTATAAATCATTGCATTCGAAAAAACTATCCTGTGCAAAGCATCAGTGTAATACTGTAATATTAATTATTATTAATAAATAATAATATATAATAAGATAATATGTATAGATAGAATATATAATTTACGATTAACTTGACAGTACATCATTTTATTATGATTTTTCGCAATAAACCTAGGTAGCTAAAAATGTTTAAAAATTGTTTTCCCAATGTAGTAGAAAGTTAAATATTTACTGAATATTTCGAGTTCATATTAGTAATTTCAAATTTGCGAAGTAATAACGATAATCGATTTCTCCGAAATCGTATTTTTATCGTTTTTATGTAATTTTTTGGTAGTTTTTGATTTATTTTTTAAGCGCTTTTGAAAAAATCGAAGATGACCTAAAAAAGTACATTTTACTTGCAATTTGCAAAAAAACTACGACTGTAAAGATCGGAGCACTCCTTCTGGTAGATTCTTTGGAGACAGTTTAAAAAATGAATGAAACACATCATTGCAGAACAAATACGTTACTTGCTCCGCTCAGAATCTAAAAAAACGGAACAAAATATGAAACTATTTATGTTAAAGTTAAAAAAAAACTTATATTATAAAAATAATCTTTTTAAGATTAAACGATGTGAAATCCATAGAAAAATGTTCAAATATATTAAATATAAAAAGCTTTGTCGAACAATGCATTTATGTACATCTATACGTTCATCCAGATCTTAATTTATTTTTTTTGCCTATTCTTGGTTGGGTTCTAACTTCCTTTAACTGTCTGTTGTTCTGGCTCGGCTTTTGCTGTTATTGTTCAAATTTGATCATGTTAATAAATTTCCTACGTATGCAGTAGTTAGCTACAAAATTTATCGAATGCTTTGTTTAAACTTTTTGATATCGTGGTACAACTTCCTTCGACGACATCAGATATACTCCATAGGAATATTGGAACAATAGGAATGAGTTACGTACGTATTCCTTTGCACGTCCGTTTACCAATACGTATTGGTCTTCCTTTTCACGTCCTAAAAATAATCGTTCATCCATTTTAAATCTGATTTATTTGGGTATTTTCTACGTAATAGCTTTCTGAGATAACACGGTAAAAATGCAGAAATAACATCAGTATAATTGGCACAAAAGCAAAAACTTCAATTTCTTGAACCAATATTACTTTCGCGAAACACTAAATAAAAACGGACGGAATATCAATGTATTTCATCTGACGCACGTTTTTCAACAAATTTTAATGATCCATCAAAGGTTTGTAATAAAAAAAATTTGTTACGAGTGTGTTGGATTATATAAAAAAAAATAATATTTCGTTTAATAGTTCAAAAAATTCGAAGTATAAACAAAATGGTGATCTTAATCAAAACCACGAAGGGAAAAATGTATATTTATATCTTGAAAGCCGTGATCAAAACATCAATAAGTGAGGTTGGAGTTTAAATATACTTTAAGCTGATGAGCATTTACGTTTGTGAATAATTCATGACGATATTTTTTCGGTAAAACCATATGTGTGTCGTATATACTTATATAAAATAATTGGTATTTTATTACGCTTTTACGTAAAAGAAAAACGGAACAGCCATTTACCGTTGTGTCAGTGAAGATTGATTAGCTTTAACAGGGTCGACTAACACACAGTCGGTAAATAATGTCGACGTCTATCAAACACGAATTTGTCAGTTGACGTACAAAAGTTAAAGTCGGCTTTGGACCTTATAAATGTATTTTTTACGTTAAAATATCTCGTTTTTGTCGATAAAAAAAATGTATTGTGACAAAGTATATTTTTGTTGTCTACGGAATTTCGGGTATTATATATATAATATCGTATAATAAAAACTGTACGATGGGTTTGAAATTTTTGAACGAAAACGTAAAACGATCTAAAATCGATTAAAATCTTTTTGAAGAATAATACTTTTTTTTTTCTCGTTTGAAATTGATTCCGGGCGCAATAGATACACAGCGCTTATATTTTCAAAAAAATTTTGATGAGATTTAACGATAAATTGATTTCAAAACATATAACACTGACAATTTCAGTTGTCTCCGCGCAAAGTGATTTGAACGTTTCTAAACGTAAAAGTATAATATCTGATTTATTTTCAATCCTAAAAATTAGACATTTTCGCCTAGTCTCTACGACAAAATATATTTACAGAATATCCACTCGCGGATTTATACTTTATACGACCCAACGACACACCCGTCCATATACGATGTCGGACCAGTGTCTGAAAATCGTACTGCGACACTATTGCGTTCTCGGGCGTAACACGTGTCCTATATAATGAATATCAATCGCGTGGCAGGAAATTCGAATCGCATTTGATTGACGAGGAAGTTTCGACGACAAAGATCTACACTCCTCCGGAACCTCCGACAACCACAGTGACAATCGATATGGGCTTCCGCCGGCAACCCCATTTCCACAGACGACTTTCCCAATTCGGATGACACTCACATTATTTTGTTAACAGAGTAAAAACATTTGAAATCGTACACTAAAATGTAAACTATAATAAAGAATTTTTTATTTTAAACATCGAAACCAAAGACTACGAGTAGTACGATAGTTTGCGTATAGTTATATTATTATAAGCCTGCCACACATTATTTGATAACGACCGATCCGACGACATTTTTTAATCGGATTTAACCAGGTTTTATGTCCATTTTTAAATATTAACAATATTGCGAACGTTCGTTCATAAGATAAAAACTGTTCGAAAATATTATG
Source organism: Slavum lentiscoides (assembly GCA_032441835.1). Lineage (NCBI taxonomy): Eukaryota > Metazoa > Arthropoda > Insecta > Hemiptera > Aphididae > Slavum > Slavum lentiscoides. The sequence goes on along the minus strand of CM063712.1, from coordinate 4,472,480 downwards.
ATGTATGTCAACGTAACCTACAGTATATTATTGATTTAGTTGGAATGTGGTTTGATCAACTAAACATGTTATTAAAAAAAAAATTTTTTAAATAATAGATATATGTCACTGAAAACGAATGTAGTTTAATTCAGTGAGAATATACACGTATAATTTAAATTAATTAAATAAACAATTTTTAATAATTAAAAAAAAATGGAAAAACTATATGTATTTAGTCAAAATTAAATGAAAAACTGTCGTTAGCGTTTCAGCGATTATTATGACGTACAAATACACAATAAACGCATAAGATTTTTTGTAAATAAATAAACTAGACAATTTGTATTTATGCTTATTTGAATATGCTTTTTAATTTATACGGTAGAACGTCGATTATCCGCAACTCGGTCATCCGAAACGCTCTATTATCCGAAAGTCAATATCGAGTAAAAGAAAAAACACGAACCACACGATTTTGGACGTTGTAGTGTTCGTTCGTTAATAAAATAAATACAAATATGTGTATATGTACTCAATAAATGAATAAAATATGTAATTCAATCATGTGTGGTATTTCGGTATTTCGAAATTGTATGAACGTATAGATTATTATATTAAACAAATTTTAAAAATACTATTATAATATGTACATTATTCGTTGGCGATAAAAAAAAAAAAGTGTTTCGAACTATTACGTTATCAAACTAGATTTTATCCCGTTTGTTGGGATAATTGACGTTCTACTGTAAAAGGAAAAAATCAATATTAGTGTGCAATCAATTATCATGCAAAATGCAAAATATCGGAATAATAATATTCATTTTTTTTTTTTGTATGCGAATAATAATAATCATGATAATTTTCTTATTTTACACTTTGTTTAAAAGTACAATATTTAAATATTAGAATTAGTTATTGCCAAGCATTTAAATAAAAAGATTCTGTAATTACTTTTGTATATATTTCGTTTATATTTTGGTCTTTGAATTTGTAGTTATTTCAGTATTGATATTTGAATTTTTTATGTTTTTATTTTTTGCTTATTCTAAACGTACAAATGATTTCACAAAAATATGTTTCATATAAGTGCTAGTTCATATACGAAATTCTGAAGTGCATATTTTTTTGCATATTTTAACATTATAGAACATACATTCGTTTATTTTTAAATAATTGGTTTTTTTAAGATACGAGTGTATTTTGGAAATTATATAAGGTTTGAATTGAATTTTAGACTCGTTTGATGACTCCTACTGAAAAATCGCGATCGGCTCGGCGATTTTCGTAGCGCAAACACGTTCATTTTAAAAACATAAATTAGAGTTACCTAGAATCGGCTAGGTATGATAGGCCCATATTATAGACGTCATTGAGTTGTTTATATCCGTCATTTTTCCTAATCCCAATTATGCATGAAATAAATAGTAAAATTAATACAATATAATTAACTTTTATTTTAATATATGAAATTAAAATAAAATTATACGTTTTGGACTGAAACGTAATATTTATATTTCCATTTTTTTCAGTTTTTATTCGGTCTATTTTCTTTCTTTTTTTTTTTTGTACAAAAACAATTTAAAAACTTTTTCTGTTTATTTTATCGAGACATGCGTTTAATTTAACAGATTTTTGACAAATTTTTGCATATTTTAATATTTTATAATGCTACAACTTAACAATTCAAAACCTTGGTTATGATATAGGTAATGTATCTATATTATATTGTACTAGTATTAATTTTGTATATACACCTAGTATTTTGAACGGTTTAATTTCAATTATTTTATTTTATTTTATTTATTAATATTAATTTTAATATAATATTGATAAAATAATAGCGCAACAGAAGGTTATCAAAATAAAATCTTATTACAAGTATTAATAAAAAAAATCGGCATATCGTAAAAACCAATAACTTTATCTTTACCTACAAAGAAACCAGTATTACTTAAATATTATTTGTGAGTGCTACTAACGTTTTTTTTTCCAGCATGATCTATAAATTCAAAACAGGTCTAATTTATACATATTATATATTTTTTTTAATTACACAAAATGGTATAATATTGTTTATTGCAAGTACAAAACAAACAATAATTAAAAAAAAAAAAATGGAATTAAAGATAGCGTGTTACAATAATAATGATTATGACATAATATATTAAATTACAAATATTTTATATATAAGAGAAAAAGAAAAAGGGAATCTGAGCGTGAAACTTTTCTTCCTCTTTCTCATACTTTTATTGTTTTACACCCACTAAAGCTGTCCGTATCGCTATTCCACGGATGCATCGTACCACTATAGCGGGAAGTCGAAGGCCGCGTCGGTAACTTCCGCAATTTAAGTTTCCCTAACTCCGGTATATTATTACACACAATTCTGGATGACGTCGTTGTTTACAAGCGAGCGTGATCGTTCATTTGATCTATATTCGCAATATATATATATAATATATAACTTACAAGATATTTAAATATACCCGAAGTATAAGTATAGCTGTATTGGTATATATCCTTCGTAGTGGCAGACCGAAAACTAAAGGAAAAGATATGTGGATAGATAGATAGATCAATATATATATATATATATATATATAGAGAGAGAGAGAAAAGAGTCAAGAGAGCAACGGACAGAGGAATGGACGGACATACAGAGAGTGAGAAAAAAAGATATATTCGTGCGTCGTAGAGGCCGCCGAGAGAGTCCCTTTCATTGTCTCATCAATCATTGTGACGGCGTAAGATGTTTGCTACCGTCGACATGCTATTCTGTTCACAGGCTGCCGATGCGCAACAGTTTATCATGACCAGATATCGCGTATGACGTACACAGTTTGCGAAGACAAAATGAGACATGCTCACACTTAAACACCCATACGCGAACGCGTTGAAATATAGAAATCAGTCGAGTAAGAGATGTTTGGAGATCGAAATAGAAAAAGAGAATAAATGTACATAATGTTATGCAATGTGCTATTAAATATAATACTTAAGTCTGATTTTATAAACACATTTTAATTTCGCACTTGGTACGAAAGCGTTAAATATAGTTCTCGTATTTTATTCGATAAATATATAATTTAATAATATAATAATGTGTATATGCGTATTGTAGTATGATTGAGACCGTAGTGTAGTACATTAATATTGTGTTTAAAAATAACTTTAAGATGAAATGTAATTAACAAAATATTCGATAACATCGCAAAAGACAGGGCCCAGAAGTGACTATTGTGTACAATATTATGAACAAGGCGAGGTCAGGTATCCATAATTGCCTGTAGTTACTTATCCAATCCTATCATATAAAATAAAAAATGTTTGTTTAATGATTTTTATTACCTATATAATACAGTAGAGAAAACAGAAACAGAAAACAAATAAAGAATAAAAACAATATGCAAAAAACAAATAAATGAATAGATAAAATAAAATTATAAATTTATAAATTAAATTAAAAATTAAAACAAAAATTAATTAATTAAATAATTTTAAATTTAAAAAAAATGTAATACTCTTATAAAATAAAATATATATATATTAAAAACAATATATATATATATATATATATATATATATTGTTTTTTATATATATATATTTATATTCATATAAATTAATATTTGTAAATAATAAATTTGTATTTATATATATATATATATGTGTGTGTGTGTGTGTATATGTATACTTAGATATGCAATAAAGCCAAAAAGTATTTCCTACGTAAAATAAAGAAAAAATATAAAAGTTGTTGTATTAAGTGTGTTTATTTACTACCGGTTTCGACAAAAAGTCATCATCAGGTATTAAACAAAAAGAAAAATACAATAACAGAGGAAAAAACAAAAGTGAAGTAATTACATAGAGAATATTATGAATATTACAATAAAAAAAACACGAAGTTAAAAAAATATATATAATCATAATAATATATTAAAATTTAAAGAAAAAGAATTTAAATTCATTAGAAATAAAAGAATTTTCTAATACGTATTTTGCACAATTTTAATTTGGATTAGCTTAATTAAATTTTATTTCAGAGATGTGTTATTTATATCCATATGATTTATTACAACAACATTTAAATTTGTAAATGCAACATTTTTTGATTTTAATTAATTTCAATTTTTTTTTTTTTTGTTCTCCTAAAATGTATTCTATATTATCGGGCCTAACAGAAATACAATAAATATTAAATAAATTGTTTTTATTAAGGAAAAACATAGAAGGAATGGAATGATTTTTAGCTAATGATACATTAATCAATATTTCCAAGGTAATTGTTATAAAATTAATTTTCAGCTTCACTAACCACTTATCAATTATCGATTTATCGATTAAAAAAAATGTAATAATAAAATAAAGCATTAGAAATAAATATAAAATGTTTGTGTCTTTTTCAGTGCACGGAGATGTGATTAAAAAATTTAAATGAGCATATATATTTATATATTATGCACATATTTAAATTATAATTAGAAACAAATCGAATTACTCCTTGGAATTAAAAATTATCGATTATTCCATGTATTTTACTTTCCTAAAAACTTCAAAAATCTCTTTAAAAAATTAACTTTTACTAGTTTTAAAACATTTTCAAAAAAAAAAAAAAATCTCGAATAGAGAACGAACTCAATTGAAAATTATTTTTCGAATGAAGTGTTAATAAGTAATTTATCACTATTTTCCAATACAAAATACCAATACACATTTATTATACTCATTCGTACTCACGATGCGTGAAATACATTAAACAGTGCTGCAACTACACATTACGGGGCTAGTGTGCGAGTTTCGATTCGGGGCCTAACTTTGTTAGTGAATAAATTAATGTTATCGACTGTGGGCAATGGTTGCCCCCCCGTTGGACCGTTACATTTAATTTTAAATTATTAAAATTTTTATTTTATTTTATTTTTTATAATAGGTTTTTGGGTTTGAATATTGTCTAAGGGATTTATTAAATTTATTTAATTTAAAATTCCTTACTAAAATATGCTATTAAAGATGGTTTTATGTTTGAGGTTAAACTCCTTAGACAAATCGTGGTCGCGCGCACTTACGCCGCTGGTTATTGAGCAAGGAAATTTCATGATAAATCTTAAATAATGTGCAAATGTATATTTACTATTATTATTAATTATTAATACATCATGTATTATAAAGATATACAAATTTTAACATTTTATTATGAAATCAAATACTTATCATACACTAAAACTTTCGGGGGTCAATTTGGTGGCCTAAATTAGTTTTGGTGGGTCGGGGGCGGGTGTGTAATGCACACCCGGTAGTTGTGGCACTGACATCAAAGCATTTTATTAATATTCTCGTGCAATCTACTCGTAATATTTCGATTAAATATCGTGCAATGTGTATGGGTTTAAAACGCGTCAATACTAATGCATGTGATGTGAATACGTACGATTTTTCTATTTAAAACTGTATATAACGGTTTTTCATTGTACATATAATGAATTTATTCAACAGAATATTTTAATAAAATAATATGTTTTTGAACACATTGTATTTTATCTGTCACTGGATACCATTAGTCGATAAAATGAAATGAATTTGATTATAATATCTGTCAAATAAAATTCGAATAGATTGGCGCACGTACTTATGACCGCTTTCAATAATATCGTGTGCCGCTCTCATTTAGTATGATAATGTAACGATTTCTGTGTATTTTGTCACAAACGAGTCAAATATTCATCATTGATCCCTTTAAATTATTATTGACGGATATAATAGGAATTGAATGTCACGCACTATTAGTAGTTGTTGATGGTTAGGTGAACTCGGAATATCGTTTAAACGCTATTCTATATTGATTATATATATGTATATATATATATATATATATATATATATATATAGTTTAATTAGAACTGTCTTAACATAACACACACACACATATATATATGCACAAAAAAGCTTTATATTTTGTATAAATTATAGGAATATAATCGTTAGGTATATATATAAAAAAAACTTAGAGAAATGTGCTGCAAAATCATATGGCATTCATATAAATTCTCGTATTGGATTATATATTGAGAAAACTATTATTCGGTTAAAGAAATAATTTTAAAGAAAAGTCCATAACGATAAAGTATAATACTCAAAAGTGAAAATAAATCATAACACAAAAAGACTATAATTATTAACATTTACATTATAATTTATTTAACATTACGTGTATAAATTCACAAAAATAATTTATAATTGAAGTCATATATAAAAAATAAATAATATGATTTTAATTAATTATTAGTTCAATAATAATAATAATAATAATTTTAAATTAAATTCAACAGTCTAATTTTTTTCTAACCGCAGGCAATTTAAATTAAATGATTTTTTTAAAACTTTTAAACTCTTACAAAAATTTATATGCATCTTCTATTTGATGATAAAACGAATTTTATTAAATTTTTGTTTGTATATTAAAAATAATTACAGAACTTTAACTAAACACTAACATTTTTCTTTGATGAGAGAATACTAAAATAAACTTATATTGTGTAACTGAATATTTTACTAGTAAAATTTAAAAATTATTATTTTGAAGTTAAAATTATGTATTATATTGAATATTTATATGAAGATTATTTGTATTAAATAACACAGACTCATCAACAAAAGGAAAATTCTATTGTTTTCTACTCATTGATTGTGAATAATTTTTTAATAAAAAGCGTACACTCCATTTATCAATAAAATAACTAAAAGAATAGCATGAAAAAGTTATTGTTTGGTTTTGGCTTTATTTACGATTTTCGTTTTTTTCTTTATAAGATACATATAAAAAATGTATTTTTGAGCTTGGAGGGATTTTTTTCTTGTGTCAAACGTATTATTTAATCTTTATTAATTGCCTTTCTCATGGTCCTGATTTAAAATCAACACTATTTGAGATATCTAAACCAATTTAAGCACCAACATTTTTTGAAACCTCAGAACTGTCATAGGCAATCTATAATTTTTAGTCTCATCGTCGTCAAATAAATGATATCCAAAAATAATGAACATGCTTTGGTATTCATAAAAATAGCTCCTTGACAATAGGTTTGTAATTTATCGTGTGAGAATTATTTTCTCAGTCAAAATACTTGAGTTTATTCAAGACATTCTAATAATCTTTTCACAACTGGCTTCTGAGCAATATCTTGGTTATTTTCTGTCACACATTTCAGATTTCAATTATCCATTTGAAATTTGCTTTCGAAATACATGATATTCGAAATATTTCGACGAATACTACTTTGAGTTAGGTTTTTCTTATTTATTAGTTGCATTCATTTTAAACCACTATGCCGTTCAGAAAACGAACTTCTATTGGCCATGAGACAACTGAAGCGAAACCAATGTGAAAAACAAAATTTGCAGCGATGTCATCGAGAAAGAATGAGATAGGCTACAACACGCAAAAAAAAGGAGTAGTTGATCCCGAGTAGCGTCTCTGAATTATCAACCCGTCTTCGAATATCATTTATATCCAAAGATAAAAATTGGACACTTAGTTTGTTTGTTCTTTTGTTGTGCTCAAAAATTTAAAACCAAATGCCCCTCAATGTGTTGTTCCAGTGAAAAGATACGATTAAAGCGGCGAGATGAACTCTGGAGTCCTCGATTTCTTCAGGAAATATTCTTCAGTTTAAATTCTCTTTGCAAAAATACAACAGTAACTTCCAAATAACGTCGTTCGTGGAGCAAAAGAAATCCAAGACCTTAATGCTAACGTTCAAGATTTATGGAGAAATATACCACAATGCTACAATCATGTTACAATTTCCTAATAACAATGCATCAGTTAGAATTTCCGAAACGGCGCTGCAAAATGTACCAACGGAAAATTATACGGTTTTTATCAAAGTCAACAGAACATTGATAAGCGAAAACGTAGGTCCAACAATTTTAATGAAGAAGCAGTTGTTATTGTTAGGTAGCAGTTCTGTAGCCGTGATATTTTTCTACGTAAGAATACGCCGTTCTACAATACTCTATTTTATTTTAGGAAAGTGAAGATCGGTACCATTTTAACATACCCTGAATCAATCCAAATCAAACCATTAATTTGTATGGTTTTCAATAATTTCCTACTTATAGTTTTCACGTTAAATCTTTTTTTTCATTTCCGTTAAAAATCTGTATAGAAAAATGATACAAGTTTTAAATTTAATAACACAAGGAAAAAAATTGATTTTGAAAAAAAAAACGAAGTTATTCTAGCTTCGGAAGATTTGTCTACCGCCGAAAAGAAACTTTATGTCGTGAAAATACCTTTTAAACATTTTTGAATCCTCGACAAATAGGAATAATACACTCGGAGCGAAGCCCGAGGATACACGCTAGTTTTGAAATTAAATCGGAAAAATGTATTGAAATCCCAATCGTGTCATTGAAGACCGAAGGTGTGACAATAGTTAGGGACTCTAATTTTTCATTGGAAAAATAACGACAAGCGAAGAACGGATGACGATACTAACTTTTTTTCCGGCCAAGCTCAATATATACTCATATTATTCTACCGAAATACCATCGCCGATTGTTTCCGAACAATAATATCCTATCTAATTGCAAATTTCAAATTTAAAACTTTTCCTATGCTTTATACATTTATTATTTTACTAGCCTTACCTTTCTTCCTCTCCCATCCATTTTCACCTTCCCCGTGCTTATACACTGTATTGAAACCTTCGATGTTAAATAAAAATAAAATGTTTTTGAAAAATAAAAATAGTCTTTTTTGATTTTTATCGTTATTCTCGATTAATCGAAAGCATTACAGCAGATCGACAAAGACAAAATATCAAATGAAAACAATTTATATTTAATAACACAAAATAACACAGTAAAATTGTTGGATATTCCTCCGAATAAAAACAGATTACTATACCGAAAAGTATGAATAGGTGAAATGATATTTTTTTATACTTTAAAAACAATTCGTGACATTATTTATACAAAAACCGAGAATCAAATATTTGTAGTTCAAATTCATGTAAAATTAAACACTTTACTCTTCTCATATCTATATTATCTTTGTATATTAATATGATAACAATATAACTCAATGTATACGTTTAATTATTTAGATGTTTAAAAACGTACCCAATTGAATGAAGAAATACCTAGTAGCTGCAAACTAATATTCTCGCTTCCTTAATAATACAATGAAAACAATTTATTCTGATTTACAATTTATATTTTATACGATCATGTTCAGTTATACTTTTAAGTGTAATCTTTTTATTTATTTATTTATTTTCTTTTTTTAGGCGGGAGGGTAATGATAATATTAAATTTTACACTCTGTTGATGAGACTATCGCTGATAATTTAATCAACAAACGTTTCAAATAAAGCAATAGTATACGCATTTGTAGACTGAAAATTATATTAATATATTTTTAATTTGTACGGTTGTTAAATACATATTTTTATCATTATTTAACGCTTGAACGTTTAAATTTTATTATTATTCGTCTTCTTGTTCATTGTGTTTAAAAATCTTTCACGTTCGTTTTAATATCATATAGAAATATATATTATACATTTTGAATATAATGCAAACAAATTATTCATTACATTATATTGAGAATTATTCTTTTGATGTAACAAATTGGTTGTTATGGTTACAAACATCAATTTAAATTTTATTAAATATGGATTATTGTTATTTATATTATTATTTCACTCTCGTATTGTAAAACATATTGTATTTTAAATGATTTTGTAAAAAAAAAAGATTGAATTTAATTTCGGAACCATCATTAAAATATAAATACCTACCAGAATCAAAGCGTTTTCATAAGGTTAATCTGTTATTCTATATATTTATTATATATAATTGAAATTTTGAATTTATATTAATGATGGACTTCGAAAATAATACTTTTATTTTATAAATTATTTGTTAAAATAAAATAATAGTAATAATGATATTTTACCTTCCATTATTATTATTAGCATAACATTATTAATATATATATATATATATATATATATACACATACATATATACTGTCAAGTTAATAATTAATACAAAAGCGTTATAATATTACATTTTAAATTTTTCTAGCAGAATCGAATTCAATATTTTATTGTCTACGTACATTCTTGAAAATTTTTATTTAAAAGAGCACATAATGTAAGACTTGCATACAATTCACTTTGAATAAGAAATGTATATGAAGAATCGTTTTGTATCAAGACTTTTTTAGTTTAGATATTTTATACCGTTAAAATAAGAAATAAAGTGCTCAAAAAAGTAGGTACATACTACATTCGCAGGTAGAATTAATTTTCTTCAAAGTTTTGATTTTCATACACAATTAATCAAAGGAAACTCATATTTATCAGTTTTTTAAATTAAAAAATTAATTATTTCAGGTACAATGTTATTGTTTCAATACACATAATAAACATGATTAATTCGGCAACAGATCGTCTAAAGAATAAACACAATATCTCATATTGTATTTATTTAAAACTGTACAATACCATTTTTGGATCAATTTTACAATTGAAACAAAGTAAAAATTAATAAAATATATTTTGAAAAAATTTAACATTACAAATTATAATTAATGCTTAAAACAAACACACACACACACACACACGTGTCAATTATGCATATTCTATACAGAATACCAATTCAGAATAGACGTAATAAAATTATTAGTACCTATACATTTTTTTCTTGAGCTATTTTTTTTTCGAATGTAGGCAGAAAAGATTTTAGATTTCATTTTCAACGAAATGTATTTCTCAAAAATGATTTTTAACCTATTTGCAGAACACTGCTTCAATTTTATTTCGATATGAATTATTTATTGACTGCAACAATGGTGTTCAGACAATTTACCGAGTAATGCATCGGTGAGGTGGGTTCAGTGCCTGATCTCATTTAGTGTAATTATATTGTATTCTGAATTATATTTCCTACAATTTAATGATAAAAAAAAAGTGTTATTTATGTGTAATAAAATCGTCCAGTTATTCCTTTGAGAGCGAAGCTACGTCAATGCGCGAGGCCTGGTGTATGGACCCCACAAGCCCCCTTAAAAACGACCCGGGTCATAAATATCGGTTAAAGAAAATCGGGTAAAACTAACACTATCCGAATTTATATGTCATATTTTAAAAAAAAAAAAATCTATTTATCTATACGAGTTTGATTGATACAGTTATTGTGTTATTTTATTATATTTATTTTTATAGCTTAACGTAAATGTCATATATGTATTGAAATAAAATGTATAGTTTATAATCTTTTTCTCTAGTTTATAGCCCATTAGGTAATAACCAAACATATATTGATGCTAGTGGTGCTACTGTAGGTTTTAGTGTCTATTCAATGTATTTTTGATTTTTACTATTTGATTTTGTATTTTGTAAGTAATAGTATAAGTAATGTATCAATAGTATAGTATATAAGTATAATATCTTATACGTCAGTAGTAGTTTAGAAATTTGAGCCGAACAAGTTTCGTCGTGCACATTTTTTATCCGTATCAAATTCTATGCACGTTGTAAATTGTACATATTATAATACCTTCATGTGTTTAGAAACTAGGAAAAAAAAAGTCCTCAGTCGTAATAGCATCTGTTAAGATTGTTTATCTTATGATTTCGTCACAGAAAAATATATTATAATGTGTGTTGTTGATTTTGAATTTGGTATCATTATTAATGTTTTGAAATGTAACATTTTTTAATAAAATGTAGAACTCCGTGTTCTATTAAACAATTTGATGAAATAAAAAAAACCATGCACCACGATTTGTTGATGAAATGTATTTGTTTATTATTAATGTGCGTTTCGATATATTTGCGCTTATAATACCTAAGTCTTTGGTTTTGACGTTAACAACATTTATTTGTATGTAATTACAGTTTAATTTATAGAATAAATATGATTATCAATTATATTAATTGTTTAAAAAATAATTTTGTGATTTGTATTTGTAACAAATTTGCTTCTTTTTTTTATTATTATTACGAGTATTATTATTATTAATTACATGGAATATAAATTATAAAAATGTATCGAAAATAAAAATTCGTTGAACAATAGTCATTGAAATATTTATTTTTATAGTTTAAAACTTGTTTGTATTTATAGTGTGTAATGGAAAGAGGCAGAATCGTATTTTAAAAATTTTTTTTTTTTTTTATATATATTTTCTGCATAATCCCAGAACAAAAATAAATACCATTGTTTGTTTATTTGTTTGTTTGAAAACGCGTTTTGAATGAGCATAGGATATAATGGATATTTTAATAATTACAAACACTTTCCGTAGATTAATTATTATTTCTCCGTATTCGTGTGAAAGTGGAAAAAGATAAAGTCCGCACGAGCTTATCGTATATAAGTCATTCACGTCAACTGACACCAAATATGAGTAATATGAGAAATATTATTCTATGGTGATAGTACAGAATTTATTCTGTAGTGATAATTTAGATATCAGCTGATATTACAACACCTAGCGCATTCTAATTTCGAGTTCCCTCATCATTATTTTTGGGCTCCCATTTTCTCGATTTTTCGTATCTCATTTTTAGCATTACGTCGTAGGCTATCTATGTATATTTAATCAATGCGTAGGGCTAGCATTATTTATTACCACATACACCACTATTATGGCACTTTGAGTTTACTTTATCGTTTAGATTACGGTTCGGTTCGTATTATCGCAGCTGTCGCGTTGTCGCGTACGAATAAAATATCTAATTATAGTTTTGTAGTGATATTTTTATACGTACAAATGCAATTTGATATAAAAGTGTGCAGCGCACTGTATTTGATTCACTTTGCCCACTTTAATCTGGCCAGGGTACACTTTGCCCGGTCAATGTATGACAAATTTGAGTATTTAAATGATCATTCTTACATTGGCCAAAATGTTCGGGCATTGTGCACGGTGCCCGGGCATTGTATAACAATGCCCGGATTTCCTACTTTGCCCGTAACATATATATATATATAAAAAAATTAGAAGAATCAATCAATACGCAAAAAATTATTTAAAAAAACACGGTTTATGTGGAGAGCTGTAATTTCCTAGGCTCCCCTCTGCTACGCCACCGAGCGGACCCGATGATTTATATATTGTACACAGTCCAATGTCTGGCGTGTTCACGTCGACGAGTGCCTGTTTGGACGCGTATTTTCGGGTCAGACCATAAAAGCAGGTTTTGCGCCAAAAAAATATTATGCCACTCGCTCTCCGCGCCCGAATCTCGCGTTTCCTCCCCCGCCCGCCCGCGCGCCGGCGCGTTATTTATTAACGGATTTTCGCGCCGAAACGTTTATATCGGCCCGTAGAGAAAATAATAGACCATAAAAAAATGTATAATATTAAGTATTAAACGTATATCCGCCCCTGCCCGCTCCCCCGTGCTGTTGTTCCGTTTGCTTACCGCGACCTCCGCCGTGTTCGTCGGCCGTTTCGGAACCGGGATTACCGGCGAAGAGTCGGGGGCGCAGGCACGGGACTCGTATTCGGAATTCCAACGGATATAGGTTTAAAAACGAGTTATTCCCCTGACGGACTTTTAACATAATTTACGACGTTTTACGGCACGCGCGTGTGTTTGTGTATAAAAATATATATATAAAAAAAAAGAAGAAAACGCGTAACGCAATGCATAATAATTGTACGCGTATTGTAACAAACCGACGGTAAATACTGCGAATAACTCGCGTCCGTTTTACGATTTCCCCGAGCCGTTACACGGCGTTTTATCATTTCAATTCCAACCGTACCCCGTGCCCATTGTATTAACATTGCCAAACTCGTGTCGAGAAAAATCTGTTTGAATAATGTAAATTTCATATTCGAAAAACGTTGCGTTCCAACGTTGTTGACTGCGGTGTTAAATCCAGATGACGTGTACCTATTGTTTTTTTTTTTATTATTATTATTTTTCGAGCGCATCGCGAATTTCAGGAGATTATAACCGCCTCGCGCGTATTTCATACGCCTACCTAACCGATTCCGCAAAAAAAAAAAAACAATACTTGACTGGAGGGACAGAGAAGATTAATAATAATAATGTTGCCGTACGAGAAACAAGAGACCTTGGTAGAGATCCGGAGAACATATAGCAAAAATTAAAAGAGGGATAATTAGACGAGGTTGTTCTCTATATCACCTTGACTGTTCGATTTATTTATAGGAGAAATAATTGTAATGATACGATGCGCACACATCGTTTTGCTATTTCTATTATTAACATGGGTATTTTTATTATAATAAATACCATTACACGTCGTCATTAAATCGTTTATTCGAATAAACGACTACAAACGCTTGTTCTCCCCGGAACGCCGATTATATTCCCACACTGAGATTATAGAGAGTTTCTGCGACTCGTAAAAATTACGAGAACGAGAACGACAGAAACACAACGCGAAAAACTATAGTGCGTTTCACAACAACTGCGACTCGACGCTAGCGCGCCTCGTGGTGTTTTTTCATCAGGGTTTCTAAAACGAGCGCGTAATAATCCGCGCCAAATTTAAAATTGATAAAGAATATTTTACACTTTTTCAAATTATACATTTATTAAATAAGATAATCAACGAATCATATTTTATGTTACACTTAATTGTTTTTAAATAACTTAAAACTATAAAAATATGTAAAAAAAATTACATGTATCTATATTACATAATATTTACATATGGTTAGGTTTGTATAAATATGTATATATATATATTTTTATTAATAGTCATCATCTTCGCTTTCACTGCTATCTTCTGGATTTATTGTCATGATAATTGGTTCCAAAATTTCGTCACGTAAGCCCTCTTTGACGTAATCATCGTCTTGCAGTTTATTGCAATGTGTCACACACCTCTTCCAGTCGTCAACTGTTACGGAATCCAATGCATCATGAGCCAATTTTTCGACGTCCGCGATTTTAAAACACATTTTTTTAAAATACGAATATACACTAAAAACAATTTTTTTAGCTTGAGAGAGTGAATATCTACTGAATGGTAAGACATTTTTAAATAAATAATTAAGCCGTTTAATAAATCCGAGAGTGCGCGTCTATCCGTCGTCGTGGTATTATACAAATGCCCACGACTTGTTATACGTCGTCTACAAAACGCACGCTATTTATTTCCTATCCTAGATTGAGAACCCCTGGTTTGAGACAAAACCGCCACGAGTCGCGCTAGCGTCGAGTCGCAGTTGTTGTGAAACGCACTATAGTTTTTGCGATCCGTGTACGAGAAACACGTAATAATATTATATTGAACTATATTGTTGACATTTTTGGAAGTAACAAATTTCCCCAAAAACAATTTATTTATATAACGTTTATCAACGTTTAATACAACATATTTTTTGGAATTTCCCGAAAATAATCTAAATTTAGATACCAATAACGTTCTCGTATACGAGAAACTCCACGCGTTGTCGTATACGAGAACGACAAACAAAATACGAGAATACTGCGCATGCGCATTCCAACGGTCACGTGATTTTCTCGTATACGAGAAACAAAATTACGAGTCGCAGAAACTCTCTTATATTATATTATAATAAAATAATACAAATATAAATCACCAAACGACACGCTTTTATAAACCCGCGCGATACGCACAAAAACAGTAAAATAATACGCATGGGAAAATTCAACGAACAACAGCGCCGTTACGTTAACACGTTTTACAATGGCCAAGCGTTGTGTCGATAACTGGATGTTGATCGATTAGCTCGATTGTTTTCCTTATCAGACCGATACCGCCAGCACCTAGTCTAAAAGTATAACGGTCATAAAGTGACGAATTGCTCTTTTGACGGTGATCTCGATTCTCAGGCCGATCGCAGAGCATCGGCAGTGTGTATGCAGTGTGTAATAATAATCGGTACTCCGGGAAGACAGTACTCTCATATGCAAAAATTTGTCTTGTGTTGAGCCATTTCGTCGCTGACTTCGTAATTAATTTAAGGCAGCGTCCCAAACTTATTTTCCATTTGAATATCCTCTCGAGTCGTGTTTTTGAAAAATGTTTGGTCATCTACTATGCGTTTATAACGAACATATTTGAAGCAGGAGTAAACGGACATATTATATAGAAGCGATGATAAAAAAATGTTGATTGTAGCAGATATGTAGACATGAAAAGATTGGCTTTTAGCAGAGAGGAATGGAGAACCAGAATTGCAACGACAAAGCAAGGCCTTTAGTGCAGAAAGAAAAGAACCAATACCGCGGTAATAATATATAATTTTCGTATTTCATTTAAAACCTGCAGGCCGTTATTTTTTTTTTCTTAAACGCCGAGTTTGTACGTTCTCCGTCGTTATACACGCCACTCACTATACATTTTTTTTTATCATTATTATTTTAACGTGAAAAACAATAACGATTTCAAAAACGTAATGAAAATTTAAAAAAATATTAATAAAATTTAAAAAAATATGAACGTCCGCTGAATTTATCGTATTGCTATAAACATCCACTTTGACCAAAATGTTTGGTAAATTTATCGTGTAATGGTTATTATAATAAACGTCAATTCATTTTCGTGTTTTACAGGCATAGAATATTCCAAGTAATCGTTGATTATTACAGTCGATGACCGCTTTGCATTTGTACGTTTTAGTATTATATTACATTCGGTACGTTCGTTTTAGTTGACATTTTTATAACATCCATAGTGTTAATGGTTACGTAATTTATATACATATAAATATAATATATACAGATCACGAATATAAACAATTAATTAGTATCTATAGTAGTAACTGCGTGACAATAATTTCTCAATATATTATGTAACGAGAAATTCGAGAGGAAAAATGGTTTAATAAATATTGGTTTCAATTTCTCGAAATAAAAAACACGCGTATGTTAAAAAATAAAATATTTTGTCGAAATTTCCAATAACAACGTCCGAATAAATATTGCGGGATAGAAACACCGAAATTGTATTGCTTAGACGTAGGTATAGAACACCCCTGTGTTTATCTTTCTACATCAGAAAACCTCTTTTGCAAAAATAATATTGAATGTTTATAAGACCCAGCACGTGTACTATTTTTTATAAAAAAATATATATATTACCAAATTCCATAACTACTAAACGGAATGAAAAAAACTGGTGGTTATGGCACAGATAGAGAAAACAAATTAATTAAAATGCCCGTGAAAATAATTACTTGCTATTTCTATTCGTCCGACAAAAAAAAAAAAATAAAATAATCATCAGTTTCATTATTTTTATCGAGAAAAATAAATGCGTATGAGTGTAAACATAGTGCAATTACCACAGCTGGAAGCAGAGCATAAAATTGCGAAAACGAGAAAATAAAATTGAACCGTCAAAATTTAATGCCTCTAAAGAGAATAAAGAATAATGTTTATTATTTTTACTAAGTAGAAAAAAAAAACGGTAACGGTATTACTTTCTTATTATTATTATTTTTTAATTGTTTTTAATTATAACAAATTTAATAAGAATTCGGAGAATTTTTAAGCGATTCTGATTAAATATTCATTATATTTAAAACCGAGAGTAGTTCGATCGATCGAGTTAGTAAAACGTTATTTTATCCGTCTGCGTTTTAAAGAAATACTATGTATATATATATATATAAACCGTTCAATTCGGTATATTATAATAAATTGTTGGTAATACATTTTGTACATAGACTCCAGCATTAAAATACAACACGATTTAACGAAACGTAATGTATTTTAACATTATTCATTTATTAGAATTGAATGTTAGGAGGTGAATATTATTTTTCATAATATAATTCCACATTTGAATTTTCTACCAATTGAATTCGGAATAAATTGCACTTCGTTCGAATTCATGACACAAAACGCATATAATTTCCGATCGAAAATAATTATAATAAACAAATTGCTTTATTCGATCATCGAATTTAAGCGTTAAAATGATATAACACTTTAATAATACGTCATCTTTATTAAAAAAAAACAATATTTATTTCAATTTTGACGTTTAATTAGATAACAATAAAAGTTCTTAATAGATATTTACTCTATTTTTAAAGATCACGTGTGATGAGATGGTTTGACCGGACTTCCAACCGGAATAATACGATTAACTCGATCAGAGTAGAATATATTCACGTGGAATTTGTATGAGGAAATGGGTGTATCCTAGGGTATAGAGATTTGTAAGTCTGTCCGGATTTTACTTCCGGTAGAAAATATCATTATGGGTATAAGACGTTAACTTAAAGGTACTCTTATAATTCGTATAAGGTAAGATCTTTGGTACGCTTTCCATGACTATAGTCTATTCAGATTGATTTTCGTTGTATATTTTATTGTGACTTTGTATATGTAAGAAAATAAAATGAAATTTCTGTAAAAGATTTTGCCGGAGATATTGCTTTTCAGATTATCATACGAATAAAATAAGGGGGGAAAAAATCGGTAATTCTACAGCGTTAAGGTTATTACGAGTGTAACGCGAATTTAACCGGCGAGTTACCTTGATTACCTTGATGTCATGCACATATATATACATAATATTATTTTATTTTAAAACGATCTAATTAAAAATCAGTGTAGGTACCGTACAGTTATACTGTACGATGCAGCCTATCAAGAATCAAAATTTCGTGTAAGAAGAAAAAAACCATTAAAATATATTATTTTGAACGTTAAAAATAATTTTCAACCTTTTATCGTGCAACATTATATCATTACAATTTTCGTTTTTTTTTTTTAAATATTGTGATTCATGTAATCGTACCTACACGTGTTATTTGCATAAATCGTACATTGTATAAGTCGCGTTAAATACATATTAATAATACCGTAAATATTACTTTAATCACACGATGATAATAATTATCGGTATCGTTGGACAAAAACAATCGTTAACACGTCTTTAACGTAAATCGAAACTCAAACAACGTATAGTTAATACGGAAGCACGTTTGATTCGTTTAATGTTCGCGCACGGCCGTGGCTAATATAACAGCTGAAACTAATATTGGCCAATTGTTAAGGTCTCGATTTCACTTGCCGTATACCCTTCGTACAACCATCGCGCTCGATTTTGACGCTCTTTTGTTGCTAAACGAGTATTTACATTGGGGTCGAATTTCGCACACAGTTATTATTGCGCAGAACGGTGGTGAGAGGTGTTCACCGGTCTTTATATTGTGCTTCCCCTTTTCACACGACCCTGCAAATCCGTTCCAAATAGTCAACCTTGAGATTTCATCTTCTTAGCGCAAATTATTTTGCTATTGGCACAGGAATAATACTGCAGGAACGGGTTTAACGATTTTTTTTCCTTTCTTTAATAATCGATATGATAAACAATTGAAACGTATTAATTTTTTTTTTGTCAAGAAAATTAATAAAAAAAAAATTCTCTCGTATGGGTTTGAAAGATGTGATCAGTGAGCGCGCGTATAGACCAATATTCATAATAATATAAAATATACGAATATCATTATATTTTATTTATGCACATATTTTATTTTAATGTCGTTACAACATTTTAAAACCTAATACGCGTACATGTGGTTACTAAATATATTTGATGCCAGTGTGATCTAGAATAACTCATAAAACTTATATATTATATTGCCCGTATGCATAAATTTTGTTATGTAAATGTATCCCGATTATCCGTCTTATTATTATATTTATTAAATTAATTGCATACAGCGCGGCGGAGAAAATACAATTTTTTTTTTCTTAATTTATAATAATATTCATAAACTTACAAATTAATTTTTCTTAAATTATTGTATATGTAAGTTAAGCTTTCCGTTTAAAAATTTCAATTAAATTTTAGTAAATATATAAAAAAAATATAATTGTTTTTTTTTTCAAAACACATTTTACTTGGCGATTCAGATAAAATGTCAATTATACTCATACGTATAGTATTTGATGAAAGATTCAAAACAATTTATTTTCATTTCGTAATATTATGTTTTTAATCTGATTACATTATATTGGTAAAAAAAAAAAAATTAAATCAAAGGTAATATGATACTTTTTGCCCGTTTTTTGTGGTAAATTTGTGTGTATATATGTGTATATACTAGCTGAATTACCCGACTTCGCTCGTGAACATTTAAAATTGTATCGCATCGCTTCCAACAGAAATCGAATATCAAGAGAATTAATTACGACAAAAATTTATTAAATTTTCATTTGATTTTTTCCCGTCTATTAATATCGAAAAATTCCGACAATAAATTCGACTATTTGTTATTATTTTGTTTATTATATTATTGAAGATACACAATTTATTTCATTTTTTCTTCTGGTGCGTAGACGAAGAAATCTGAAGGTTTATCGACGCGTTAGCATGCCACATAGAGCTGCCCGTGCGAGAAGCATTGATTTTCCAAATTTAGTCCACAAACTCGTAACGATGGTTTTTGAGCTTTGTTAATGGTCATTGCAAAGGCGAGCCGCACCGGAAGCTGCAAGCGTTTGAAGTCAAAATCATTGGAATTCTCGGCTACAAAAAATCGGCTAAAAATCCAAATAAATACACGTTTTTATAACAGATTTATTATTTATTTAAATATTAAAATCGTTGTAATAATTTGATCCGTATAAATTAATGTCCGATTATTCACATAATTTTATAAAATAAATTATATTTTGTGAAGTCCGGTAAATTGTTGATCTTGCAAGACACACCGAAGTTAATTCATTATGCTAAATAAGCTTATTTTACATTTTATAGGTAAAATGTGCTTGGCTAACGCATTCTCATTTTACACGAGTTAATTATATTTTGAAAACATTTTATATTTTAAATAAAATAAAATATATACCCCGTATATAATATATCTTATGTAAAATATACCGGGATACAAGTTCTGCATTTACCGCACTTAAAATTAGTAAAAAGTATAGTAGTCATGTGTTTAAAAAAAAATGATAATGATAATCAGACAGCCAATCACATCGTGGAAGAATGTCCATAGTGAGCAACTTACAAGGCGGAATGGAACACCTCCACAAGGTCACAGCAGCGGCAACAAAATGATGGCTAACCAATCTAGACATTAGAATCTAAGACTATACAAATAGTATCCCGACTCACCATCCAATCACTCATATATATTTTATATTATTTTATTTTGTTTCTTTTATCTATTTAACTAATTATTACTATTTTATGTTTTCACATTTTATCAAAATTTTACATTTATATTTCTTGTTGTAATATTTGTTGTTGCTATAGTATTAACTAATTTTAATACTGTTAGTGTTGGATTAAACCGTACGAGAAATAAATAAATTGTCTGTAAAATAATTACACTGTTATACCAAATATATAGTATACGGAAAATGCGAGTGCGAAATTAGTAGTGATTCGACTCCAGTTTAATTTAATATTGTCGACTGACCCTAATACCACAAATCGTGAACATAAACTGAATGCTGGTAGTAGTTTTTGGCAATGGTTTAGAATTTAAAAAGTATAAAATTCAATATTCTTAAATACACTAAAGACATGTATGCCGCGACGCGTAATTCAACGTTCGGATTAACGATTCGATCGATAACAATCACGCGTGTTAACGAAATTGATTTACTTAAATGGAACGAACGTCCAACACCAGATATTAGAAAACTCCATTGGTAAAACGTTGTCCGCTGAACGTATACACATGGAAGTAAAATGAAAGAGATTTCTTATGGCTTTTAATACGAATCAATTCCGGTGTTGTATACAACACGCACGAACGTAGAGGTCGTTGTTATTTTTCTACTGCATGGAGTGGAGGAGAGTATGGGTGTCGAATCCTCCCCTTGGCCTATTTTTAAATTTTATTATTAATGCGATGGAATTTCGAAACAAATTATGAATGTTTTTTTTATAAAATGTCTACTATTATAGACGACCGAAATCATCGAGCACAGTTGAAAATTTGATCAAAAACGAGCCGCGTGAAGGCCGCGCGTTTGTACGTTAACAGACGGCGAATACGAGAAAGTCACGCGGTTTTAAAGACGCCGAAGAGTCTAAAATGTATTGACTAAATGTTATGTTCTAATAATAAAATAATCCATAAGTACTCAAATTTTTAATAAATTTTATGTTCATTAGAATCGAAATGAACAGATCGTCTATGTCAACAGTTCATAACTATTGTTAACCTAACCACCGCCGATACGTCTCGAAAATGTACTATAAAATATTGATCCTTCCCCCCTCCGACGCCACTGTTGCATACTGCTTGTGTAGTAGGCACACGGATTAAGCGAGTTAGTTTCTACACCCGTACTGCACAACGGATTTTAAAATATGTATTTTAGTCGTTGAAATGTTTTTCGATATTAAATAATAATTATATTATATTACGGAACATATAATATTATAAAAATTGAATATGTTTTTTTCCGGACCTATACATAATATGTATATATACGTATGAGAAAAGAAATAAAAACGACGGCCATGGGGGAAATCAAAAGTAGAAATCGATCGTTTTCTCGAGAGATGCAATAAAAACTAACGTCCTAACTCGCGCGGTGTATTTATTTTGTATGTCCGTGTGTGACCCCCCCTCCCTCCCCCTCCTGAACCGTATATACTGTTTTTTATGCGAATAATAATAATAATAATAATAATAATACGCGTTAAGGGCGGAATTCGATAAATCGCATTTCATAATAACTGTAATATAGCCGCTGTTATAGAATAGGCGGTACTTATAGAGCTATTACAACAAAACTACGGTCTGTAATTACCGTGAGCGTACACAGCCACTCCGGTCCGGACGTATCATCATATTGCGATCGGGACGATCCAGTACAGCGGAATACGTCCGCTACAGGAAAACGTGTAGGTGCGCTTCGGAGCAGTGGCGTCGAAGTCTATAAAAAAAATATTCAAACTAAAACTCACTATACCTATAATAATCGGGAATTAATTTTAAAAAATTCAAGATTTGAATGCGGCTAGGGTATTAATAATTTTGTCAATACCGTTCATTTTGAAGTCAATATATCATAAAATCAATAATAAACTAAAATCAACTTAAATTTGTGCATTAATACTTTAGTGATTAAAAACAACTATTTTATTATATATTATATTAATTATTTTATTTTATAATACAATATAAAACATCAATTAAACAGGCCCGTTCTATAAAAATGTGGTCTGGCCTTGGCCCGAGTTCAGTATGGGGATCGGCGCCACTGCTTCGGAGCCATCGTATATCACAATATGCGCTAAACACGACATTGGGATCGTAAATAAAACTGGCTGCTTTCAAATACAAATCAATCGTATTGCGATTATTCGATCGCGAAATAACAGCAAAGAATCAACGTCGAAATTGAACGCGTTACGTTGGCCCAAAGACCTCTAATCAGTGGCGCCGAGTCATGTAAATTTAACCGAAGCGAAATCGAATTATTTACCCACCCAATCACTGTAAACTGAACTTTTATTAATTTTAATATCAAACTTATTAATTATTTAGTAAAAACAAAAACTCGTTTACCAATAAGACCGCCCCCCACCCCTTTTATTATATAAAGCAATCGCTTCAGTTCATGTGTAAGTCCGGCACCACTGCCTCTAATTCACTACAAACGAATAACAATACACAAATGTTTCACAATTTTTTAAACACTTCGTTCGCAATACTAAAGGCAATGCTTCAGTGGAAGTGGGTGAAATATTGATTACGAAATTCCAGGACATAAAAGTGAAGTTAAATAAAAGCTTTTAAAAATTAAACGAGTTATTATTTAAACATTTCTTATTCCCCGTTCGACGATTGCACGGCGCTCTGAACAGGCGATTCTGCTACAACGGCGTGAGAATACCATACACGCGCGGTGGCCAAAATTATTCTAATTTCCTCGAATCGGTTTTTTTTTCTGAAAGTTACTGAAATGCAGTTAATCCGATAACTATATAAAGACAATGACTCAACTGACCCTAACGACTCGAGTACCTATAGATGCCTGATGCACTGTATCAAATAACTGTTACATTTTTTTGTCTTAATAGTTATAATAATTATAGTATTGTATCGAATGAATTAAATTACACGAGTCCGCAACAAAGTAAGGTCCGTTATCAGTGGCAGCGCTAGGGGGAGAGAGCAAGCGCCCTACTCAAAGTTTTGCTACAATTATTTATATGCTAAATGCTAATTTCACTATAATGTCTAAGGTAAATAGTAAATAAAAGTATTCAGGTTCACAGGTTTTCAGAAAATTTTTAAAACATTAAGAATCAAAATCATATACATAATAATTAATAAATTGAGTATAGGTCCATACGATAATAATTTATTGTAAAACACTAAAAAACCTGTGTAGGTATACGTATGTTAAATACTATAATTTAAATTATTTTATACGTCTATTACGAAATTTTATTATTATTATTATTATTATTATTATTATTATTACTATTTAAAACTTCCATTTTTCTGTATTTGCTTACCAATCTAATTTATATGAATTAACGAAATGCCTTCATCAGGTATACCAAAATATCGATTAAAAAATTTAAAAATATTATCATTATGACGAACCTAAATAAAGAGGCCGTAATAACGCATACGAGTGTATATTTGCCCCATCGAAAAGAAATTGATCCTGCTCCTCCCCCCTAGAGACAAAAATGTCTGGCGCCGCCCCTGTCCATTATACACCACGCGATATAAAAATACCACGGGAAGAGACATCAGGTGATTATGTTACGTGATGGCCGCCGTCACGATCGAGAAGTCCGCGACGGAGGATCGCTGAATGGTCGATACTGTCATCGGAAGAGTTTTGAAGACGGGCCGGTTAGTGGTGGATGAAAGATCAACGCACGCGCGTAGCCCCTAACCTAGAAACGAGAGCGAAGTAAAAATAAATGAAACTTTTTGGCTCGGCTATTGGTTTTTCGCGAATTTACGACACGGCGTTTTTATGTCCGCCTTGTCGTCGTATCTCCGATGTTGGGGCCAACTGACACGCCCGTTACGAAACAAATCACTCGGAAGTGGCGGCGAATTCCGAACATCGTCCGATTAGCCTTTTTTCTTCTTCTGAGAAACGCGAGATCTTTTCGTTTCACGCCGGACACTACGCTCAACAGCGGAGCGTTCGTATTTTATGAAATTCTTTGAAATATTGAATGAGACGTTTATACGCGGCAGACGAATATTAAGCTTTAAAGTGAAAAAGAAAAAGTGTGTGCGAGAGAGTGAGAGGGAAAGAGATACAGGGAAAAAGTCTTGCAGTAGAACGAGGAAGGAAAATATCCCACTATTGACCAATAGACGTCTGTTGGGAACAAGATAACGTCTCGAGAACAGAGACACTAGGAACCGTAAGAGACTCTGTTACGTTATGAAAAATATGCAGGATAATTGTCAACGGGTTCCTCAACAGCAGATTTTTGAAAATAATGTCTTCCTCATCATTGTGATTCAAACGTTGAATATAGAGAAATCACAAGGTTTTAGAATTGGAGAATGAAAAAAAAATACATCGTCACAGTGAGACTATAAAATAGAAAAAAATAATCTCCATAAACACGCTGTTTGAATGGAAAAGCGAAACTATAATTTAACTCTTAATCGAATCAATCATATTTATCAGAAGATATACGTATATACATACAATACCAAACGTGTCTTGAATAATAACAGAAAGTATAATTCGTGTTTACGGATGATGTAATTCGGTGTGAAAAAAATTAAAAGCCCGGGTTATAGGAGAACGTTTAATATACATATAATTGGAGTCGGTTCACTTGTTTAATTTCGTGGACGAGAACCGCATTTCTCTTACAATGATCAGATGGCGGAATACGAAGAGTTTAATATTGACGTTTTGTGTTCATTCTAAACAATCAATGTCTAGAATATTTTGAAACTTATAATAAATATACCTCTGTGAATACAAATTAAATAGTAAACGTTTTGAAAACCGTAAAATCCAAACATTTGCCAACAGACCGAAGAATACGCTATAAGATTGTTGATTGAAAACTGAACGCGTGCGGTGAATACGTATTCGATGTTACAAATGTTACAATATTCACCTAACGTGAATTCATTAGGAATTTTATAAATGAAACCGAATTTAATAATAGTGATTGTCACCAATGTTTTTCATAAAATCTTGAATAAATATAATATGTGCACATTTTAGAAACGCGTCAATCAAAGCTTTACGATTATTACTCATAGATTTTTTTTTTGGCGAATATGGGAAATCGCGTATCGCTATGCAGCCGCAAGAGGAAAGTCATTTAAATTTGTATTCAATAACGTGATTTTTATTTATTCATTCTTGTGGCAAAATTAATGATTATATAACTATTAGATAACTACAATAATAAAATAAAATAATAACAACAGAAATTAGCGTATTCATTTTATAAATTCAGGTCAAGTTGGTCTCGCGTCTAATCGATCTAATAGGTCTAATCAATGGCGTTTGTGGTCGCATTAGTAAAGTCGTTCCAGCTGAAATCATATTTTCTTACAGGGCGGTCTTTTACTACTATATGAGAAATTGTTCGAGTGTCGTGATCACAATCGCAATTTAGAATCGGAAGCAATCTTCATTTATACAATAAAATACCCGCGTCTTCAATTCGCCGTTCGAATTCTGTTTAATTTTATCCGCTGTTTTCGGGATAAATTGAATCCTGCAGGTAATCGAGTGTGATCCGTAATTAGCCAGCTTCTAAGTCCTACACTCCTCTCCCTCCACACAGAAATCTGAGTCGTTGAGGTCAACAGCTGTTTTCCATGTTGGTTTCCTAGATTTTAGTTTTTGCGGAGAACTGTTGCAAATGAATTGATTGGTGCCGAGGAATCTGAGTCACACTTTTTCCATTCTCCGAGCAGGGATTTTTCGCGGTGAAAGGGAGGACGGAAAACGTACAGGAAGCCACGGTGTCGATGTAACGTGTTGCAAACCGCAGACGAACGAATAACTGCGAAAATTGTTATCGGAGAATGAATCGAAATCGTACGTTAAAACATTATAGTCGGTATACGCTGTTGTAAAACTGTGATTATATAACATTCAGCGCTCGAATTGTAGCGGACGCAAGGGGACGGAGCTTCTCTTCAATTTTTACATATTTTGAGAGCATCCTTCAAATTATTTGAACGGAGGGGGGCGAAAAGTATTATTTTGCTAAAATAATATAGAAATTTTCATTTCGTAAAGTTACATCGAGTAAGATAATAAAAATCCATTTAAAAGATAATTTTTTGATAATTCATAACAAGAATATGAAATTGTGCTAGACCTCCAGTGCAAACCCGGCTCTTATGTATTGTCTTGGATACGCAGAGGAAAAAGTCGTGGCGAAAAAGAATGTTGCCGTAAAAGGAAAAGTACACAAGTAAATCGCAATTACTAACAGTTGCCGAAAATTATTTTAAATTAATTAGACATCAAATCAGCCGGAGTACATTTTAATGGAATTATTATTAATTTTATATGTCGATAAATGATGGGTTTAAAAAACAAATATGTTCATCGTATAATTGTTGGTATATATCATTGATATAATATATCCTAATAATTTGATGAAGATGAATGGTGCAGGGTGGTGGGGTCCAGGTTGAGTTTAATCATTGAAAGGACGCTGATTTTTTTTTAAGTCTTGAAGTCCCCCCTTTCTTTTATTTTTCCGATTCGAGCGCTGAATCAACATTAGTACGCCTATATAACTGATCAAAACGATATTATACTCCGGATATCCGAGCATTATCGATGTCAGAAAAACGAGGTAGTTCGATTTTTCGAAATTATCCGAAGGTATCCGACAGATCGACCATCTTTTCGGAACGATTCGGAACACGCGGCCGGCCCGTCTCGGACCGCGACGTTACTGGGAATTTATACGGCGTAGACGGTGCTTGGGGGAGTGTAAACGAGTGTACGGTCACCGATAAACCCAAGCGCGCGCGCGCACACAAACCGTAAGTTATATTTTATTACAAACGCGCGGAAAGTGGATGGCACACTGTGTGTGTTCGAAACATAGGCGAAAATCCATTACAATTTCTGGAGGGTGAGGGCTAATATTTTTAACATCAAAGTAAGCCTTGTGGGATTTGTCACAACACCCCCTTTATATACAATTAAACAACTCAAGTCTATATATTTTTATACAATAATTTTTTATTTATTTTTTATTATTATTATATTTTCAATAGGTATCTACATTATAGTAACCAGTGTTGTATATCATCTAGATAAATGTAACTAAATAATTTTTTTCTTATCTTTTATCTTATATAGATGAATTCAAAATGAGTTATCTGAGTCATTATCTTAGATTAATGTTTAAGTCATCTAAATAAAATTAATTTAATAAGTGCTCATTATTTATCCAATATTTACAAAAATTCGAGTACTCAGTAATGAATTTTTTTCAATTTTCTATCATGAATAAATTAAATTACAGAAATTCCTAATAATCTTTTTTTCTGTATCACAATGTGAAATATTTACTATATTTACTATGTCAGTCTAATAAAATCAGTTCGATACGTTTCTTATAATTGTGTGGTTATTTTAGTCAAATGCTTTTTATATACTTTGCCTCATAACATTTGTGTTTTCAGTGGCCACTGATTGATTTATAAACAATTAATACAATTATTAGAAAATACACTACAAATAATTATACTAGCACAAATGTTTAACGTTAATTTAATTACATGACGTAAAGGTGAAGTTTCATCATTATCAATTACAACGTATTTATTTTTCAATCCTATTGACGATTCTTTTACTGATACGTTAGCGATTTTATGACATTTTTACAATAGTATAAAAAAATTATCTTTTTTTCATCTAGATAAATTGTAATCAATTATTTATCTTTTATCTTAATATAGGTAATTTTATTGTCTAGCGTCTTTTATCGTTATCTAGATAAATTAATATTTATCTTCATACAACACTGATATAGTAACTAAATTTATATATGAAAATATTAATTTAAAACAACAATATATTTTATAATTTAATTGTATTCATTATTATCTTAATATTATTATGGTTCTATTTTTTTTTTTCAGCAAATGTATCAATAATAATTTCCGTGTTGTCAATATTTTTCGATAACTGTTTTTCAATGATCGATATTGATCACGGCACGCGTCGCTTCCCGGTTTCCTACGCACATTTACACGACAGACTTTTACAGACGCTTTCTCTCCGGCCTCCGCCATCGAGACCGTTGCTCTGGCGTACGATCATTCACGTGTCTTATTGTACGATAAAATTATTCGATTTACTCGCCTCTCGTTAATTTTTGCACTCGTTTATTATTTTTTACTAATATTATTATAATATACGAATCTACTTTTTTTTTTTTGTGTGTATTACGTTGTAATACCATTATTATTTATTACATTGAATACAAACAATTTTTAAGGCGGGCTATTAAGATTTTTTTGAGACATTTTTTTAAGACATTAAATTTTTTTTTTAAGACATTTCCGCTTATGGTTCGAAATTCCGATTCGCTGTGTGTTTTTCGACGATTTTCCGCGTCGACGACTTTGGAAAAAAGAAAACACGAAACAATAATAATAATAATAATAATAAAGTAAAAAAGAAAAGACGAGTGGCGAATTCGTATTCTCGTCGCGCGTCGGGCCGCGTTCGACGAAACAACAGAGTCGTTTACAATGACGTTGGAAAGTCAAAACGGATTACTTCTAATTTGTAATATCTCCTCTCACCTGGACGAAAAAGAAAAAAACCGCTCGCTTTTCGCCTTAAAACGCGCAGTGCCGAACGACGGCGTTGCTCCCGCGCCGTTTGCACGCGCTGCACAATCGGGTCGTGGGGACGCGAAACGGTTTACGCTGTTTAAAAAAAAAAAAACGATCGTCTGTCCGCTAAAGAAACGTGCAAAAAAAGAATAAAATTTTTGTAAAAAAAAATATAACGCGGACCGCCGTAGCCAGTCGGACCACGTCCGGGCCGTATTATAACGCAGCCGACCGTTATTGATTAATAATATTAAATCGGCGGTGCCCAAAGCGGTTTCTTCGCGGGTCCCGTTCGTTTCACCGTAAAAATTTTACAATTGTTCGTTGTTCAATACAAGACGTTAAGAATGCACGTTGTGGCAGAATACGCGGTCGCTCATTGATTTGGCTCAGGACGGCCTGCGCTGTCGGGCATCGTTTAAAAAAGCAAACCGATAATTTCTGAATTTCGGTCTCGGTTCTGCGGAACTACGAATCTTTTGACATTTTACGTTCATAAGCTAAACTGCACTTTTCTTAACAATTTGTCTTTGCGAAACGGGCTTTTTCCAGGTACGCGGCTACAAAAACCAAATACGTCGAACACGTTTGGACGTAGGAGATACGTGCGAATGACTTCTCCTTCGGCACTCGCGACACGCCGACAAGCTCAGTCGCTCGCGCCGCATTAAGACTTCAACACGCGTAACCGTTGTATTATTTTTTCGATAATCTTGAACTAGTTTTGTTCTAATTCCGTACGTTTAATTACCGTTTTCTCCAGTTCTTTTGATATACTATTATTGTTTCGTTTATTAATACCGTGTTCATGTTGCGCGCAACATGAACACGGGCGGATAAGACTCGAACTGGGGCTCCGCGAGAAACTGTATTGCTTGAAAAAAATGATTTGTGGCTGAAAAACTTTGGGAACCGTTGAATTCAAATGTATTTAATCGGTACGGCGTACAATATAAACGGGCGACTTAGGGCCGGTTTTACGATATATCGTGTATTATCCAGAGAACAGTCATTCCAAGATTAAAATTATACCGCCCTTTATTCGGTGCATAAAATATAATGGTATTACAATACAATTAATTCTCTGGATAACAATTCTCCGCATAGTTCAATATTATTTTGAAATACGTTTTTCTTTCCGTGAGTTATTATGATAACAGTAAAGACGACCTTAAAACAATGTAATATTCAATGAAATATAATATAATCGAATTTCTTTTTGTGTTTTGTCTTTTCTACAGCGGTCATTTAGATAAAAATTTCAATGAATTTATTTGAGTCTGGCGATGACGAAGAAATCGTCAGGCATATTGCACGACCACGAAGGCCGAAAGTTTTTAAAACTCGGTGTAATCACCTTAAGGGGATTGGAAGCGGATGTTTTCTCTCTTTGTCTTACACACATGAAACATAGCAAAATAGACGTTTCGTACTTCCAACGTACCGATCGATCTATTGGTGCGATAAGAAATTTGAAAAAAGATTTGAATTCCTCGTGAATTTGACTACAAAACGATTTTCCCACTTTTTCCATTTTTTTCATAAACCCTTAAAAAATTAACCGAACAAATTTAAAAAAAATTGTTAATAATTCATTTTGAAGGTCTTAAAAAAGAAATAAAAAAAGTGGGAGAGTCGTTTTGTAGTAAAATTCACGAGGAATTCAAATCTGTTTTCAAATTTCTTATCGCACCAATAGATCGATCGGTACGTTGGAAGTACGATTTCATATCGAATCTCAAACAGTAGTCGTGAATGCTGACATGTGCGTGCGCGTGCGAGAATATCCCATATAGCCACGCGAGGCGACAGTGCGTACTCACACTAACAATCATTTACGTTTCACACAAGCACACTGCGTAACGCGCCCAAAACATTAAATTGCCTATACACGACCCCTTAATAAATGGACGCTTCCAATCCCCTTAACGAATTAGATATAATGAACAGTTTTTCAGGCGATTCCGATTAACCAAACGAATAGTGGTCATAATACTACTATACATTACTATATATTATACTGTTAATACTGACTTATTGTCATTTTTCCACTAACGTGACCAACGTTTCAACTTCGTTGTTCGAAAAATTTTAAATGCGTTTTCTTTTTACTTTATCCATTTGAATTACAGGGATAAAAAAATAAAAGAAACCAAACTTTATTACGAACAAAAAAAAAAACGATTAACGAGTGATTAAGGGAAAACGAGTGGTATTTCGTGTGTTACATGTTTTGAAAAACTTGGTGGCAGCGGCGGCGATGTGTGTACGAACGTTCTTATTTTTCGAACGAATTTTGCGTGTTATCCCGGGAATAAAATTTTATTCCAACATATCTGGGCTAGATAAAATTAATCTCCGGATAAGACTATTCCTGGAATTAGTTGTTATTGTAGAAGCCACTTTTCGAACTTATACTACGAATTGCACTATCTGACGAATAAATATGCATTGTAAAACCGGCCCTTAATGCGGTTATATGCTTTTAAATGATAACACGATAAAAACATTTAATTTCCACCGAAACGCGTTTACCGTAATGTGTTTTGCGCATATTACTGCCGATACGTTGCGGTTCATACAGTTCGGTATAATCACATTTTTTTTTTTTTTCGGCGACTATAAACAAGGGCGTGTAACGCGTAATGTTATGTACTCCGGCGTTCGTGAAAACCCTGGTGCCTACTCGTTTTCACAGTAACTAAACCCTGTATGCGGATTAAAGCGTGGCCTTTGAACGAAAAATATCTTTTGAACTCGTTTTAACGTATTATACGAATAATACTAAAAAGGCTGAGCAAAAGTTGTTTGTAATTTTTTTTTTTTTTTCTGTAACCTATACTATATTATATACGTTTATGCAAACAAAAAAAAAAGGAATATTTCATTCAACGTATCTACGATACACTGCGTATGTTAAAAACGTTTCGCTAATATTCGTAATTGAATTGGTTTCGTCCAACTACGAATTATCTTTATATATAATAGTTGATAATACATATACTTTGATCACCCTGTAATATTTATTCGCATTTGAGTGTATCAAAACGAATATAAAAACAAGCGCACGGCTTAAATACTTGTTGCTATACTCAGGGCCCCCACAAAGGGGGGGTCAGTGAGTACTATGGTCCCGGGCCCCGGGCTCTCTGGGGGCCCGGGAAAAAAAACATAATATACCTATACATATTATTAATTTAAATTAGAAAAATAAAACGAGACATATGAGTCATGCCACCCTAGTCACCATATCTTTATACAATATTGGTGTACAAATAATTTGATTTCTTACTACATCATTTTTTGTAACAAAATGCGTAGGCGGGTGGTGCGTGCGGCGCGAGCATTTCTTGGAAAAAATAATGGGGAAATAAATCCTGGAAGATAAGAGCAATTAGTCTGCCGCTATAGAAATATTAATGTTGTGCCGCCTGTCCTTTTAGTACTATTTTTGTTGGTCGAAAATGAGATAATTATGGGTTTTTATATATTTAATTTTGTCAATAGGTATTCGTATTCGGGTATTCCCATAAAATGTACATGTACAATACAATATTGTATTTTTGTATGTACAAACGCTATTTTTAATTTTGAATAATTTACATTGTATTTCATTATACATAAATAGTTTTTAAAAAATTTGATTTTTATATTAAACCGTAGTAAATTAATGTACTTGTGTTTTAAACTAGAATAACTGATATTTTATAGAGGTGTATATAACAGCAAAAGAAGCCGTGTAACCCATATATTTAGGTAATTTTTGTAAAAATAAAAAAATTACATGTTAGAATAATTTATAATTATTAGATGATTATAAATATTAATATACGTTGAGGGCCCGGATTTATTTACAGTACCGTAGTTGAAAAATCCATGTGGGGGCTGGCTATATACTGTGATCAAACGTAATAATTATTAGTTTGATTTTAATAAATACACCGCGCGTGTTATATTATTAATTAAGCAATATCATTAAAACTCGCGATAAAATAAGCGATATTTTTGGTATGTGTACTAACATATTATATATTATCGTATAAAGTACGAATAAAATTTTAAAAAAGGTTACGAGCCGCGGGTGTTGGAGGGGAGGGATGTGTCGCTTAAGTGAATTACTCAGACAAAGATATTGAAGTTTTGATATTACTATATAAATGTGAGAGCAACGAGGTGCGGTGATTGCATTCGGTAAAAACGATCCTAAGTGGTGTGTCAAATATTATTTACATATTTACAGTATCTAATATACGTTTATGTATTGTATATACTGTGTATAATATAACTACCTTAGTATTACGTTTTCATGAATTTAAACCTAAAAAAAAGTAACGTACGACTGACGTAGTATTACGTTTTCAGGTTCTAAAACCAAAAATTAACTCATTCATCATTTAATAACACCTTAACATTTATAAATTATATGAATAGCACAAAATTTAGAAAGATTTGTCGAAATTTTTTTTTATTAATCAAAATATGACCCAAGACAGGAGGCCGCCATTATATAAGGTATGAAATTCGTGGAGAATACGATGAAATATAGTTTTTTTTTTCCATGATATTTATCGTATTTTATTATTTACTTTTACATAACAGGACCAAAAAAAAAAAACGACGAGTTATCATGTTTTATTATTTACTTTGTGATGAAAGGGAAAAACCACGTGCTTATAATAGTATCAATGATGTTAGCATCAAAATCGATTGTTTTTACATAACAAAGTTGGTGACAAAAACAGGAAAATACAAACGGAATGCATAATATAAGGGTCCATTTTTCATATAGGAGAATTATTTGAGTTCAGTATTTGTAGTATTTGAGTATTGCGAGTTCAGTGCGTGAAGGGCAGTAGTATAGGTGGCGTCAGTCTTTATCGAACTAGGGCCGCCCTTCGTAAAATGTATTACAATAAATTTAATTGTTTTACTTTTGCAACAGACGACGGAGCGAATGGTGGTGGGTTGTACTGCAGAGACGAAGACGATCGCGGCTGCAGCGGTAAGTAGGTTTTTATTTTATTTTTTTTTTTCGAAAAATAAGAAGAACGGCGTTGTAGCGTGCGTGCGTGTGTGTGTGTGTGTGTATTCAATTATAGCGGAATGTCTTTGGACCGCGCGTATTCCTCGCACGTACGGCACCGCGCGGGAACGTGACGGGCCGCCGACGAAACGCGCAACTTTTAATACGATTCTGACATCTGATCCGGAGATCGGGGACGTATCCTTTCCCCCGTACCCCGGGGCAACATACACAAATACTGAAATACATAATATATCCTCGTCTCGTCGCCCTTTACCGCGCGCAACGCTCGCGTCCACTGTCCCTTGCGCGTCACGTCCTGGCGTCCTGCACCACCGCGCGCATATATATATATATATATTTATACAGTCCTGCGTGTATACTGGCGCTTTCGGGCGGCAACAGATTTTCGCCGTCGTAGCGAGTATATATATATATATATTTTTTTTTTTTTTTTGCGTCGCCCGACCATCACGCGCCTCACACGAGAAGCGTATCTTTTGTACGAAAAAGGTGTGTGTGTGTGTGTGTGTGTGTGTGTGTGTGTGTGTGTGTGTGTGTGTGTGTGTGTGTGTGTGTGTGTGTGTGTGTGTGTGTGTGTGTGTGTGTGTGTGTGTGTGTGTGTGTGTGTGTGTGTGTGTGTGTGTGTGTGTGTGTGTGTGTGTGTGTGTGTGTGTGTGTGTGTGTGTGTGTGTGTGTGTGTGTGTGTGTGTGTGTGTGTGTGTGTGTGTGTGCAGGGGCGGCACCGGGCATTTTTTCTAAGGGGGAGAGGGGGGGCAGGATCATGGCAAATTTTTTTTTCTCGCCGGGACAAATGTATATATACTCATCGTATACTTCTCCCTTTTATTTGGGTTATTCATAATTATAACACTTTTTTTTTTTTATTATTATTATTATTATTTGGCTGGATGTTTTGGTATACCAGCTATATATCAACTAAAGGAGTTTAATTAAGCCGTATAAATTATAATTGGGTAAGCGAATAGAGTAAAACGTAAGTTTTAAATATTAATAAGAAAATTTCGTAATAAACGTACGAAATAATTTAAATTATAATTTTGAAAATCAAACGCGTAGGTTTTTTTCTAACGTTTTATAAAAAATTAGTATCACGCGTGGGCGTAACCAAAGGGAGGGATTTCGGGTCCGGACCCCCCACCCACCTATTGCAATTTCAATGTTTAAAAATATTTTCATAAGATTCGAATTTAATCTAATAAAACTTAAATGAAAATCTATTATATAACAGAAAAACGGGTCCAAAGGCCGTCGAGCAAACCAGAATTTGTTGGTTATGAATTAAACTATAATTATAATTAGAGAACAAATAAAATAAAAATGCTCCTCCCCCATAAAAAATTTCTGGGTACCCCCGTATATACGAGTACACAATTTATTAATTATTACGTACACGCGATTTTGATTCGTAATAATTTTAACGTTTTCCATAAACATGAATACTTATTTTATTTTTTTTTTTTACTATTTACCCGAGATATTGTAATAAAATTAGTATATCAATAACATTCATAGCGAAACTTCCACTATTATTTCTCTTTTCCAATAGGCTAATGTCTATAAATGTATGATTTGTCCATGTGACTATAATTTTGTAAAAATAACGTAAATACTTTGATTACTTACATATTATTATAAAATATTCGTGTACGGGTATCGTTTAATAATTTAATATTGATAGGTGAAAAAAAAACAAGTATATAATTAAGGTAATACAAGTAATTATATTGTTTTCTAATAACGATCTGTAGTCATATAACACTATATAATATTTATCATATATAATTATATAATATTTATATCCACTTGAATTACTATTTCCGTGATACATTTTTAAAAACGTAAATTAACTCGATCTGTGTTCGTAGGAATTCGTATAATAATATATAATTTAACAAATCGATTTTTCAAAAAAAATATAATTTGTTATTGGGGCCAATTATGATTATTATCTGATATTGCCATAACAGATTTTCATATTATCAGTTCTCGGAGAATTACCCGAGCACCGTTTATACTTTATACAATATCTATAGTGCAGTGTATTTATTATCAACAAGAGTATTTGAAAATGTCACCGTGAATTACGGCCGTATAAAACGAGTGTAGTGTAATGCCGTCTGCACGGAACTTAGTGTAAATTATTGAAATACGTGAAAGATGCTATATTATTATAGCATTTTTTGATAATATTAATATAATCAAATTCGAAACCAAATTATATGGTGATGATGTATTCTGTGGTGTACTATTTAAACGAATGCACGTAAAAAAAAAAAATTCTATGATAAATGTGAAACCAGTGCTTTGGAAAATAATTACAAGGGGAATGCAAAAGTGTAAAAAAAAACTTAGTGTCTCTGAACATTTTAATGTCTTGAAAATTCGTGGGGGCTTTACTCCCCCTCAGCCATCAATATATTTAAAATTAAATAAATCTATTGCATTTTTAATATCAACATCAAATCTTTATTATTTTGGCGTTGATAACAAAATTTAAAGACATTTTTATTATTTTCATTAATTCAATAAAATTGTAAAAAGAGTCTTGACCGTCTTATTCCGTTCTACTATGAAAAGTTAGAAGGGATACGCTAAAATATTTTTTTAAAAAGAGGAGTCAGTCCTTCCTCCCGCGACCCCCAATTCAAGCACTGAATTAAACAGACGAAAAACGGCAAATAAATAAATACTTGAAATTTTAATTTTCGTTTGGTTTTAACAGTCTTGTAAAAAATACTTTTAAAATTGTATTTAAACAGAGATACAAATACACTGATCTAAACAGTATTTAAGACGTATTTCAAATACTTTTAAAAAAAAAAGTATTTACTAACAAATACAGATAATTCGTATGTATTTAAATACAAATACAAATACTTATTCGAACGGAGCTTTAAATTAATTTTTATAGCAGAAGTATTACCTATTTAAATTATATTTTTGTATAAATCTTAAAACCTCTTTACCACTCAACTTTAATGTTTTCAATTATTTGATGTAATATAAATTGTTAAATAATATAAATATTAAAATTATTACAAAAATTTTAGCTTTTACAGTATTTTTAAAAGTAGTAATAATTATTATTACCAACATTTTTCATAGTTTACATGGAAATATTTATGTTACAGTGTTATTATTTTTAACCTATTTTAAGACACATTTCACACGGGCTTTAACGAACTTTATATCCACTCATATATATAATATATATCTTCGTCTGTCAGTTCATCAGACATAACATTAACATAATAGTCAATTTGAAACTGCCCTACACATATTTGAACATTTATTTCAATTGAATGAAATGTATTAAAATCAAAACTTATTGCAAGAAATTTTATTTAGTATTTGTAATTCTAGTATAATTACCTATGAAATAATATTTAAATACTTTATTTAAAAAGTATTCTAAATACTCTAAAAGTATTTAAATATATTTACTCAAATACTTTTATTCAGATACTTTACAATACTGGGTTTTAAACGGGTAGGACAAAAGTGAGGCAAAACCATATTTGGGTAGGGCGATTGTCCTACATTGGTCCTCTCCAACTAACACCGCCATTTGCAATTTGAATTAAATACCTTACAATAGAAAATCCGTTAGAAATTTGTATTTTTTTTTCACGGTACTCAGCAATTTATTAGGCCCGAGTGGTTCTGACATGTCAATATTTCATCGCATTTATAGGTCGTAATTAGAATTGAAATGATTGGCCGAACACCAATAATTCCGTCGACGACATTTCATCAAAAATAACTCGTTAATTAAAAAATAATGTATATATATATTAATAAGACCAGCGTAGAATTTTCAATTTTCAATTTTCATTCACGGTACACTTATATTTTGATTAATTATTTATTGGAATAAATATCGATAATAAAATATTAATTATTTATTACTACGAATTACAAATGGTATTACTTATTGTATATACTGCATTAATTACTGTATTTCGTAGAAGAACCAAGTCGAGCGTTTATGTATAAAAAAAACGTTTTGCCCGTTAAAAGAAATTTTACAAGAAAATAATATTAATTTCCATCACAGTAATGACTTGGAAATATAAACTATTTGTTTTGTATCTGTTAAAATGTGGATTTTTTTTTTTGTAAATATATTTATTTTAGTGATATTTATGTGACTCTACGTGATAAACAGTAGTAATACAAATTGGGTATTTTAATAACATTTTAAAACTTCTCTATCATATTTTATTTCAGGCACTTTAAAATACTTGGCTTTTCGAACTCGCGAGAATTCCTAACGCACAATTTTCGAACAAATTACCTACAGCAGTCTCAGCTCCCACATTATTATTATTATTATTATTATTATGTTCCCCTTCTCTTACTCGTGCACGTCCTGTATATATAATAAAAAAAACTGATTATTTAAATGTAAAAAGTAATTATTTCAGAAAAAAATATGAGCAGTAACTAGCAGAATTATGTATTAAAAACAATAATTAAACATCATTTATTATATCAAAAATCTTGCTATATTTGAAGTTTGAACGCAGCCTTATTCAGCTAATCAATTATATTTGATAACACTATGTTATTATAATATTATGTTATGTATTACAACTAATCGGTATTATTAATTTATAAAAAAAAAAAAAAAAAAAAATTAAGAACCCAAAAAAATAAAAGTTCATGTTCGATTAAATAATAATATAATTACTGTACATGATATCCGTATGACTGAAAACTAGTAAAAAAAAAAAAAAAGTATTCTGATAGTATTTGGAATACTTTTTGTGAAGTATTTGAAATACTTAGGGAATACTATTTTCATGAAGTACTCGAATGCGTATTCTCAACAATTTTTCCGAGGTATTCGAGAACATAGAATAAAGACTTTCAAAAAGTATTTTACCAAAGTCGGTAAAATTGTACGGCTAAATAGCAAATATGCAGTAAGTAGGTAATGAAGTAAAAATATTAAAAATATATCTCAAGCCCGTGCCTAAACGTTAAAAACAAAAATATTCGTTCGTATCTGGACCGCCATTAGGTATTCAGTTAATTTGTTTCAAAATTCGTTGTTTTTGTGTTACTCGATACACACGAATGGGTACTAACAAATACAAAATCAACACTACAATATTATGGACTTCTTATAGAAAAAAAAAACTAATGAAAAACAATTTAAATTTCAGTTAATCGCGTTGTATATATTGAAAAAAAATGATACACAACACTAAAAGTCATACCAAACGGTTTTTCTCTAAAAACTAAAAATAAATACACACCATAAAAATGAGTAATAATAATAATAATAATCGACGAGGAAATTAACGTCGATAACGCGTCTGATTTGCGTCGCAAGGTTAGGTCGGGTGATAACACCACAACCGTGGTATTCGTCAACTCTCTGCGCCGGAGTACATCGTATATGCGCGGCGTCATCGCGCGGTCCACGCGACTTGTTCAAACGGACATGTCCATTTGAGTTTTGTGCGTTAAGTACCGTTTTATGAGCTCGGCGGTGAGCGCTCGGAATTCGGCGGGATCTTCGTTCTGCAAATCGTCGTAGCCGTCCGCGGCGGTGGAAGACGACGCCCATTTCACCAGTCGGGCCAACAAGCGCGTCGTCGGCAACAGGTTGAACGGTGCCGGCAGATCGTCCATCAACATATAGTCGACGTACACCTCGGTCCGGCCGAACAGCCATTCGTATTCGGCGTTGTCGGCCACTCGCTGGAACGTGTCCGACATGGCGGCGATCAACATGTTCAGCATGACGATCACCATGAGCACCTCGAACACGGCAAACAGCCCGTAGCCCACCAGCTGGGTGAAGTGATGTTGTTGAACGTCCAGACTCGCGTCGCCGCCGCCGCCGCCGCCGCCGCCGCCGTTCTCGACGATCACGTTGGGCGCGTCCAGCGAAGTCATGCAGAACACGCCCCAGAACAGCGTTTTGAACGTGTCGCCCACGGTGACGAAAGAGTACTCCTGCACGGTCGTTTGGCCCGTCTCCGGGTCCTTGCGTACCATGCCCGCGTAGTAACCGTACAGCGTGCCCAGCCCGCTGGTGAACGCCGCCATTATGACGACCAGGAACGTGGCGAACTTGCCGAAATCGCGCAGCACCCTGCCCAGCGACACCTGCATGGGACCGATGTAATAATTGAGCTGGCACAGAAACAGTAGCCGCAAGTACGACATGACGGTGGCCACGGCGAACAAGCCCTCGGCCACCAGCTGCGGGTCGGCCCAGTGCCAGTACTTGCGGTCCAGGTCGTCGTCCATCCAGCGGAGCTGGATCGCGGCCGCGATCCAGCACAGGTACGCGGCCGCGAACAGCGCCAGCTTCACCGTGTCGAATACGTTCCACGGTTTGCCGAAGTACCGTTTCGGGCCTTGGAGCACGCGCAGCCGGACGTTGTGGACCGCGTGGCCCAGCACGAACGCGGCTATGAGCGCCCACGCGACCGTGTTCGGCGCGCCCCGTCTCGTCTGATACTTGTCCGTGTCGGAATGGACGAACAACAGCGCCAGGAACGCCAAATACGTCGTCAGACCGTTGTACATCCGATTTATCGGCAACCGGTTGTGGCGGTTCCACGCCGAATCGGGCGCCAGCACGCCCAGCGCTACGGTCACCGGCAACGCGGCAAACGTCCACGCCGGGTACAAGCACCGGCGTAACGACGAGTAAGACTTCCACTCGATCCAATCGCCGATCCACGCGGTCTCCATCACCCGTTGGACGCTGGTGTGCGCCACGAACTCTTTCTGATTGCTGTCCATGGCCGTGATCAGTCTCGGGTACGGGAACCGTCCTCTGAACTTGCACCCGTCCCGGTTCCGCAACAGCGTCTTCACTTCGTCGGACGTTCTGCAATTGTAGATCATCTCCACCGCGAACTGTCTCACCTGCGAAAAAGAGACCGCCGCCGCCGCCGCTTATATACGCGTCCGGCAATAAAAATATGACACATTTTTCTCGGACGACGCCTCTCGCCGAATCACGAAAACGTATTGAAAATTTCGGTAAAAATCGATTAATTTTTTTTTCGTTTTTTAACAAAATTCTTCCGGCAGAGTTCCCCGTTCGGCACGCGCGCGGCGGGTCGACTGAATCTCTCTTATACTGACCTGCTGTGCCATGGACGCGTACTTGGCCATGTACATCTTATCCGTGGAACCGCACTCCAGTAATTCGTCGTGCAACTGGAAACAGTGTAGTATCGGGTCGGCCGTCGCGGTGCAGCACACGTACGCCGGGTCGCTGACGGCCCGGTACGCGTTCAACCGCTCGCAGCCGTAGGCCACCTCGTCGCGGTC
Source organism: Slavum lentiscoides (assembly GCA_032441835.1). Lineage (NCBI taxonomy): Eukaryota > Metazoa > Arthropoda > Insecta > Hemiptera > Aphididae > Slavum > Slavum lentiscoides. Next base: position 4,430,357 of record CM063712.1, on the reverse strand, counting down.
CCGTGCCGCTGCGGCCGAGCACCGTTCTTCGCACGCACACCGCGGCGGGTGTGGCCTTTCCAGCTTGTGGCCGCGTGCCAACAGGTACTCGACCATCTCGTACCGGCCGCACTGCGCGGCCAACATCAGCGGCGTCATAAATGACGGGAACCCGTACGAGTCGCCGTCAGCACCGTCGTTCGCAGCGCCGCCGTCGTTTTTACCGTTTTTCTCCTCGTGATCCAACAACCGGCCCAACAGTCTGACGTTGTCGTGTGTGACCGCGAACAGCGCCGAGTCGCCGATCCGAATGTCTGCAATCGGAAATCTTGTCCGTTGAATTTATTTCAATTCGTTGTTAAAAATTATATTTTGTATCGATTATTACTCTCCCGGGTTACGACTCCTGCCGTAATATTGTCGATTTTTGTAATGTAAAATAATACGACGTACTTTTTTATTATGAAAAAAAAAAACTGTTTAAGAAACGTTTTAGAAGTCGAAACGTTTTTTTTTCCACTCAATTTATACTCGTATTTTTATATATCATTAAGGCTGGGAATATAATGCCCTATAAAACCCTAAAAAATGCCCTTAAAAACGCTTTAATGCCCTAAAAATTCTAAATAATGCACTAAAAAAATGCAGGTAAATTGTTTTTATTTTTAATAAATTTATAGTATAAATTTTAAATAATATTTTATTAAATTAATTAAATTGAAATAAAAGTGATTAAAATAATTTTTCTATAACAGGCTAAACTAAAAAGGATTTCTTTAGGATAAACTTCAACTTGGATTTCTTTTAATCTGAAAAAACAATTATTTCCTTATATTTTTTTAACTGTTTTGGTAGACTTGGATCATATATTAATTTACCTGTACACTCTGAACTGTAACACTGAATCACCAGAGATTGTTTAAGATTTCCGAATAAAAGATATAAAAGATTTTCTCTACGATACGAGATACGAGTAGGCATAGTCGTTGCCAGATAAAATTATTATTATATAATTATTAATAAAATTTCAAGTTTGAATTTTGCACCCAAAAACTCCAATATTGCCCTAAAACCCCTATAATGCCCTAAAAAATGAAGAAAATGACGTTAAAATCAAAAATTTTAAAAAAATGCAAAATAAATTTTCTTATTCTCATTCAAAAGTACATGTTATGGATTTGTGACCAGGCGAGCATCGTACAGCAACCTTTGGAAAAAAATGAAAAGTGCGTCGAAATCCCAGCCCTATAATATATCATTAACAATCGATATTTTTCGGTTTTTTTTTTTTTTGTCCTAATTATTTCACCGCATGTCTCTACTCTCATTTGAGTCTCTATCTGTCTCCAATGATCATTAGTGTTTTTGCTATATATATATATACACACGTTAACTACTATGTACTCGCCTTTTTGACGAAGAAACAAATCGACCAACGGTTCGCAGTCGTTTCGTATGGCCAAGTGTAACGGAGTGATTCCCTCGATGTTCTTCATATTAACGTTCACCCGGTTGGCAGTCAAACGTTTTTCGATCGCCGGCAAATCGCACCTCTCCACCATGGCGAAAAACTCTTCCTCCTCTGCAGACGCCAACTCGTCCGTGAACGTGTACCACAGCCCGTCCATCTGGATCTTGGTTTCTTTCTGTAATCGTTTATACGTTTGGGTCAAATGAATTGTCGGAAATTCGAGCGCAAACGAACGAAATATAAAACGGGCGGAGGAGGAGATCGGAAAAACTAAAAACTAACTTGTACGTTCTAGGCGTCAATTTCATAGCAGAATTATGTAAAAAAAAAATTGGAAAAATCATATTCGAAATATTTTCGCGTATTACATCTAGCCATCTAGGGATACTTACCGCTTTACTCATCGCAATTATTATTGAATTATTCGATATTGTTCCTGAAATTATTTGACAATTCGATACGAACTTTATATAATATTTTACGATTATCTACAGTTCGCAAACTAATTACGTATAATCACAATCCCTCGTCTATATTTGTTTTGTTTCGTTAACACCACGGTAACACTTTAAAACAAGTCGGTATCCAACTAAACACTTATAAAATACTTATTTATTGTACAGGCGTGTAAATCGATTTTACGACCTGACTTTTTCGATAAACTAATAACAAAAAAAAAAATAAATAAATAATGATTTCATTTTAACGTTTGGCATTGTGTCCAGTGCCGGCACTACGATTCGCGTGGCTCTGTGCAAATTATAAACGCGAGATCTAAATCGGAAACGCCACACTCCATTCGTACACAATATTATAATATTTAATTATTGTATAATTAATGACAAAACATTTCTTTTTAAATTTCTATTATATATATATACTTTGTATTTAAATAACAGTAAATTATTCGTTGTTATTAAATCATTAATACGTATTAACGTAAATGACATGGTCCGAATCCATAGGCTATATCGTATAAAAATTAAAAATTAAATAAATTATAAAACACTTTATAGCGTGATTGTCCGAATTAAAAACTGATTAATAAATCGTATAAAAAGTAATACAACAGTCGTCATTAAGAATAGCTAAATAATTAAAATATTTTTCTCTAGCTGTTTGTGCCCCAAAGGCATCTAAAAATATTTTCCACACTTAAAGTGTCCGCGATTTCACTTTCTATGGCAATTAACGCTAAACCAGCTAATTTTAATTGTGACAAAATACTTCTTAAAATATTTTAATTTTTAAAAGCTTCTTTCTGCTTATTTGCTTATATAAATATACGTATTTGTTCGCGTAATTATTCGTAATAATTTAAAAGTTTTCCATAAACATGAATAATTTTTTTTTTTTTACTATTTACCCGAGACATTGTAATAAAATTAGCATTTAGTATATAAATAACAATCGTAACGAAACTTTCATTTTTATTTCTCTTTTCCTATACAGGCTACTGTCCATAAATGTCTGATTTGACTATGTGGCTACGATATTGTAAAAAAGGTAACGAGCCACGGGGTGTTATTGTGGATATCGCTTAAGTGAATTACTTGGATAAATATTTTAGATTTTTGTTTTTATTTTAAATTTGAAAGCAACGCTAAGTCATTGCATTCGATAAAACGATTCTGAGCGGAGCTTACTTTTCTCGTAAATATAGTCTAAAGTTAAGTATTTGGTGAAAATTTCAGGTTTCTATGACAATTAGCTTCAAAATTACGAAGAAATAAACAACAATCGTTAAAGACGAAATTACATTTTTAGCGTTTTTGAGTTATATTTTTATGCGCTTTTGAGAAAATCGAAAAATGTCCTGTCTTAAGTACCAACTAGATGCGAATTGCTGCCGGAAACAAACTGTGACCGAAGAGATCGGAGCACTCCTTCTGGTCGAAAATCTGTACACAGATCTCCGCTCAGAATCTAAAATAACATAAATAATTTGATAACCTACGTATTATTATGATTATGTAAAAAACAAAAACAAATATGTTATTAAGGTAATACAAGTAATATTGTTTAATAATAATATAATACTGTAATAATATAAAACTATAATATAATATTTATCATGTATAATTATACAATATTTATATCCGCTTAATTTACTATTTCCGTGATACATTTTTGAAGACGTAAAATAATTCGATCTGTGCTCGTAGGAATTCATATAATAATATAAAATTTAACAACATCAATTATTCAAAAAAATATAGGTTGTTTTTGGAACCAATTATGATTGTTTTCTGATTTTCTCCTGCTGATGATACTGGAAGTTTTAATGAAATTATTTTTATGAA